>JAODUD010000046.1:18074836-18098349 GCA_026784285.1 Stomatorhinus walkeri | reverse complement strand
GAGAGAGAGACTCACAGCACAAGCTCAGAGAGAGAGAGAGGGGGGGGGGGGAGGCCCCGGGGAGAGAGCGAGGCTCAGCGTCACATGGAGACTTTTCAGGGAGGACAAGCGGGTCACTTCTGTAAGTGGGTTACACCTACCCCATCCCCATGCGGACCCCCGGATTTTATGTGTCACGCAGGGATTTTACCAGCAGGGTAGGGTTTCATGGAACTTCTGACAACCTAAAAGATGCTAAGCACACCTGTATTCAGCAGCAGCTTGGTGTTAGTATAAGGACACATCCCCTGAGAAGGTCCACTATAGGTGTGTGATGGGTCTAGAGACTCAGAGCGGTATTAGACTAGGCCATTTCCTGCAGTGGTATTCATTACAGTCTTAGTCATTGCATACATAACTCACCTTGATACTATTCAGTTGTCACATAAGAAAACACAGCTGCTTGCCATAGATTTAGAGTTCCATTTGTGTTTCTACAACAAAGGTGTATGGGTGATAGCTCACAGACAGTTTGCCACCTGACGGGGCATTTGGGGGTCGTGCAGATTAATGGCTTGAAAACAATCCTCCAGCTGCCAGATAAAGTCCTCTGTTAGGGATGGAAGGTTAGAGCCTCAGCTCGAAGATCAGCTTAATGAGCCGCCTCCGGATTTCCTCCTCTGGCTTTGTGAGCCAAATAATCTCTGATATCCTGAGCTTTGCGGCTGATCAGCCACCGGTGGAGCCTAACAGGACATCCAAGTTCGGCAAACAGGTGGGCAGCCTGGTCCAGGTGCCCATGTGCCAGTATGGATAAATAATTTTTTCCTAAACAGGCCTCGTGCTTGTGGTTTAACGCTCAGACTCATGCAGAATACAAAGGTGGTACGGGCCTGCTATGGAAACAGAACCCAATGCAAACGACTTCTACAGCAAAATTGGAATAAACCCTAATTAAACTGGCATAATTTTGCTATCTTCCAAAAAAACGAACAGACAATGGTGTATTAAAACTGATAAGTACAAGTGAGACTGACACAGGAGATGCTATTTCCACCCTGGCAGTGATCCTAATCATTTTAAGATCCCAAGTGTGTGAGGTCTATTACCCCAGCTTGATTAGCAGTCTTACATCACTTTCACTGCAGATGGTTACATACATGTTCACAGAGGGACAACATAGAGCACAAAAGAGCGGCACCAGAGAATTTTCATTTTTAGTAACCACTCAGAATAGGGTCTATTCCACCTAGACTATTGGGGTATCAGCTTTCCACAGACCTCCATAATGCACTTTGTTCCTGAGCTTAATGCCCTGCAGGAAACAGGAAGTGGCATCAAAATGCTCAAAAAAAACATGCCTGAGTTTAAAAAGAAGCAACGGACAGAAGGTGACCTAGCAGTTACCAGTGTGGGCTGAGGACCAGTTATTGTACTGAGCATTTTAATCTGAAGTTTCGCCAGTAGAGGACAAATGGGTAACTGTAAATTATTTAAGTAACTGAAGATCAAAGCATTTCTAAAGCAACTGAAAAAAATATTTCGTGATGTGCCTAACGCAAGCTTGGAGTGCTTGATACCATCAGGGAGCAAGACCATTGGAGAATCCTTCAGTTTGCTGCTATATCCGAGCATTTTGGGTCATCGATGCCACCGGTTTCCATAATCCCAGCAGCTACTTGTGACACACGTATTGGGAGATGGTGTCCCAGGTGTTCTGCAACACCTCTGCATCCTTCACTCTGAATAATGCGCCACCCACGGCTAATCAGCGAGAAGGGAACTATACAGCATTAACATTCTGGTCCTCAGAAGAGACACAATGTCATAACTCAGAATGAAGAGAGCCGGAGGCTAACTCACTTATGAATTTAGCTCCTGGAATGAATGGAACACATGGGACGTGATCCGGAATTGGAATGAACCGCAGTGACCCGATAAGAACAGGGAACAGTATGAGATAGAGAGTGGACAAGGACACACTGTGGGATGCCACTCAAGGTTCACATCAAACCATTTTAAGTCTGAAGTGTGCCACTTAAAGTCACTTTGAACCTTTGAAGTTTGTAAGGCAGGGAAAGGTAGAGGGAACAGAAAAACAGGGTCGCTCTTTTCAAATCGGCCAGGCAAGGTCACATGACCTGAACCAAACAGAAAGACTAACACCAATGTGGTGAGACTGCTGTGAAAATATAACCCTAATTAAAACATAAACAGGCCAAGAAATGTCTAATTAGACCAGATTATATTGGCACAAATAGCATAAATGCCAGCTATATTATTAAATGCAAGCAGTCACGCTATTTGTTTAATTACTTTTATTTATTTATTTTTCAGAAAAAGACAAGGAAAAAGTACAATGATCAGAAACATTCACAATGACAGCCAACTCCAGGAAACTGCACCGGGTGTCTCTGTGGGTTTGCTATTGACGGAAAACCACAAACACAAACGTATGTGGCGAGCATCCCGCACAATCTCATGGTTCCTACCAAAAGCACAGGGGTAAGATGTCAGGTGTTAGGAAATTCTCTATCTTTTTTTTATTTTTTTTAAATCTATGACATGAAAACAAGCTGGTGAGGAATGCGAAGCTACATTTCTATTCTATACAGTTCAGAAGGCTTTACAAAATAAATTACAACAACTTTCTCTCCTCTTCACCCTGGCGGTGAAAAAATATATGAACGCCAGCCTCAATCAGGATTTAAACAAAGGTCTGTGTGTCGGGGCAGGGTGGGGGTATTTAAAATAGCTGACAGACGTTATAAGCTATGCCACCTGCTTTAAATCGGCATCATAAGAGGTCCTCGTTTAGAAATGGCAGAAATTTTAGTTAAAAAAAGCTAAAACATGAAAGAAAGCCGCCGTCTGGCCTCACCACCCAAACTGCCTCACACATACAAGCTCTGTGCACCCGCGAAGCAGAGGAGCCAGCTCTAGCTATTTTCTGGGCCCAGGTACAGGAAGGCGCCCGTGCGGACTTCTTGAGATTATAGCCAACCAGAGCCCTGTATGAAACAGCAACGACGTCAAGGTCTCCCTCTTACGCATCTTATGGGGACTCTTTTCAAACAACCCATCTCTGCATTACTCATGCCACATTTTAATGTTACCTTCCCTCTCCGGAGATTCGTAATGCCACACACAGTACATTGCGGGTAAATGCACAAGGATTACTTCACATCCATTTGTTTCACGGTTTTCCCTGTGTTGCAACAGCCTAATGCAACACTGTCGATGAAATAAACCAATCTGAGCAGACCATCAAATTTAAATACTGTGTTGCTATGGCATTTAAAATAGGATGAAAACTATCTCTGGAATATGAGAAGCTATTAACTCCCAATTTATGCATACTGGTACAAAACAAACGTCAGTGATTTTGGAAAGTGTTCCCTGGTTAATAATAAAGAATGTATCAAAAAACAGACTATAATTTACCACATTTTCAGGCAGAATTCTCTCAGTCCAGCTGCAGTAAATCAGTGTGACCCAAGTTTGGGAAGTGTTAATATTATTGTCATGTGTCATTGTAGGAATCTGCCAAAACTCATGAAAATCTGCTCTTGATTAGCATTTGTTAACAGTAGTTTTACAGGACTAACAAAAGGAACAAAGCAGTGCATGTAACTCACTTCATATACAACTTAAAATTGCAATTTACCAGCAGCACTGTAGGATTTGGCAGATGTGTTTTTATAGATATGTGCAAAATTTCTGCCGATACTTTTAATGACACCACGACCGTCAATGCAACTGCCTTTCCTGAGGGTTCCCATAGCCACCACAGTCACATCAAGCTCCCGGCGCCGTGAGACACCAAGGCATCCATCTACAGCGCACAACTACTCTAGAATGATTTACACAGAAAATTCAGCACATCACCACAAATCTCTGGCCTCTTTTTTATTCCTAGCAATCGGTTCCAAGTGAGCCACATCCCAGGTGCTCGGCCCAACCCCTAACGGTTCCCTGAGGAAGTAACCGCGCTCCATTCTGCTCCATGCTGCCATATCCTTGATCAGTGCATTTGGCCTTTCTCCAGTAAAGCTTCTGCTAAGTACGTAAACAATGGAATGAGCAGTTCAGTTTGATTTCAAGTTCATTTGTACATGGCTGTAGAAGTCAGAGAAAATTGATACGGAGTGCAGCCTCTGAGCAGCCCCGGATTATGTCTGCAGAATGGCTCTAGGATGGCTGAGTTCTCAGCACTCATTCTGTAGTACTCGGTGCATGAAGTGGAGAAAAAGAGATGCTGGTACTCCCCTTGTTATTGAGTACTATGTGCAAGTACTCCTCTTCCTATTCAGCACTTGGTGCCAGCACTCTCCTTGTTATTCAGTATCACGCGAAAATACTCCCTTTGTTATTCAGTACCAGGTGCAGGTACTCCCCTTGTTATTCAGTACCAGGTGCAGGTACTCCCCTTGTTATTCAGTACCAGGTGCAGGTACTCCCCATGTTATACAGTACCAGGTGCTGGCACCCCCCTTATTATTCAGTACCAGGTGCAGGTACTCCCCATGTTATTCAGTACCAGGTGCAGGTACTCCCCATGTTATTCAGTACCAGGTGCAGGTACTCCCCATGTTATACAGTACCAGGTGCTGGCACCCCCCTTATTATTCAGTACCAGGTGCAGGTACTCCCCATGTTATTCAGTATCAGCAGATATTGAGAGGTTCTCTGAAGAGAAAAACAAAGAGGTACCGTGTACCGGTGAGTATTGACCCGCTTCAAGCACTGGTACCTCTGTAATCATAGCTGCTTCTATCATACTCATTCAGTGCTTCAGCAATAACAGTACTCATTCCACTATCCATCCATCTGTTTTCTATAACCGCTTATCCCAGGGCTGCCCAACCCTGCTTCTGGAGATCAATAACCCTGCAGCTTAGGTACAGCTGCAATTTAACACACCTGGTACAGATCATCTGGCCCTTCAGTAGCATCTCAGCATTAAATTAGGGCTGCACTTAAAGGTCTGCAGGACGGTACATCTCCAGGAGCAGGGTTGGGCAGCCCTGGTGTATCCTATTCATGGTCAAGGGGGGTCTAGAGCCTATGGGTGCAAGGTAGGGAACAACCCAGGATGGGGCGCCAGCCCATCGCAGGGCACACTCACACAGCATTCACCCGCACATGCATACCTATGGGCAATTTGGCAACTTGGCATGTTTTTGGACTGTGGATGGAAAGTGGAGTACCTGGAGGAAATTCCATAACAACACAGAGAGAACATGCAAACTCTACACACATGGAGCCATGATAGCGACTCAAATGCTGATCCCAGAGGTGTGAGGCAACAGTGCTAACCACTGTGCAACCCCCATTCCATTGTTGTTGATTAGTATTTGGTCCGTGAGTACTTATTAAGTACTCCTCTGGTCATAGCTGCCCCCTCAATATTCATTCTGTACTCTGGTATTTACCACTGGCCTTTCAATACCCATCCATTTTCACTTCTGCTCTTGCTTAATGAACAACTATTTTTAATTACTGCTTTGAAACATGTCCAACTAACAGAGGAGAATAGAGCAGTGCTGACATGCTCACAAACACCTTCGAGAATAACAGAAAAAGCAAAAGCGTGTAAGCGATACAGCAATATTTTTCCTCACTAAAACACATTGTGAAATGAATACTGACAGAATACATGGAAAAACTTCGTAGGAAATACATTGGTATGTCCACAACATTCAAAATGAGCCGGTATAACCAATGCCAAAGTGTCCCTTGAGAGAAGGACAATGCCTTTGTGAGCGCTAACAGGGATCAGATAGATACTGGGAAGGAATGTACGGTGATTTGTCGGAAAACAGAATTAACTACGATGGTTGCTGTGATTCTCCACGGCCTGTCTACGGCGTTCTGTATTTATAGACAGGACTCAACATTCATGGTGTCCCAACATCAAAGATGTGGTCTACAGCACTAAAAACACGCTTCCTCAAATAGCACCATAAGGTGCCCTTCTGGTCTCCCTGTCATATACTGCACCACACTGCTTCCTCACTTGTGTAGAGTCTGGGGTGCCATTAGGGCCATATTGTCATACATCCTCTTCGCCTGGACTGATTGCGGTGCAAGACATACTCCTTCACGTGAAATCGGCTTGAAAGATACTTGACCAGGCGCTTTCCCTTAATAAAACACAACTGATTTTCATCCATTCTACGCACACGTCCGCAAACTACGAAAGAGGGATCCGGGAACAGGAACCTTGAAATGCAGCGAGGTTCAGCACCTGCTCTCCATGATTGACTTGTTCAGTGAAAAGCACACTTGAATAATTAAAATCAGATAACTGTACAAATTCCTATAAAAGTGTCATATTTAAAATAGACCAAAAATATATGTGCTATACTCCCAAAATCTGTTCCCAGGAAAACAGAATCTGGTTGTTCAATCTCATGTAGTCTGTATGACTAAGTGTTCTTCACCACTGGCAGGAGAGACAAGGAGTTCACAGTTAGACTGATATAAACAGCTCTGTTTTTCTCATCCAAATCAAAGAGCTATGGCTGTAGTTCTTGTTTGCAGGAAAGTCTGGCAGCATGATCCAGACGGTTATCTATATTCTATTGCTGTAATAATGTTGCTCTATGAATAAGGCTGCGGAGCACGCTTCCTTTATGAGGACAGGAAAAATCATTTAGCCATATATGCTTTTGTTGGATTTAGGCCGAGTTAGATTTTTTTTTTTTCATGTAACATTCCAGAGTGCTGGGCATCTCTGTGTCTAATGAACAAACACTACCTCCGTGTGGTAGAGACGTGAAAGTACAGCCCTGCTACTCTTTCTTGCTTCGTGATGTTATGAAAAACTACACTAAAACATCTTTAAAAATACAACTACATCTTTATAAACACTACTACAACTTCATGAACAAATATCAAGAGGACCGATCTCCAGTTCTGAATATTTCACAAAACTTTTTGCTCAGTTAGAAAAAAATTAAAATGGAAATTAAAATGTTTCTACACACAGCAGTTAATACAATCTGGAATGTTTTTGGTGTTTCTCTCTGGTGTTTTGCCAAATTTCAGCTATTAAAAATGTCTTTGGAAAAAGTCCCACTATCACAAAATCATCACACCAAAACTCATTTGACACATAGAAAATTTCCCAAAATAGAAAGAGAAGCTGTAGCATTTGTCCTGCAGAGGGCGCTGGTGGAATCAAGAGGCTGGAGGTTAGGGTCCATATCATGGCAGTGTTCGCAGAAGGCAGGAAGGTAACGCGACATGACACACTGCTGAGATTTTCCCACCCATGGATTTTTGCTGGTGTTTCCGACGTGTCTCAACGATTGGAGAAGGGAGGCAGATTGGTCCGCTGGGTGGTGGCGTGTCCTCTGTCTGGGGCTGCTGGTCTACAACTGAGATGTGGTGCTAAGGGAGGGTACAGCAAATGGGGGGGGGGGGGAGTAATTTAAGAAGTGGCAGAGTGTTTCTACTCACGACCCAGACACTCCCATGCTGCTCCCCTGATCCACAGCAAGTGTCAAAAAGAGAGCCTGTGTCAGCTGACTTCTCCACAAGGACAGCAAATGGTGAGGTCAGGCAAAATGAGGTCATGTGATCAACTGATGCGACATGGTCGCTCACATCATGTGACATGCTGAAGTAATAGCCAGAATGGGAACTAGGGCAGGTTTGTAGTGGGGTGACAGAGATGACCAGCTGGAACATGATACCGCCAAGCTGCAGTGCTGGGGAGGGCATTGATGTGATAACTGGCACGGAGAAGGGGACAGAGGTGGGGCTGTGTGCAAAACAGCACACTTAACTGACGGCAGGCAGGATTAAATAAAACATATTGTGATTTTAATAAGGCCGGGAACACACACATACACACAGACCGACACAAACAGGCACAAATTAGGTATTAGTATCTTTCTAGTGACTCTCCATTCATGCCCTTCAAAATCCTAATCCCAACAATGATGACATTAACCCCTACCCAGCTATGACCATAACCATAGGTAACCAAAATACAAAATTTTGGCATTTTTACTTTTCTGTTTGCATTCACAGTTCTTTGAGGGGACCTGAAAATTTGTCGCCACAATGTCAAAAAAAAAAACTGTTTTTTATCACATTGTGAGGGACATTTGCTCTCTACAATGTAAAATAAACCTAATTTACACACACACACACACACACGCACATAGGGGAAGGAGGTATAGTAAATGGACATTCATGGGAATTTACACACATCTGTGTCTCCATGTGACTGATATGAGTGTGAGTGTATGTGTGTGTGATGGAGTAAGACTAGCATTCCGGGGCATGGCGGCGTGTCTCACTCTGGGGTGATCTCGGTCTCCTGGTGCACCACCACCCTGGTGACGGACATGTCTGGGTGCTGCTCCTTCGCCTCCTTTATGGCCTGAGCGAGAGCCTGGGGGTGGGTGGGGACATTCAGGACCAGGACGGGGGAGGGCTCTCGTCCACACACACACACACACACACACACGTTTCTATTCATATCTTTGTAGGGACTCACCATTCATGTCTATGAGAAGAACCCTAATCCCCAATATTACCACCTTAACCATACGTAACAAGCAATTACAAGACTTGACATCTTTAGATTTTTGATTGCAATTTGGTCTCCATAATGCAATATATACTCTGCATACACACAAACACACATACACACACGGATCATGTTGCCTGCACTGACACATGCTCTTGGTTAGACCACCACTCTCACTGATATATTCTTATTGAGATATGAGCTCAGTACACACTGGCTTTTGTGCAATGTTACTGTAATGTTGTCTCAGTGGATTTACAGAGCACCAGGCATGAACAGCTGCATCTGGCTGTCCTGATGGATCAAAGCTCACTTTGTCATGGTCGATCTCCATGTCTCCAGTGATGACGATCCTCTTCTCAATGCGCGTCTCTGAGATGCCACCTTTCACCGTCTATGGGATAGAAAGAGCTCCCATAATTGCAGGCAAACCTCACTGTGGTTCTCATTAGTCCCACTAGAGGTGCCAAAACACCTATCACAATGTTGCCACGGTGATCGGAAATCAATACCTTGGTGATCTGGGTGGTGGTTGTGGTGCAGACCGTGTCGGAGCTAATTGTCTGGGCACTCAGCAGAATACCGCCGTCTCGGTCCAGAACATTATCTCCTGTCTGCGGTGAAGAAGGACGTCACTGGAGTGGGTCTGCAATGCTTGAACTGTGCACTAGGTGGCAGCCAAGGGCAAAATGGCCCCATCCCAATGGGGGCACGTTCATAAAAAAAAGTGTATCTCCATCGAGTAGGACAGTGCTTCCAAATATAGGTGAGCTAAATTCAGTATGAAGCATGTGTCCATGTTTATGGGTAATGAAAGGTTATTGGAGGTATGTTTTTGAAAAGGTAGAGAATGCCTACAAGGTGTGATGTGTAAGAGAAATGCAGTGATGTGAGAGGGAGGAGCGGTCTTTATAACATATTTTTGTCACTGTTCTTGTATCAAGTCACTAACAATTGGTTGTTAGCTTATATTTAATTAAAAGAAGACTTCATAATTTCAGCATAAAGATTCTGATCCTGAATAGTTCTTTACTCGCATTTGTTTCCCTGGTGTTATACATCTGTCAGGATTATGCAAAGCTCTGCATTCAGGAATACTTTTTAGAAATACACTGCCAAAAAATTCACAGCTGACAAATCCAAATGTACGCTGTAAAATATTCATGCAGCTCATTTTTGGAATTTTTACTTACAGGTCCTACACCTTTTTTTTTAAATGCATGCAGCACCTACTAAAAATTTATAAATGTGCCGCATTCCAGGACCACCGGAGATCACACCACCATTGGCAGTCAGTCCCCACATTTCTTCACATCCGCATTGAAATGAGGCACAATGCATATCACATGACATGCTGTAAATGGCTGATTCTTGTTTGAAAGTGGAGACTACAAGCTAGAGACACAGCACTTACCTGTGGTGATTCATAGGTGATGGTCCTGGTCTCTGTGTGCACAATAGGGACTTCCTTTGTTGTGGCATCACCACGGATGTTGTTGGTGATGTCGGAGATGGTAACAGTTTGCATCTTCTTCACCAGAGGCGACTGCAAGGTGACAGGAACACAGACACACAGATACACGCACACACATACACACAGACATATACACACACACACACACAAACAAACAAACACTGAGAATCGGGACTCAGAACACTTAGCCCAGATGGCTTCCAGGGCAAGGTGTGTCAAGACTCCTTTGATGACATTTACCCTGTCTCCACCAATGTGGTGCTGGGTTTTTCCCAATCTGGAACTGGTTCTGTGCATTTCCACTGCAAAAATCTGGCTCCAACACAGCTCTACGGAAAAGCTGCTCTCAGAACTTCGAACTGTGCCGTCAATAGAAGTGGGACCGGCTATCACGTCAAGTCTTCCACATAGCCAGAATGTTTTATTGATACATGATATAATTTTGTCTAATATCATTGGTACCAACATTAAACAATTTTCCAGTGCTTATTAAGGGAATAATGTTACACTGTGGTTTTATTCTGTGAAAAATTAAAGATTTGCAGGCCAGATTTAATAACGAATTAAAAATATGTAGCAGGTCAAATAGATAAAATATTGTGGCGCTCGAGTCACGAGGAGATCATGAAGCAAAGTTACATTTTTAGCAGACTCTTAAAACGACAGCGATAAAACAGCGAGTGAGAAAACACTGACATACACAAACTGAGGAGAAATACAGCCTTTAAGGAGACTAAAGTGAATACAGACAAAAGGAACAGAGCGCAATGAGTCAAAAACTACAAGACCTATTCTCTAATTTGTTTAGTTTGGCAGCTCATAAAAACTTTAAATCCAAAACAGATAAAAAAAATATATAAAACAGAAACTGGTGAAAAATATAATGGATTTCATATGGACCTATACTTTACTCTCACTTCCACCATTGTACCGTTACCGTTCTGTTCTTATTTGAAACCAGTGGAAACACTGACCGGTTCTCAATAAATATGAAAATCGAGATCTAGCCCAGCGCCAGTACCAACACCTGCTCCTCAAACCACGTCAAATGACAATCTCAGATCCCTACTCCTCGGACAGATATAGAGAAGCACAGGAGCACACTGGACTTTCCTATGACAGAAGGAGACAATCAGACACTCAGCAGCTTACAGAAATCCTCAAGCAAGCCACTGCTGATGCCACCAGAGCATGAGAATCAGATCAGCATCACGTCACAGTCGGAGTTCAGTTGAATGTTGAGAGGTGACAGTAATGAATATCGGCACATGAAATTAACTGATCTAATTTCCTCTCTGTTTGAAGCCTATATAGTGGGCCTCGAACCACTGTCTGACTGTCTGCCAATACAGCTGTGCTTGGTGTAGGGGATTTTGCTAACAAAGCCAGTAAATGTGAATATTGAATATGTAATTGAATATTTCCCTTAGTCAATGCAAAGCTGTGCATCCAGTGCCGAAAATCTCATCAAAATCTAAAAAGGTTTAGGGTGCTTTTTCACCGCACCTGCTACTATATTTTTGGTATGGTACTTTTGGTAATTTTCCTTTTCCACTGACTTCCGGTCAAGTACCAGTACCAAAAATTTCAGTACCTAAAGTACCTGCTGGGGTTGGAAAAAGAATAATCTTGAAAATGAATAATAATTAAAAATGCAAAGCTTACTCATTTTTTTCCAATGACGGAGTAAACATGTTTATTGAGATTTAACACCCCTGCGTTATGTCTGGACAGTATGAAAGTATGAAAAAGCCTGATCTCAACCTAGTTATCGTAGTCCTTGCGAGAATGACATGATCGTAACATGGGATGTTGGCATTAAAATCGCCCACCGCTCCAGCTACCAAAAGTACGGTACCTGCTGTGGTGGAAAATCGCCCTTATTTATTCATCAAATATACCATCCAGTCACAGCAACATGAGCTGTGGTAACTGCCTAGGTGACCTGCTACTATCTGCTGTTCAGTGTTAAGAAGACAATAGTTTAATTTAGATATTGTCATTATGGGTCTGCATATGATTTGAAGTATATGTCATAAATCCTTCCTGGGTATTAATCATAAAAAGGCAAATGCTTGGAGTATCAGGCAGCTGAGATACAGCATTATGCCGAGACCCCCACTGTAGTGATTACAGTGAACTACATCCAGTTTGTAAAGCTTTCGCCCAGTAAAGAGGCAAAACAGAGACGCGGAGTAAAAAACGGTATCCTCCTCATCATCTCCAACCATGCAGGTACACGAGGCATCAGAATGAGCTCAACTGACCGAACTTCATTATAGCCATAAGAAAGACCAACTTGTACCATAAAATATATTTTACAGAAACATTTATTAGTTACTTCCCCTTTCTTTGCATTCCCTTACAATCAATAACAGGATAAAAACAAGCGGAGCTTAAACGTCCAAATGAGGGGACTTGTTAAGACAATCCTCTTGTTTATAAAGACCTACACCACTGGGCATCGGTCCTGCAGCAAGAAAGAGCACCAAGCAACCGTCGTGTGACACGCATGTAGATGTCACGTCCATGCCAAGCTGTCTCAGGCTCATGTTAAGAGGAACCAGCATGTCCTAAGTGACAGAAATTCAGCTTGCAGCTTACATAGTGTTGGTAATGGTAAATAAGGCTTCCCTATAGTTGCTTCTCAGAGCCAAGGCAGAAAATTCCAGAAAAGAGCCATAATGAACCAAAGTTTACACATCGTCTACTGCAAATGAATGGCAAGCAAAAGGCATCAAGGATATTGCGAGTAGTGGAATAGTTACTCATGACTAGGCCTGTACTCTTATGACACAGTCAAACCAGTTTACTTGCAAGTTATGATTCTAAACCAGATAACGGCAACAAAACATTAGCCATTGACAGAGCCATTAATTGCATAGTTTTCTGGTTCTGAGTGCAAAAGCTGCTTTGAATTCCCCCAAAGGTTACATGTAGACTACACACGTAAATGATTCCAGGTCTGAGTGCGTGTGCAATAATATCACACTGTCTGTCACAGTACCATATTCTCCTCCAGAGAAACCTTTTCCATGGAAGGCCTGGGAAAGCTGACAAACATGTTGATAGGTTTGAAAGGGATGTGTACTGAAGGAGCAGAACTTCTTCAGATAAAGACCAGCCACCAAAGAGTGACGGTCACCAGCAGCAGGCAAGACAGCAGGAAGGAGACCCGCGGCCGCTGCAGCACGATGGGGTACTGGCAGGTCTTGGCCGTCTGCTTGCTGTCATCCAGAATGGCAACTGCCACTTTTGAAGAGTGCAGCTCTTCTTCTTCTGCCTCCTCTTCCTCATCATCGTCCTGGGCGCTCTCCCGCGGGACCGGTGAGATCCCCTGCAGAGGTCTCTGCTTGGTGCCCCGTACTAGAGGAGTCTGCCCAACGGGCTGCGTCCAGTAGCAGATCAACAGACACAGAGAGGCGTGAGGGGCAGGAGGGTAGCAGGCGGTTTGGGGTAATCTGGGGGAGTGGGGTGTGCAAAGAATGAGGTAAGGTCTTACTACTGGCCGGTAGAAGGCTTAGCACACTTTAAATCAACTTTTCTCTCCATCCCTTGAAGTTCAAACTTCAAGCTCATTCCTACTGCTTGAGCATCACTATCCTTCAGTTCACTAATAGTTGTGGACATTAAGCAGTCAATAGTCTTGAAATCGTCATAGACAGCCAGTTGCCTGGTGACGTCTTCTATTTCACTGATTGGATGTTGGACGAGTGCGTCTTATAGCCATGGTAACCAGCAGCTCTCTAATGGGCTGTGTCCCAGTGGTTAGTGTGCTGCAAAACGCATCCGTGCTTAGTATGGTCCAACCTGGACTGACCCAATCGTGCACACAGTGGTTCCGCCAGGCTGCAAGCTCTTTATGGGGTTGATGCAGCATAATAGTTGATTTTATTTTTTTCTAGGGATGAATACCATGATTCTGTTGGGTGATTTTTGGGGACCGGATCCTTCCACATGACTGGTTTTGTCTGCAAGGTGGAGCAGCAGTGGAGATCGTTAGCAAAACTCCTCAGGAGAAAGAAGAGACAAAAACCCACCTGTTTCGACTGGCGGAATCACTGGGCACCCGTGCCATAACTGACGCCAGAGCAGACAGCTCTACACCTGGCCTGGGGGGTCTGGCCCGGGGGTCTGGCCCTGACCGGTTTTTGAGCACGTCCAGCAAACAGCAGCGAAGATGGTGAGGATCCTTAGCCAGGGGACAAGCTGGAGCAGCGTCTGGTTCACAGCTTTCACAGAACTCCACTCTGGAACGTTCCGGCTCCGTGCTTCGCCATGCAGAGCTGTTGCACTTATCACGGCACACTGAACGGGCTCCAGGTCATGGGGTTTTGGGGTCACGAGCTCCGTGTGTCTGAATCGATCAGGCTAGCAGTGTCGCCAAGCAACGGAGGGAGAGAACATGAAACCTGAGGTAGTGTGACCCTTACAGCCACCCAGGCACTTAATACCCAGCCCCTGGCCACCTGCCCCACTGCTGTGCCAGCTTCACGGGGGAGCACTCACACTGTGTATATCTGCCTGAGAGTCTTTGCACACCCCCTGTTTGGGGCCAGGGTGCAGGGGGAAGAGAGGAAAAGAGATAGAAAGTGAGGTAGAGACATAGAGATAAGGAGAGAGTAGACGAGACAGATATCCGTGGAGTGAGAGAAAGTGGGAGAAGGAGAGAGAGAGGGTGCTGTGGAGCTCTGGCTGGGGCCTGTTTGATCACTCCTTTCTTCTGTATCTGTCTTTATTCCCTCTCTCTTTTCCTTCTCTCTTCACCAACAGAAGTCAGACGTTTATTACTGCCATGCAGCTCTGTGCGAGGTCAAAGCAGCCATGCCATCTACTCAAAGCAGCCAAACGCGGAGGCAGGGTGGGCAGTGTGTGTGTTCTGGGGGGGTGGGGGGTGGGCAGAGAGGAGCGTCAGTCCTGTGAGTGATGGAGGCCACGCCAGAGCAGCCTGCCATCGTCGCTCCCTTTCTTTACCACAAAGAAAGGAGCGACTGCTCTCAACGGCAAACAGGCTTTACCTGTGCGACAGCTACACCTGCCACTGCTGTGCCAGTCGGCAGGAGGCTGGAGGTCTTCACCTGCACACACACACACACACAGAAGCTTTTCTCCTGGACACACACCTGTGTGCGGGTGCACGCAAACACACACACACGCACACACACACTCCTTCCCTGGTCAACTGTGATAAGCTAATAAATAAACCAACATGGTCCAACATCCCCTCCATAATTATCAGCCTTATTACTGAGAAATGGTTACCGATTAATATAACGAACGCTGTCTAGATTAGTAAGTAGACCAGATGCCCCAATCTCCACATTAAGGTTAGCCGACCATGGCCGGATAAAGTTCCTGCTAATAAACTCCCCACATGGATCAAGTTTCTCATTTTCTGGGATTAGACAAGCGAGAGACACCAGCCGCTGACATACCGGAGAGAGGAACTTCCAGGTAGGAGTGACCAGAACACCACTGAGGTTTAATGGTGCGTGTCTGTTTATATTTTAACTGGCACGGCTAAAACGCTGCATGTCTGTTTGCACTCCAACCCCATGGAACAAGTGCTTTGTGTTGATTTATATCCAAGGCATTAAAACAAAATGCTGTCTCCCAGACCCTGACGGCACCTGGGTGCAAAAACTAAAAAACACACCATATGCAAATAAATCATCAAATATTCTTATTCCCCTTAACACTAACCTTGTCCATTCAGAGAGATGCTATTTCGACGTCACTAATCACAGCCATGTGAACGTCTGACACAGAGAGACCTCTATAAAACTGGACCCACAATTGTGGGTGTCAAAACCTGTCCATTATGAAAAAGCACAGCCAGTGACGGGTGTGAGGAGCAGCAGGTATGCAGAGGGAGGGTCAGGTGCTACACAAGAGCAAGCCCCTTCCATCTGCTGGGGTAGATGGAAGTGTTAGAGCGCCCCCGAGAGGCAGGCATTCTCACCCCATTGGCACTGGGCTGCAGCTGCCCGTTGATGGTGATGGAGCGGAAGGGCGACTGACTGGACAGGCGCTTGTCCCACTCGCTGGGTCTCTGCTCCGGCATGGCCTCCATGAAGCTGCGCTTCAGCTCGCTGATGCTGGCGTGGTGCCTCATCAGCTCTCCCTGTGTCTTGTCCACGTCCTGGGGGGTGGGGGAGGGGCCAAGGACAGCAGACACGGCGAGCAGTCAGAAGGCGTCATCGCGGCTCCACCGTTGGCCTAGAGGCCGGGGGTTATAAGCCGTGCCCATCCCTCCGAATTTCCAATGATGTAGGAGTGATGGAATAGTACAATGTCTAATACAGTCTACTCAAATGAATCTTGCAAATCTCAGACACAAGCTTTTACCCACATACAGATAGCAGGACCAGATTAGCCAAACGGGACAGAATGATACAGAGTGGACAGTCAGTCAGACAAAAACAGGAGTCAACCAGGCAGACGACGGACAGGGGCCTGCATGGCAAGGGACCCACAGAGGGATATTAAGATCAGAATATTGTTCTGAGGCCCGACACTTAGGGGTCACGTACACCGTATCACGGTGTGCGGTCGGCAAGAAGCACAAAGCTCTATGAGACAGAGACTGAAGAAACACAAGGCTTAGAGGTATGAACATAAGCAGGCACCAAGAATCAGGGGTTATGCTAGCTATTAAAGATGGAGAAGGAACTGTCTGATGGAACAAGGCAGCAGTCAGTCATCGCACACACAGAGCATGCACCACAACAGCAGACACAGAGTGTATACAAACCTCCAACATTAAATTGCTATGCCGGATATAAATAGTTTCACCCTCTATTTTCTTAGCTCTTTTCTGTGAAAAACAAAAAGAAGGCAACAGTTGGTCTTTTCAGTCTGCCATCTAAATTACGGCCATGATGTGGCACTGTAACACTATGAATGCAGGACTGGAGAAACCACACATCATCTGTAGTCGGTACAAGCAGCATGATCAAGGTGCAAGATGACTGGGATCCCGGAGAACCGCACAGCAGGATAAGAGGTAAGTGGCGTATTGGTCAGGCACCCATCCAGGTGGCCAATGAGAGGAGAGTCAGCAAGCAAACTCAGGATGTCGGGGAAGGCAAGGCAGGCACAAAATGTGATGAAACGTCTTATTGCCTTGTGGAAAATCAGTCAATTAACATCAACCAGGAAGTTGCATATCAGACAGATTTAGAAACTGAATGTCCATCTATCCTTCATTCACCTACGCAGTACAGGGTCTTGGGGACACTGACTTGCATTATATCAAGTTAAATGCCCATCAAATCTAGCCTTTGAATCATTTGAGTTTTAAATGATTGGTTTAAAAAATCAAGAATAAAAAAATTGGCAGTACACAAATCCCACACGTAATGCACTCGTTACCACTTCACAAACCAGACAACAGTGGCCCGCATGGCTGGAGCAAAGATATGAGCTGCATGTATTGACATGAAATATGGATCAGCCAGCCGGTGGGTGACCAGGCGGCTCACAGACCCGTGATACACAAAACCCGTTTAGGTAGGAGACACCGAAAACGAAGGCAGGACAAACTAACAGCAAAAACAAAAGAAATAAGCAAATAAGTTTGTTTTGGCAGAAACGGCCCCCGAAAGACTCCACTGAACCACACGTTCAGCAATCCCCGTGTGAGGATGAAGACGACTGCGCCGAAGAGCGTGATCTGACCTTCCTCATGCGCACTGGTTCCGTCTCTGGCCGTGGCAGCTGCTGCACCCACAGAAAGGGGAGAAAGGAAAGCCGATAAGAGTCAACCAACCAGCAGGCCCCGGATAGCATTACCGACACGGGCCCTGGTGTCAGCTTCTCACAGGTGGCATTTAAAACGCATGTGTGACCTTATGAAAGGGCGAAAGTGGTTTACATAAGAACATGAGAAATTTACAAACGAGAGGAGGCCATTCGGCCCATCAAGCTCGTTTGGGGAGAACTTAACTAATAACTCAGAGTTGTTAAAATCTTATCTAGCTCTGATTTAAAGGAGCCCAGCGTTTTAGCTTCCGCTACACTAACAGGAAGACTATTCCATACTCTAACTACACGCTGTTTGTCAAGATGGGTCCCACTGAATCCTGTAGCTAATGAACTACCAGCCCTATCGTGCATGAGAAGTGCTGTGAGAACGCCTCTAGTCACTTCCAGGCGTGCTAAATGATTTACACCCCCACACGCCCTCCCCCGGAAGCCGAGCAGCACGCACCTGGGCCGGTGTCTCCCCCATGGGAGCTGCGGTCCTGGGGGTCTCTCTCCTCTCCCGTCGTGACGTTGCTTGCAGCTGCACACAGACAAGCACATCAGCTACTGGTGGGCACCACAGTACCATCCTAACTGGCTTTTGCTTCCTGCTGTATAGGTGGTGCTTGGTTTTGTGCCGTGGTGCAGAGTACAGCCCCATACCTATGGGTCATATGTTCCAAGACCCACTGCAAAAACTGGGGATAATAGCAAACCATCCGCAAACCCCACATTAATGTGATTTTCATGTGCATATGTACGATAATCTTCAACTGATAAATGACTCACAGTAGGACGTTATCAACATTTAACACAGTAATAATAAAGTGCATTGTGCATTATTATACAGCACAGTACAGTACTGTGCACTCTCTCTAGGAAGGAGGGGATTCTGACCTTTTAGCCCAACTCTGAAGAGACGATAGAGGAATGAAAAAATATCATGTATCAAGGGATAACAGAGCAATGAAAAAAATGCTTTTTATACCCCTCAATGGACAAAGGAGCGATGGAAAACCATAGGCTATTGTTACACATTTTGCAATGAAAAATTTTGTATCATGACCCTAGAACGAGAAAATTCTATTTGTTAAAAAACATCTATCCTACTGTGGGTCCTCACTGGCTTACAGCCTGTACTTGGCTGGCACGCGTTTTTCACACTGTAGTAACCCACAGATAACGGAAACTGCGGATTTGGGCGTCCCACTATACAATGAGTGTAGGGTTAGGGTTTACTTGGGTTTACTTGCGCATTGTGGTACCTTGGCCTCTCGCAGCAGCTCTGCTTTGGGGGACTCTGCTGTGTGGTATCCCTTCCTGATCTCTGCCCTTCTGTTCTCCAGGCGGTTGGGGCGACGGCAGGGGGTAGGAGCTACCCAGTGATCAGCACGTGGGGTTGACGGCGACGTGGCTTTCTCCCCAAGGGAGACTGGCGACACTGGAGACATGATGGGGGCGCTGACAGGACGGGCATTCCGATCTGGAGTCTTCACCACTGCTGTAGGTCAGAGATCAAGGGCCAGGGGTCAGGGACGAGAAGCTACACAGCACGTAGGATGATATATGATGTGTGATATTACAGTGCAATTCTGCAAATGGACACAAGGGGGTCCCCCATCAGGTGAGGTTCCAACAGTGTAAATGAATCATCCTGCTGCAGAGCTGCAGAGAGCAGAGACGTAGAGATGGAAGCATCCTGCTCGCAGGACCTCTTTGGATAGGATGCACAGAATCAGGCGAAGGCCCCCATGTGAGTCACAGCCTCAAAGCGACCCACCGGCACACTGCAAGCTGCTGTAGCCAGGGCCGTATTTCAAAACAAGCCATTTCCCCTCCCCCTGCAGGAAGAAGTTCGTCTTTGATTTTTCAAGGAGCTCAAAAAGCATTGTGGTCAAGCTGGGAGGCTGCAGATGGTTTTAGCAGTTAGCATCATGCTGCTTCACAAAATGGCTATCAGGCTGCCGCTGTGTGTGGCGTTTAGCAGAAAGCTACTCCGTTTAGCCATCAATGTCGTGCTGGTCACAACAGTACTCAGTGTCTGTTGGTCCACATCGTGGTTCATGGTTCCAAATGCCAGAGAGGGACGGACTAACCAACATGACGGTTAACGGATCACTGCTCAACATAGCATTTAGCATCTGCTCCTCTATAGTGTTGTTACCAACACGCCGCTCAGCATGATGTTTACCGGATCACTGCTCATCACAGCAGCTAGCAATCCACTGCTCAACATGGTATAGAGTCTCACACTGCTCAAAGCAGCGTTTATAGTTGCTACTGCAAATGGCACTTAGTGGTTCGCTACTGCCTTGTTAGCCATTAGCAAAGCTTTGCTTGATGTGGTGGTTAGCAATCTACCTGGACTTTGGAGAATGTAGTCCAGCAAAATAAACCAGCCTTCTGATTCTCTGAGGTTTGGCAAGTTAAGCATCCAGTCAGCGACTGACTGTGTCATCCTCAGCTCCACCTGTCCCTGCACTTCCTGTGTAGACTCCTCCAGCCGGAACGCAGGGTCTAACGTGGCTGCTGCTTCCGGGTCGCCCATCACCCAGCCGACCCGTTTGCGTGGGTGGCGTTCCACTCTCCTTAGCCTTACCTGGGCAGAGGAGAAGACCCCCGGCTGGACACCAAGAGACCCCACTGATGAAAACAGAGTGACCACAAGTTACCAAAGCACTCTAACTGGACACATGACTTCAGGAGGCACGAAGGCCCTCTAAAGGCTGCCGCAGCTCGCTGCCGAAACCACTGACAATAAAGTCACACACACTGAGCAGCTGAGCGTGCCAGACAGCGCAAGATGTTAGTGGCGTTCTCCTTATTTGAGGGGGCCATACCTGGAGGAGGCGGGGTGGTCTTTATGGGGGCACGGTCCAGCAGTTCAAACCAATTGTCTTCCTTCTTTGTCTGCGTCTGCAGCCGCCCTGCCAATTTCAGAGGAGTCATTTCCCTGACACCCCTCTCATAGCCCCCCCCCCCGCTGGTCTCACGCTGTTCACTTCCACCAAGGATCAGTGCCATGAACACCATGGGTCACAGGGACCCAGCAGACTGCTGCTCCAGGAAAGAGCTGCTCTCCAACCATCAACTACAAGAGAAGCTTCTTAAGCATTCCCATCTGACTGCATACGCCGATTCAGCAGGGGCGCTGTCACATGTCACCGGGGGGGAGCTGTGATGACATTCCATCAAACACAAACAAAGGGTTTGGTCCTTATCTGGTGCATTATCTATTTTGTCCTCTTATCTACATTAGGTTTGTGCTTGACGGACATTTGAGAAAAACACATTAAAATGTATAGCTGAGAAAGGAATGAAGAGGAAGACTAAAGATTATTACAAGGTGAGCAGCATGTGGGGTTCGTTCACACCCAAACTAACCTAAAATGCACATATAAAATTTTGGATAAGCTGAACAGTTGTTTTCTAGGTGTTTCAAGCTGAGTATTGAAGCATTGAAGGAGGGTGAGTTCAGTCTTGTCCGAGGAGCTGAGATCATTGTAAGAGCGCCGTGCTGAACTCCATCTTGCTGGGTCTCTTCACAGCTCAACAACACCAGACATCGTACAGAACCGTGACACTGCGCTGCGCTTATCTGTGACATAAGGTGGGAGTCACACGTAGAACAAAGCACTGGACAGAGCACCGCTGTGAATGTGACAACAGAGAGATGGTGGCAGATGTCTTTTGCAATGTGGGATCACAGAAAACCCAGGTGTCTCTGAGTGACTGGCAGAAAGACCAGACCCACAGTAAAAGTACCTGCGAGTGGGAAGAAGGATATCGATCTGTCAATAAAATGCAAAGAAGTATCAGTGGATGCAAAAATAGAAGGATTCCACGTGAAGGAAGGCAACAGCCCCATACCCTCTACTAGACAAGCGTGGAAGTTGGATGGTTAGAAACGTGTTGAGCTGTCAGGAGCTCAAGGCAGTAAAATGTAACATTTCACATACAGAAACGTTAAGCTTACTTTACAAGCAAATACCAGAACAAAAGCTTTCTCAAAAACATGTTTGATTAGTTCTTAAATTGTTCTCCTCCAGAACAGTTTTATTTCCTGTTTTTTGTGTTTATTTTCTTTATTTATAGGTCATGCTGATCCTGTCCATACCAGGTGCCTGACAGTCACCATCCCATCCCAGTCACACAGCTCATTATCCTGTCCCAAACTGTGCTCTCTTTGGGGCGTTCCGTGCATTCAGGGTTTAGATGAAATTGGTCAGATTCTAGAAGCAGTAAACAGGAAGACACAGCACAAACACGCATACCTTCGTCAAGGCTGCGTGATGCTCTCTTGCTTGCAGAGCGCTGGAATAGGGGGGCAGGTCTGTCAATCATGGAGCTAGCCTGGCGTGTCTGGGCCTGGGTTCGCCCACTGTAACGAAACTTGGAGCCCAAGGCCAGGAACCTCCGGGGTGTGGTGGCTGCTTCTGTAGAAGAGAGTCTGTAGACAGAGACAGTCCATTGTAATCATCATCACAGAGATGACACCGACTGCCTGTACAAATCAACATTATGGAGATGACACTGACTGCCTGTACAAATCATCATCATGGAGATGACACTGCCTGTACAAATCATCATCGCAGAGATGACACTGACTGCCTGTACAAATCAACATTATGGGGATGACACTGACTGTCTGTACAAATCATCATCATGGGATGACACTGCCTGTACAAATCATCATCACAGAGATGACATCGACTGCCTGTACAAATCAACATTATGGAGATGACACTGACTGCCTGTACAAATCATCATCATGGGATGACACTGACTGCCTGTACAAATCAAAATTATGGAGATGACACTGACTGCCTGTACAAATCAACATTATGGAGATGACACTAACTGCCTGTACAAATCATTATCATGGAGATGACACTGCCTGTATAAATCATCATCACGGAAATGACACCAACAACTTGGGGTGTAACAGTACACATAAATCATGGTCCAGTATGTACCCTAGTTTTGTAGTCATGGTTTGGTACATTTTCGTTACAGCGCGCTTCTTTTTGTCTTTATTAAACAGTGGTTTACTGAACAAAGCATGACTGTCTTTCTTAAATGAAAAATCTCTGTCAAACAAATAAAATAAACACATAAAAATAAAATATCCATAAATTTGCACATTTAAAAAACTAACTGTACCTGATTTGTGCAACACAAATATTGTCTCAAAAAACACAAAGCATAACAAAATAAATATCCATTATGATGCAGCATTTAAAATACCTGTGCAGTAACTTGTATACTTCCATCTTCAGGTTAGAACATATGCGCATGCATAGTGACGCCGCTTCATCCGGCCCTTTCCAAATGTCACCCAGGAGAAAAGGTTCCGTATTTTCTGCATTTGTTCTATACATATGCGTACTGAACCAAAAGATCCGTACCAAATTCGTGTACCGCTGCACTCCCACTGACAACCCGCATAAATCGTCGTCACAGAGATAACACTAAGCACCTGTACAAATCTTTATCACAGAGTTGACACTGACAACCAGTACAAATCATCATCACAAAGACGACACCGCCCGCCTGTATAAATCATCATTATGGAGATGACACTGACTGCCTGTACAAATCATCATCACAAAGACGACACCGACCGCCTGTATAAATCATCATTATGGAGATGACATTGACTGCCTGTACAAATCATCATCACAAAGATGACACCGACCGCCTGTATAAATCATCATTATGGAGATGACATTGACTGCCTGTACAAATCATCATCACAAAGATGAC
>JAODUD010000046.1:18059529-18071836 GCA_026784285.1 Stomatorhinus walkeri | reverse complement strand
GGACTGACATTGTAGTTCCACCACAAATAATGATGTATTATAATATAATATGATGTTCTTGAGATATTTTTAATACATCATGAAAGAGATGCTTCAATTATTCTAGGACAAACTTCCCGTAAAACGTAGCACTGGGAGACAGCCAGCTTCCTTTGAAATTCAGGCATCGAGCTTGATGATGGAAGGGCACTAACCTTGTGTCTGTTTGCGTATCTCCTTAGCAAAGTCCAGCCAGGTCTGATAAAGGAAGAAAAACACCAAAGATCTTGAAACGTGCAGACAGCTAAATAGTTGCTGGTTTGTTTATTAATACCTCATGCAGAAAAAAGAAAAATCTCCATGACTCAATGTGAAAGTTAAACAGTATTGTTCCAGAGAGATGCTGAGCCCCAAAGTGCAATATCAAGACACACACACAAGTTTGTAATTATATGTTTGTGGGGACTCACCATTCATTTCTATCGGGGAAACTCTAATCCCAGCATGACGACCTTAATCCCTACCCAGCCCTAACCTTAACCACGAGCAACCAAACAAAATACGAGGCATTTTTAGTTTTTTGAATGCATTCACAGATCTTTGTGGGGACCTGAAAAATGGTCCCCACAACGTTAAAATAAAAGGATCCTATTACATTGTGTGGAACATTTGGTCCCCACAATGTAATATATAAACGTAATCCACACACGCACACACACACACCTGTGGACAGCAAATCACTAAGATGCCAGGCCAGCACCATCTGAATAAGCATATAGGAATGTGATTGACTGGTAAAAATAACCTAAATCATAGGACATGAGCAGACAATCAGCGATGACTCCCTCAAGCCCAAAAACTATAACCACTAACCCTCAAAAGACTAAAGCGGTGACCTTTGGCTCCCCTCCGCTCCCCTGTGTTTCTGAAACACATCACACCTCTGCTGATCTGCTCTCATTATCTCAAATATAACAACTCATCAACTATTTCCAGCCCGCCTGTCTTCAGAGATCACGGGCCATTTTTAACACGTCTTCGGGTCCTAGAGGAACACTGCAATGTTTCAGAGCCACAGAGGGAAGCTTCAGGAAGAACAAATTGCTTCGGAGCTTTAGAGGGGTGCAGGGCTGTTCCTGACACATCCCCCTATTCCCCGCATTAATATTAGGTTGGATTAGCAGGGGACCAGTCGTAACGTTGAGCGGAAATGATGGTGGTTTGAATAACTAAACAGGAAGGCAATTTAGTAATACTGATGACCACAGAATACATCCATCTCCCAAACACCTACCCTAGAGAGAATTCCAGGAAGCATACCTCACAAGACAGGGGTACACCCTGGGCAGGACGCCAGCCCATTACTGGGCACATGCACCCAGTCATTGACAATCACATGCTACGAGACACCAATCATCCTAAATGGACGCCTTTGCACCATGGAAGGACACCCACATGACATAGGGAAATCATGCAGGTGTTGCCCCCTGGTCCATCTCCATCACGAAATGCAGGATGAGGGAGATAGCAGCACTGAATGCATATGAGTTTGGACAGGACTAAGGACTTTGCTAAAAGGGACCAATAAAAGGATAAAAATCAATTTAGTAAGTGTGCGGCACAGTTGTACTACAAGTGAGCACAGGAGATCATTAGCGCCTGAGCTGTGGGACGGCTCAGTTTCACCCTGCCCTCTGGAGCCACGTCAAGACAGCCCTGGGAGCGACGTCGACAATGCACTGCTGACTGGTTGCAGTAATTATAGACGCGACTTTAAAAGGACAGCAACCTGGAGAGTTTGTCTGGGGGCAGTGCGGTGCATTGAATAGTGAGTGGCTGTTTAGTCTGCAGCCAATAAGGGCAGCCAACGCAGAGACATGGCTCGAACAACCCAAACTTGGAGAGCCAATCGAGATCCTTCTGTTCACTTAGTGCAACGTATCCCAACGCGGTCTTCGGGGACCTGCAGTTATTCCACGTTTTTGCTTCCCCCAGCTCCCAGTAAAGGAGAGTTTCTTAACCCCTGTATTATCAAATATATTTTGCCAATCTTTCTTTTTTACTGTTAAATGCGTACGATACCTTCGTGGTGGGTGACTCCCAGAACGCCAGCCCATAGTAATCCTTCTCCAGCAGATTCAGGTGGTCACACACCTTCATGAAGAGATCCTGCCCTCTGCTGTGTTTCTGAAAGGAAAAACCCGGAAGGAGGAATTGAGACAGAGAACACCTACACTCTCCTAGCGGGCGAAGTCCTGCCAAAGCCCTACTAAACACACACAGACAGACACACATGCTATGAGCTTCTCGGACTGTCTGCCTACCTCCAGCTGACACTCGTACTGAGTGTCGTCGAGCAGGGTGACCTTGCAGTGCATGGTGTGCGCTTGGCGGCCAGCTTTTCGTGTCTTGGGTCCCACCTTCCTTTCTTGATCCTGGGCGCCTCCTTCCCCGTTCTCGTCCTCCTGACCCCCCCTCCCGGCCTCCTCCTCCTCCAGAGAGTCTTTCTCCGTGTCTTGGTCTTCTTTCTGGTCCGCGTGGACCAGCTAAAACGTGCACGCACACATACAGACACACACACACACGACATAAAACAAGTGTTTGCATCACCTGCTGTGATGCCACATTTTGTTCCCAGTATGCCAGCTAAAATGCCAAAACTGGGCAGTGCCCAGTCACCTGTATCTCTGCACTGCTGAGTGACTGCAGGTCGAGAGCGGTGTCCTCCTCTGCCCGGAGCTCCGGCTCTGGGTCTGCGATGGGGGCCTTCAGCTCCTTCGTCTCCCCCTGCTCCCCTGGCCCGTTTCGCTCCTCCTCAGAGCACTGTGACCGTTGCTTCCGGAAGGAGGAGAAGAGGCGAGAGAGTCCGCGCCCCCCCGAGCCACGCGTGCGAGGTCTCGGCACCGGATCCTCCGGGGACGAGCGGCCCTGCTGATCCGGGGGCCCGCCGGGGCCCCGATCTTGATCTGGACTGGGGCGAACGTTCCTACGCGGCTGCCTCTCGGCCTCGTCTGTCGTCATGGCGACCACTGCAGGAGGGGAGGGACCACAGTGAGGTGAAAACGGAAACACAGCAGTACAGGCAGAACCTGGGCACCATTGCAGAAGAAAGTGGGGACCATTCAGTGGAACCCATTTGGAGCACTAGAGCTTGGCACCTTAGAGTCCATTTTGGGAGGCTGACTGATTATGAGCCTGTTACGCTGATTCAGTTAAACTTACCTATTATATTTCCCATTGATTTCTTAATGGCTTTGTTTTTGCAGACAAAGCGGAATCACAACCTGGAACATTCTGGAACTCTAACACCGCAGAGATTCGAATGTCTTCAGCCCTGAAATGAGCCACGGCCTCCCTTTGGGGGCACACGCCACAGCTGCACCACTCATTTACATCGAGGCCTTTAATCTGCTCTCCTGCCCAGGTGCTGGAAGCATCTGTTGCCTCGACAGCGGAAGAGGCTTCCTGGGAATGAATGGGGGAGGTGCAGACATAAAACATCCAAATCCTGCGGCCAGCAGCCCCTCTGAAGCCTGCATGGACTGTCTGCCTGACCCTCCTGGGACCACATTCATTTTAATTAACGAGAAGCAAGAAGTGTTTCCATGCTTTCAATTACATTACAGGCAGACATGGTCACCTACAACAGACATTAGAGTGCTAACAGTCCTGAAAGCCGCCCTTTTACACAAAACACTGCAAAACTCTTAACAAACACCTTCACCTGTAAGTACTCACCCACCGGCACCCTCTGCAGGGACCCCCCCCGCACAGCCTCAAACTTACGCTGTCTCTTATCATTCCCCCTTCTCTGAGGTTACATTATGTTCATGGTTTTCTCTGCAAACTGGCTTAAAGAACTCATCTCCGATAAACTCTCTCGGGCTTCGGTTCCAGCGAAAGCCGGACTTGAGCACCACTTGGTCGCATTTAGAGTGCAGACTGGGGCTCTGCAAGTGCATATACGCAGCTGTGTCTGCTGATGCATGCTGGGAGAGCAGCCAAGCCAGTCTGTGCGTAATCGATTAGTTGAAGGCAGGATGCTTTGTATAGAGAGAGACACCTCGTGGCTAAAAATCGTCGGGGGAGAGGAGGGCCAGCTACGTCTTAGGCATGTGGCTGACCAACTTCATTGAATCAGGCACATCCAACAGGTGCAGAACACAGCAGGAATCACATCCTATCAACCCGCCACAACTGGAGTATCCTGTGATGTGATTGGCTGTCTGACCGTCCTGTTCCTGGCCACAGCATCCACAGGAGGGCCAATACTGCCCCAAATGCACACGCATGAGCACATGGAAAGGCCCAGTAGAAACAAACTCATTTAAATCCCAAAAGGCTTCCTTTCTCATAACCATTTACCAAAATCAAGCCTCAAGGGCAAAGCTGCTTTGAGATAATCCCAGCACGGAATTAGAGCTTCCCAGATACCGATGTGGTGGTCAGTGTGTGCAGCTGTGCACTTTCATCAGCCTCTCCAACAATAACGTCGCCCCCCCCACACCTCCGCATACGGCACTCAACCCCAGACTCTTTATCCACCACACAAACACACACACGCACATTTCTAAATGCACTATATGTCTATTGACTGTGGCTGGAAACTCATCTCCTCTATTTGTCCTTTGCTGTCCTCACCTGGTGGTGTCTGTCACTGTCACTGGCCAGGTTAGGAAACTGACAGGCAGGCCGCAGAGGATGCAGAGGACTAAGGTGCCGTAAACAAACAGGAAACTGCGACAGTCAGCTCTCACCAGCTCCACTGGAGTCATGCCTCAACGTGTTTGCAAGCAAAGCCATTTAATCTAGTTTCATCACCATCATCTTCACCAGGGAAATTAGATAACATACTCAATTTAATACATTCTACATGCTTGTCCAGTTTATCAGAGCCAGGCCCACTATGAGTTCTACTCCTGTTCTTAGGATGCGCTGTATTACCAATGATTGCAAAAACATAAATGTGACCACATGACAAAGAAGGTGTGTGCATTTAAAAACTTTTGTCAAAGAATGACACACACAGTAATATTGACGATTAGGACATTAAGAACAAGTACAGAGGAAAATATAAACCTTGCACACATATACACATACGCATAGATTATATATTGTATATAATATACACCCATATATGCATATAAATGATTGATGATTATTAGACCTGTCAGCGTTTACTATAATACTACACGTCATACTCAGATTCTGCGAAATAGAATGAAAGCAGCAGTTAAGTAAATGTCCAAGAAAGGACCCAAGAGACTCAAATCATGTTAAGGATGTCGATCTAACTCCCGAGGTAAGTGGAACTTGCACACAGCCCCGCCGCCCCCTGCCCCCGTCCCCGGGGCTCAAACTACGCGCTTTGTTTACATGCATAAGCCGCTGTGCTGTAAATCAGTGTGGCTGCAATTAAAATAGAGACATCCCGTACATGCGGCTGCCAATGTCCCTATATACTGCCAGCCGTCCTACACCGTGCAGCTTAAACGCACCAATGTCGGAAATCAACTGCAACTCATTACGCAACATATGATTTTAAGATTGAGATCGCAATATTTTCAACTTACATTTTTACAGTAGGTTTAAGGTATTCGATTGCATTTATTGTATATATTTAATCTCAGTGAAACAATGTTCACACCCATATTCAGTAGCAGAACAACCCCTCCTACAGTCATATTAAAATAAATCTGAGGTTAAAACAATATCTATCGGTAACATTTCGTTTTATTTTGCGTTTATTACATGTTTCACGCCTCCCCCATCCACCATCCAGCTAGCCTTTCATCACCACTACTCATTAACCCGTTTCAAGTCTATTTACTTTACAGCATATTATGCGATTGTCATATTTTAATGCACCCATTGAAACACTGAATAGAAACTGGCAGGCGGGCATTTAAACGGTACGAAAATGGCGCCGAACATACGAAAAAAAGTCTATACAAATTTGAGATCAACACACCACAATACACAATAAATCAATGAAGCACAATGCCTCTGCGTTGCAATTACCTTTTCTCCAATCCTCTTTGCCTTCGATGAAGGAAAACAAAGCAAGTCCACCAGAAAATAAATATTTATAATCAGCAATTCATTCATACACTGGATACAACGGTGTTTAAAAATAACATGCGTGTTTTTATCCGTTCCTCTTTATCAACTGATGCTACGGTTCTAGTAAAAAGGTGGAGCTACTAATGCAATAAGCAAAGTTGTTTCAGAAACTGTCCAATGGGAAAGGTTCAGTTACAGAGGTTGTCCAATCACCGTAAAGATAGCCGTTGTTCGATGGCAACCGCTAAGACTGTCGCTGCCCGAACAAGGGCCTTTAAACTGCTTTGCATACATGACAATAAAACAAAACAGCGTAGTCAACATTTAACATAGAATCCCTACGATCATCGTACATAATAACGAGTAGTGTATCTTACAGGAAATTCCAAATTCTCTAATCAGCCAATTTAATTCTAGTAAAATATTAACGATAAACCACTGCCTCGTGTCGCTCATTCAGGATTTTCCTGTTCGCTTTCATTTATATTCGGGTTAAATATAAACATCGCCCCCTGGTAATAACTAAAAATAAATTTAGAAAATAATAAAAAAAATATAAAATAAATTGGGGAAACCTGAGAACACAGCGCACGAGGAAGAACACGCCCCGGCGTTAAAAAGAGAAATATGTAAAGGTTAAATAAACAATAATCAATAAAAAGTAATAACGATGATTATATGTTAACTTTACAGCCACGTGCATACAAATGAAAGCCAGAAATCCCCAATCAAGATGGGCTTTCTGAGAAGCTGGGCATCCTCCCAGAGTTCCCTTGTACGACTGAAAATGACTTTCGTCTATCCATCCATCCATTCATTCATCAAAGACAGGGTCATGACAGGTGACTACTGTTTCCTCTGTATTTAGGCTCAATATATTCCCCGAAATCACAGGACTGTATATTTTGAGTAAGCCAAAGTACAGAATAATGTAAACATAGAGCAATAATTATGATTTTTAATTTATCATGTATCGTTATCTATTTTTGTATGCTTTTATTAAGTCCAAATTTAATTAAACTCCAGTACATAGTTCATGGGTCTAACAGCAGTTCCTGCGGTTAGAAGGGTGTTTCATTGGTCTCAATAGCCTGCGATTGCTGTAGCTATCGGGACACACTATCTGCCTCGTATTCACCTTAACAAAAAACACAGAGCAAACAACAAGCATTCAGAAGGGGTCTCCTTTGTGTTCCTATTGCGTTCCCATTAAGAAAACCGGGTGCATTTAAAGGTGATTTACCCTTTGGCTGGAACAGTCCTTTGACACACTGGGTGAAACCAGTGGTTTGTTCTCCCTATAATAAGACCCCCTAGTGGGTAGCTGCATCAGCTTCCTGTTTATTTTTCCCATTTTATTTTTGTGTTCTATTTTTCAGCACAGCTCCTGTCTCCAGGGCTGTTCTCTGGCCAGTCTGCATGCTGCATGTTCCTGCATAATCCCCATCTGGAGCCAGCAGCCACCTCTCCACCCCTTTTCCATATGGGGCAACATGCTGCCACCTAGTGGTTGTTCAGGGAACTGCTATGGTAAAAATCGTGTGAAATGTGCATTATTCCCTCTGTATCTTCGCTTGCAACGATGTGTCTGGTATAAAAAGAGCATATTTAAAATAATGATGTCTTTCACAAACCAAGTATGTGCTGACAACATTTTTTGTAGTCTTTCTTATCATCAGTCGTTCGAGCCTACAAATCAGTGAACACTCCATGAGTTTCTAAAAGTCGGCTTTAAGCAATATGTTATTATCTGGGAAAAATGTCACATGACTTTGTGACCAGCGTAAGTGCTAAGAGAAAATTATTTACTGGTTCGAACAGCAGAGGGCAGAATGCAAAACACAAAATTAACCTGACATACTCACCAGATATCACCACATAGAGCGTGGTTCAGAATATCAACAGCCAATCCAGGACACGGAGAGGCACGGCATACCGGGAAAGAAAGAGAGGCACGAAACACCGTCAAAAGGACAACATACAGTCAAATACATAGCTTACACATGACACAAACTTGTCATATTCAACTATAAGTTGTGTACGACGTCGCACGCACATATATTGTATACAGATATATGTTTGGACCCATATATACGATACGTATGTTATGTAACACAAACATGCACATGGGTCATGATAAGAATATATATAGTGGTCCATTGTTAATCGCGGGAGTTACGTTATAAAAATAACCCGCAATAGGCGATATCCGCGAAGTAGGATTCTTTATTTATAAATCGAATATTTTCGTAGTTAGAGTATTGGAGACCTGTATGAGACCTTCTAAATACGTTTTTAACATTATTAGAGCCATCTAGACATGAAATAACACCCTTTAGTCACCAATACTTTATGACTGCTGGACACGGAAGCAGGAACGGGGAGACGAGGAATCAGGATTGAAGGGTTTATTTGGAATCACTCCAAATGAAGGACACAGGAACGTGTAACATCAAAACGTCAATGATAGACCTGTGGTTATAGACACTGACGTGGACTTCAAAATGAACCAAATTGACAGAAAACAGCTGGTCACAATCGGGGTTGCATATGTGGTTAATAAGGGGGCGTGGCACACAAGAGGATCGCACAATTACATGACAATTACAGTCGTATTACCCAAAATATTAGAAAGAATAATAAAAAATAATAAAAATTGTTATTACTTTTAAAGTACATTTAATTACGAAGAGCAAAGATGCTTTCGATGCGTAGCGATGTATCATTTTCATTTCATCAACTTTTTAATCAATAGACAAAAAACCGCGATAGAGTGAAGCCGCGAAGTGGCGATATATATATATATATATCCATTCAGGTATATAGACAGCGTCCCTGCACAAACCTCACACGCTTAATCCGTGCAGTTTATACACCACTGTAATATGTTAAAACAGCTTACCTCCCACACAGATTAATCATAAAAATAACTCAACTGTTCTCATGAAAGCCTTCTTCTTATGTCATTGTTTCTCCAAAGTACTTCCATATACATTCTCTGCAGATAACAATGGATTTAAATTTTAAAAGTGAATAAAACAAATATATAGTAAATGGGCAAACACAAAAAACATTGAGTATGTCTTCCAAAATATTCCATCCAGTGTTCCCAAGGTTTAGAGCAGTACATTTAGCAGAGTGGAAGCACAATCCTGTGACTCTGGATCAAATACCTGAGCAGTGTGTCTTCATTATGCAAGAAAAGCAGAGAACTGAATGAAAACCCACACAATCAAAAAGGGGGTTTGTAAATCCTATAAACATGGCAATGGGGCTGGATTTAAATAAGTGAGGTGATAATGCTGACCTACTCATACATAAATTAAGTCTTCCATCTTACGTTACTGATTTTCAGGATGCCGGGCAGCCTGGAGTCTATCCAAGAAAGCTTAGGAAATGAATCAGGGGGGAGGATGTGAAGCCGGGTCACTGCATGGCACACACTCTGACACACAGCTACACATTAAGGGTATCTGAGACATCAGCTTGCCTAATTGCATCTTTTTGGACTGTACGTGGTATGAGGCAGCACTGCCGCCCACTGCACCACCGTACAGACCGTTGTATTCAAGTATTACTGATTCATAACACATGTTGGCAAATATAAAAATATACATCACACATTAAAATAATATTTCTAACCGTGAGCCTCTGAATCAGCCGCCATCTTCTGCTTCGCCAGTTTTTGTGTCTAATCTGCCTGTTTTCCCCATCACATAAGTTCAGTTTTCTCTGTCCTCGGGAGTGAAGTCTCCTCTGATAGCATGCACTAAAGATAGGCTTCATATCTGTGACATATTTCAAAGCTCTTCCGTCGCTTACCCCCCAGGCCCGTTCTCACGAGTTAATGGATCAGTACATTTGTGCGAATGCACAGCCTCGCGTAAAGGCTAAGGACAGATGCTGGCCATGCACCTGTTAATGCTGCATGCTGCGAGGGGGCAAGCCCTGAGCAATGATTCATGCCAAACGAAACCGATTTGTGCAGAACAAAACTGGACACAACTGCAGAGTGATGATTAACTGGATGTAACTCCAGTCAGTAGGATTAGCCACTGCGACAGAGAATCATCTTTATAATCCAATTAACCATCCCACAGAAATGAACTATTTCCTGATAGAGTGATTGCATCACATGGGATTCAGTTAGGTCAGCCTTATACCTGTAATGTTTATATGGTTGAAAATCCTAGCTAGTTTAATTGTGTTCCATTACTAATTTTCATTCATTCATTTTTCCTGAACAGCCTGTTCCAGGCTGGATACTTCAGTAGGAGAGAGCAGTCGATCAGAAAAACACACTCCATCACATACACAAGATGCAACTTCAGGCTCTGGAGAGCAACTAAAATGTTTTGAGAAAGTACACTGGCACATGTGGAGAATGGGACAGGAATTGAGCTATCATTCTGCTCTTTGATATTTTAAAACGACAAAGTAAATTAGAGATTTATCAAATTCCAAGTAAAATTGATGGAAAAACTACAAGGAAAAACAATGTGTACACTCATGCAATTTGAAGTTGCATTGATCCCAGGTCTAATCTCAGAATACATAGGTCTAAGCCGTATGCGTGAAGGTGACTGGACGTCCCATCAACTATACAAACAAAAGCCGAGGAAACGCAAATGCAAATACGTGTACAGGGTTGCCACCTTAGAGGTCCAAATATTTCCGAGATTATGTTGCAAAGACCACCAAAGCACCACACATCGGTGTCCAGACGGCATAATTTGAAAAACGGTGCAGAAAGAAAAGGCATCACGGCTGAAAGTAAAGCGTGGATGGTAACAACAAGCACGCCGCAGAGAGAAGGTCTCATCACTCCTGACAGACTCCACCAAATGAACGTCCGGGAGCAACAATATCCCGCTGCATTCCTGCACGGAAGGAATAAGGACAGTTGGGCGCAGTACTAGTTTGCTTGATCTCTGATCGGGATCCGTCAGGGTGCGCGCAAGCTGACACGGGCACGAATGCAGCAGGGATCTGGCATCAGCGCTGCTTTCGCACGGACAGGCTGTTTACAGAGTAACGTTAACCAGTATGGATGGCGTACCCAATAAAACGATAACCCAGATTTTTTTTATACTAACACCGTACGTAGTTTTTCTCCTCGTATTTATTTTGACAATATCTGATCTCGGTCTAGTGTACCGAGAATGGCAGCATGTTACCCGGTCAAAGACACGATGTTCTGGCTGCCGGCTGTCACCGTGGAGCTGCCGTCCCGCACAGACCCGCTTCTAACGCTGAGTGCGCCGCGCTGTTTACGGGCGGCGGTGCCCGTGTAAGTAACGATCTGATCAACCCGGACGACAATGAAACACTTGGACAAAACGGGAAACGCAAGAAAACATTAAAACTTGACCGCACTGAGTGACCTAACAGAGTCAAAGTGTGAGCATGTCATGCAAATGTTTATCCGTGGGTTTACGCGTGTGTAATATATGTGTGTGCACATATATCACACACACACGGATCCGAAAATATTAAATATCATATATGAAATTTCAAATCAAAATATATTTAAATATGTGACTACGAAATGTATTCATACATCATGTTGTTTACCTTATAGTCTTTAAGAGCTGCCTCCAGTTCTAGCTCGTTATCATTTACCGTAATTTGCCACTTTGAGGCATTCTGCAGTTTTTTTCGGACACGGCCTTCCTCGCGCTGGAAAAAAAATGAAACGTCACGGAGCGGCTCCCCCCACCCCCCCGACCATATCACAGAGAAGAGCTTCTCCGCGCCCCCGCCCTCAGAAGGCTATTGGAGCAAGACACGCGAGTCCCGCTGTCCGGCCGTAGTGAAGAGGGCCAGCAGGTGTATGCGCTCTTCATGCCGGGCTATAGCATATTATGTAAGATGTGCTATAGAAATTGTATATATTTTTGTATATATGTGTTTTTTAAAATCCGACTTGTAGTAAAATGCATCTAAATGAGCGATGAGTGATATATTGAATACGTATTTAAATTGCACTGCGCATTACACCATCCCGTTAACGCATATGTTTTATGTGTTTATGCATGTCCGTTTTATAAAAGGGTTTGAATATTCGAGAAACCAAATTCAGCTTCTGACGTCAACATACACCTCCATCTGGGGAAGAGCTTTTGCTTGCATTCGAGCCAGGGGAGCTGATACTGTGTCGTAGATGGACAACAAATGGCGGCGTGTCTGTGTAGTAGCGGCTACCGTATTCTGCTGTATAAAATCATAGGAATGCTATAGGGTGGGTGGGGGGGGGGGGGGGGTG
>JAODUD010000046.1:18040868-18059429 GCA_026784285.1 Stomatorhinus walkeri | reverse complement strand
GGGGGGGGCTGCACGGTAACGTGCACGTGAGCATAATACTGACTGAGAGCATTGCACTTAGCAGTAATTAAACGCGCACATCATCTCCTAGGCTAAAAACAGTCACCCACAATATGTTCAGTGAGTCATATTTACACGCATAGCGGTACATTCCATAACGGAATCGTAAATACGGTGGAAAATACTTGTGAATTTTAAGTAGAATCTGTTTTCTGTGATGGACTGGCATCCTCCTGCTTTCTGGGATGGGCTCCAGGCAGACCGTGATCCTGCCTGGATACAGGGCTGTGGAAAACGGATGGCTGCTGTCTGGCCTTCCTTAAATCAATACCAGGTGTTCAGATAAGTTAATTACATTGTTGCTGTTTTTTAACCATGCACAAAGAAACAGGTATAATTCTGTTAAAAAAACAAACCTAAAAGGTGCAACATCTAATTCCAGAAAACAAAATATATTATTTTGCGTCTTGAGAAAAAAAAAAAACACTGCACCCATGTTCATATTTTCAAGCATCGGAAAGTAAAGAATTCTCAGAATGGTTTCATGCTATCAGCTGTCATCAGACAAGGCACATACCCTAACTGGCAGCTATCTGTACTGCAGACAGGAGCCCTCAGGAGCAGAGATAGGCCCCCGGGGCAGTTCAGCTTCAGTGGGTCGCACTGGGCACACCCACCCCAGGGATCCAGCAGTTACCAAAGTCATGTCTAATTTCAAAGAACATACAGCTGACAGGAGCCACATTGTGTGTTTTTGTTTTTTAATTTACTATATTTCCAAGAAAAAGCACCATTTGCAAAGTGTTTTTAACCAGTTTTTCCTCTGTGTGTGATCAGAATGACCACCTTACAGCCTCATGTTACTGTTATTAGAGCACAGAAGTCAATGAGATACGGCCTTAATGTGGCCCTACAGTTGAGTGGATAGGCAACCAGCTATTTAATTATGAATTAGCAGGAGACAGAAAATCCACAGACTGCTATATAAAAGGAGCTTGGTGACAGCAGAGAAGTATTCTGAGAAACAAGTCGGATTCCGTTAATCTCAAGGTAGAAGCCTATATTCCAAAGAGGCGCGTTTTATTTAGTGTGCATGCACATACTATGAAATGCCACTAGATGGCAATGTTTTCCTCCACGTTGGATAATGCTTTTCAATGCTCGTCTTGGGAACCACAACTCCTCAACGAGGAAAAGATTCCAGCCCAATGAGGTACCCTCAATCAGCAATGAAATCAACTTTAAAAAGCAAATTTGCTTGAACCATTTTAGTGGCATTTAATTACAGAAATATTAATGCTTTAAAAATATCTTACATTGTGGATTGCAGCATCATTATGTAGTTAAACAGTTCTTATTAATCACGTGACCAGCATGTGCAGTGCATCAATAACATCCACTAGTGACAGTAATAATGTAAAACGCTAAATGAAGATTTTCATTGACTATTGCATTAAATCATCACTGACATCCTAATATAATTACAAAGGCAATTTATCACATCTAGCTATTGTTCATAATCTGTATGGGCAGGTATCAGCTATAACACATCAGTTGTTGAAATAACCACATCATAGCCAATCCCCTGATTGCACTTGACCAGAAGCTTGTTGTTACACACACACATAAGCAGTGCAAAATAAGGTTAGTGCAGTATATTACTATTGTAAAAGAAACTTTACATATAGGATGGTACTTCATAAATAAATCCCCAAACAGAATTCCCAGGTGTCTAACATGCCATACCTCAAAATATCTAAACACCACAACCCATCAGTCCAAAATCCTCACCCCTAACTCACAAAAACATTTCTTAGCAGCAGACGTCTTTATCCAACACATCACATTCAGAGCCCCATCCGCAATCTCAATCATTCATGGAAGAGAAGTTCACTCCTTAACTACAGCTAGTCCACAGTCTCAGGGGCTACACATTACTCCCCAAAAACCACATCACCCCCATTTCTCCACACCCAATCATCCCACACAGAAACCTCTCCAAAAAGAGGTCTTGGTCAATGAGAGTTGGTCTCCTAGTGCAACATCCAGGTGGGCAAAACCATGAGCTGGCTCAGCTGGTGGCCAGCCAGATGATGATGGCCAGGACGGTAGCTACCACCGTCAGCACCAGGATCAGGATGCACATCTTCCTACGGGACTTGTTCTGAAACGGAGGAGAGGAAGCGCCTTACTTTCCAGGTTTGATTGGGTACTCTCCAAATAGCTGGCCTGTTATTCGACAGCAATGCTGTCAATCATGTCTTAGTAATTTCAACTGCCCATTTTCTAACTGTCATAGCAGGACTGCAATTTAGCTGCTCAGAAGAGATACTTGTCTCACGTGAATGAGTTGCCTTAAACCACTAAACAGCTGAATGGAAGCAATGTGGGGAAAACTTGACTAAGAGTGCAGCAGCAGTCATTGGATTAGATTAATTACATCGCCTGTTTCCCAGTTTAAAGAAGAAGCGATCACCCGGAACAAAGAGATATTCTCACCTGGTAGTGGGCCGTCTGATGTAGGAGGTCCACAGCATGCTCCACATGGACCTGTGTGCTCTCCACGTTTGCCTCTATGCTGTCTGGTACACATAAACATAATACTACTCAGAGGGTCCGAGAACCACATGCACAAGCAGCTGTGCAACCCCCCCACTGAAAACCACCTACCGACCATGTCGCCCTGGTCATGAATCATCACTGCCAGGTCCTTGAAGATCTGGTTTACATCCATGATGTCTGACTGCAAATGTCGGGGATAAGCTTGAAGTCTGTAGTCATGAGCACGTTGAAGTGGGAGAGATCAGACACATACCTCCAGCTGCCGCAGGCATGTTTCTCTCTCCTTGATGAGCTCCAGGTCCTCCTCAGTGATTGAGGGCTCCTGTGTTTGGGCTCCTGTTTGCCCCCAGGCATCCTGGCTATGAGGCAGAAGGTCAGTAGGACACAAGGGCTGCAGGTTACGCTCCATACAGCATCAAAAGGTTATATCAGTGAAGTCACACTCACAAGGATGCACTTCATTACCAAAATAATCTCCCACCTGTTCCCCTGAACTGCAGCCCAGGGTCACCCCAAGTGATGGAAAGTAACTCACTGTTCAAAGGAGATCAGCTGATCTTCACGGTTGCCATCTTCTGACTGCGGTAGATAAAATCAAGTCAAGGTTGGACAGGGAAGGAGGGCACGGGTCACAGCTAGAACAGCACAGGCGCATGGGCCTTACAGAAAGGCGGGATGCGGCTCGAGTTCGAGCCACCGAGTCCTTCCCCCGCTGGGCGGCCCGGCGCTGTGCAGCCTGCAGGCTACCGAGAGCGGCCGTGAAGTCACTCATCAGCCGCTCCTTCTGGATCTTCTGTTGTCTCTGAGGGGAAGAAGCCGTGCACATGATCACATATACATGCGAAAAAATAATAGAAGAAGAAAAAAAAAAAATGGAACATTCCCACGGTCAGCCGCATGCATCCACGGGGGGCACCTGCTCTGATGGAGACGTAGGTAACGGTAGTGAGGCCAGGTCTTTTACAAGCCCATTGCTCTCTTTAGCCAGTTGGTTGGTATCCTGCTGTAGCTGCTGCCTGTACAAGCAGAGAAGACTTAAAGCATCAGGTAACAATGTGCTTCAGGGATAGATTAGCACACATATGCTACACAGAGGTCCACTGCATCACACAGAAATCTAGTACCAGCCTTACTCCTCTGATGTACACCAAATGGACACCAATGACGATGACTCACAGTGACATTAAAAAAAAAAAGGTAAGTTTGAGTGCACTGACACTCTGGCAACCCTCCTCATGCTATGTGATGGAAAGACCCAGGGCACAAACTCACAGTTTCTCCTGCATCTCACTCGTGTCCTGCCTGGTCCCAATCTGGTTCACCAGGCTTTTAATCTGAGCCGCTATGGACAGGAGAAAACGGCAAGAACTTGTGTGTCATAGAAGAGATTAACAATTAAATTTCCATGCTTAAGACATGGCCTAATTCAGACAGATCTCTCTCCCACATTACAGTTTTTCCATACTTGTTCACACTGAAAAATAATACATCTAGGTGATATTACAAGGAAACAGCCAACCAAAATTTCGAACTTCAATACGTCACCAAGAAAAATAGAAATACAAAACCATTTTGGAAATTCAACAAAGTATAGAAGTACCTCAATAAAAAAATTTATTACAATTTTGTTCGCAGAAAAAAAATTACAACCTTTTGTAAACTCATGTCACTTCATCTAAAAAACTTTGCCATTCCATTGTCAAAGCATAATAAGTTCCACAGTAGCCACCATAAGCACACAATAACCACAGAGATACTCAAGCAGAAAATACAAACAGATGAGACAAGACAGATATACATTACTTTTACATGCCTTCTTTATCTTTTGTCTCAAAGCACAAATAATGCTAACAATTGCACAATTCTAAAGGCTTGTTTCTGAATGACCAACACTAATCAACATGACCTCACCAGATTATATGGAACACAACCCACAGTAAAATATTATATTATATACAACTAACTATATACACTATATTGCCAAAAGTATTGGGAAACCTGCCTTTACACAAACATGAACTTTAATGACATCCCTTGGGGACAAATATATATATATATTTTAATTTGAATACATAGGCTTTAATATGGAGTTGTTCCACCCTTTGCAGCTACAACAGCTTTAAGGCTGTCCACAAGGTTTAGGAGTGTGTTTATGGGAAGCTTTGACCATTCTTCCAAGAGAGCATTTGTGAGGTCAGGCACTGATGTTGGATGAGAAGACCTGTCTCCACTCTAATTCATCCCAAAGGTGTTCTATCGGGTTGGTGTCATCCAAAATGGCTTTGAATGTTGCAGCATTAAGAGTTCCTTTCACTGGAACTAAGGGGCCAAGCCCAACCCCTGAAAAACACCCCCACACCATAATCCCCCCTCCACCAAACTTTACACTTGGGTTAGTGCAGTCTGGCAGGTACCGTTCTCCTGGCAACCGCCAAACCCAGACTCGTTCTTGGATTGCCAGACAGAGAACTGCGATTCATCACTCCAGAGAACACGTCTTCACTGCTCTAGAGTCCAGTGTCGTTGTGCTTTACACCACTGCATCCGACACTTTGCACTGCAATTGGTGATGCAAGGCTTGGATGCAACTGCTCGGCCATGAAAACCCATTCCATGAAGTTCTCTACACACTGTTCTTGAGATAATCTGAAGGCCACATGAAGTCTGGAGGTCTGTAGCTACTGACTCTGCAGACAGTTGCCAACTTCTGCACACTGTGTGCCGCCCTGCTCTGTGACTTTACCTGGCCTACCACTTCATGACTGAGGTGCCGTCGTTCCCAGTAGCCTCCACTTTGTTATAATACCACTGACAGTTGACCGGAATATTTAGTAGCGTGAAAATTTGGACTTATTGCACAAGTGGCATCCTATCACGGTACCACACTTGAATTGAGTTCCTGAGCAAGACCCATTCCTTTGGCAATGTTTGAAGAAGCAGTCTGCATGCCTAGGTGCTTGATTTTATTCACCCGTGGCTGTGGAAGTGATTGGAACACCAGAATTGAATGATTTGGAGGGGTGTCCCAATACGATTGGTAATATACTGTAGCTGGCCTTTTTGAAGAAGTTAGTATCACAATGGTGCTCTGCCAGGAATTTTAATCTGAAATTTACCATCTGTAGATAGGGGATGCTATTTCAAATTTTGCCCAAGATGGATGGAGTTTAAGTGGCTTACCCAGATTTGGCTCTTAGGGATTAGCTGAGGAAAGAACCCACACTGGGCCCTGGGAACAGGAGTGGGATTTGATCAAATACAGCCACTTACTGTTGTGTGTGATCTTCTGGATGTTGGCACTGCATGTCTGTATGAGGGAGCTGAAGTGCTTCGGATGCCCGCGGTAGCTGTATGGCGTGCCGTACGACATGGCGGCGGGAAGCGTGGGGAATCCCTGTAGGAGAAAAGACAAGAAGGTGCCAGACATTACGGGGACAAGCACAATTATCTCTTCTTAGGCCAGTTACCAATGATCAGCAGCAAGTTAATATTTCAGTGCAAAACAGACAAAGAACAACGTCAGAGGCTAATTCAGACTCAGCGCCGCTCCACAGATCATCGTTCAATTTCACTTGCGGACCAAACATATTCAGCACTGCTACTGAAATATGATATTAAACTGAGGATGACTCGGATACCATGGCACAGAGTCCCTGGGCAAAATCAGGCTGGAGAGTAAAACACGTCATACGTACTGAGCCATAAAATGGCTTTACAGAGGCTTCAGCAGGAAAATTGAAATAGATTAAAATAAAGTGTAACGTGCACCTTGAGAACCAGAATGACTTCATTCCACATTTACCCAATTTAGTAAAGAAGAGAACAAAAGATCCTTAAGCATCCCAGACATTTAAAGGCATTTGAAAGGCATGGCCACAAACAGTGAAACAATGTAGCGAAACGTGGATAAGCATTGTTTCGTTGAACAAATACTAAAAACCAAAACAAACTGGCTCCTCAGTCTCCTCTGCGGATCAGATCAAACATCCCAGCAGGTCAAACAGGACGGTGATGCCTTAGGCAGTGTTTACATGAACGAAGGCCCGGGCTGAAATACAACTTAACCTACCTTAGACAACTTATGAATCTACATATCGCAAAAATAAACACGAAAATAGAAAAATAAATGTTCTTTAATTCAAACTGAAGCTTCCAGTGTAAACTTCCTTAACTAATGCTCCTTCATAAAGCTGCACAATATAATAAGGGTAAAACTCGAACGTTTGGTACTCCAAATTCTTTAGACTTTATACTCGTTTCTGCGTCTGACACTCTTGCTAAAGAATAGACTGCAGTCAGTCCCCTGCATTCCTGATTGCCTAGCTAGTAGGTACTTAAGAGAAAGGTAATCTAAGGTTAACCACATCAGCTCCCGCGTTGTAGCCGCTAGCCGCGACACCCCCACATCACTTTCATTTCTATTTCATTATCATTGTCTTAGATCGGCCAAGTCCAACGACGAAAAGGTAAAAACGTCCCATGTCCAAGCCTAGTATACCATGCATAAAAGAACGTCTTACTTCAGGTTGGCAGAGGCAGCCCAGAATCACACAGATCAACGTCAGCTTTGCTCCCGGTCCCGTCCTCCGTCTCCGCGACAAATCGCGAAATGAGCGGATCACCCGACGTCACTGCATACTTTACCTTAGTAAAAAGAAATAAAGCTTTGCGTTTTGTCAGCGACCTGACTTCAGCAGCGGGTATATGCGGTTAACGTGTAATGTGGCTGATAATACCCTTACCGCTGGCTTTAAATATTGTACTTAAAATTTATTTAAAGATTCGAACTACTAAACACCCTGGACCGCTCTCGATCATTGGGTGAAGAAATGACTAATAAAAATATTGCATAATCCACACTGTTTAGCAGAATAAAATTTGTATGTGCAAGTGGGGAATAGTGCCAGAATGTGGTTTGTTGGTTGTAGGGTGATGGAATCTAGAGCTTCATTGTTGACTCTTGCACCCTAAGCAGGGAGGTGTTCCTCAAAGCAGGATTTCTCAGTAAACTGGGTTAAGCTATTAGTCATAATTGTCCAATAGGAATGCTCCTTTTAATAGACAATCATGAGTTCTAGTTTAATTCAACCCAGCTGAGAAATCCTGCTCTGTGGAACAGACCCCAGCTCAGTGATTACGAAGAGCATTATCCATAGTCTGGCTCAGGGATATATACCACCTCTGCTCCTGAATCAGAGGACCATCAGCACTGTCCTGGAAGAGACAAGACCCATCATCTACTTATCTGCCAATTATTTATCCATTTTAGGGCAAAATTGCTACCCACTGAGCCATGGTGCCAACTTGAAGAAGCATCAAAGTTACCCAAATCCGACTAACTGCTGGTGGTCCTTAGAAGGACAATGCATCCTGCAGTATTGTGTGTTGAGTTTTTTTTACATTATGCATTAAGGCACTGTACATCTTTCGGCTGGATGAAACCTAAAGTCAGCCAGCTATTCAAAGCTAGTCATGGACTTTACTGTAGTTTTTGCTGTCTGTTTTGTTTTCTTTGCTTACAGAAGTAGACATGTTCATTTGTTAATGTTACACATCACTGTGATAACAGTGAATAAGCTGTAATTTCCAATGTTAATCCAAAAACACGTTATATACAGGATAATTTAAATTTTAGATTTTTAAAGCCACACATTACCACACTGGGTAAATTGTAGAATGTTCAGTTTTTCTGTAATATTAATGCGTTTTTTAAAATTAATTTCTTATGTGTAAAGAAGCATTAAAATCTTTGTGAAGATGAGGACACGTAGTTGCTTCGCAATAAAAAATATTTGACAGCAAACATTACCACACTCTGAAATCACACCAACGTAAGTGAAATAGGGAGTTTATTAGAAGTCTATTGAACTTGCAAAAATAAATAAATGGAAAAATTAGAAAGCAAATCACTCCGAAACAAGGCAGATGCCGTCCAATCAGAACTCGAGACACATCTGGCCCATTCTGTACAGCATCACACTGTGTTGCTCAACAGTCAGCACCTCACACGGTCATGTGAATGTGAGTTTGGCATTAGACTGAGATGACTATGTCAATTCACATATCCCATCCTCTCAATGCCCTGGAAGACAGTGAATACCCTCACGGTTAACCCACCAACCCCCCCCCCCCCCAAAAAAAAGTCTTCTTTATTCTTCTTGACATCCATTGGCAAACTAAAAAAAAGGTTCCAAAAATTCTATACAGCACTCCTACATTAAATGATTCTATGATCAAGTGCTCAGATTCCTAGGCATACCTGTAACTGCACCATTAATGCAAAAAACAGTTTAAGCTGTCTGCCATCACAGATCGGAAGGTAGTAACAAATTGCAGGCATCAAAGTATCCCCACAGAAAAGTCTGCATACCATAAATTGCTTCAACTGTATCAGGTATCCTAGCTAAGAGTTACACATCTAGTGTGTGGATCCATTCCAATGTACTGTAGGAGGTCATACAGTTATATTCCTGGTCATCCAGCTGTTGCCAGCGACAATCCATTAGGGAATCATACAGCTCCTCACTCTCCTCCATGAACTGTCGGTTGGCCTCTGCTACATCTAGCTCAGTGCGGGGGTCTGCAATATGGGAGAACACAGGTCATGTGACAGCTCGGAACCCGGGTGCGAAAATACATTAGGATGTCAAAAGAAACAGCTGAAGAGTCTAAGGTCCAGTTACATTAATTGGTAACCAGAAGAGTGAAATACATAGAAAAAACTGGGTCTTATCTACAGTTATTCAACTACAGAGCTGCCTAAATGTGAAATAGGAAAAAACATGCCCAGGACAAGGTACTGGGTCATTCCATGTCAAATCGTCACACTTTCGGACCTCATTGTCACGGATTTTAATGAAACTTGGCATATGAGTAACTCATGAAACTGAAATTTGGCGCGTCTTGGATCAGTATTGAGGGAGATTTAAGTGAACAAACTTTTAACTTTTTTTTTTGGGGGGGGGGGGGGAGGGCTATGACTTTGGCTATATTTACCTTAATTTAAGCTGCACAGAAGTGGTCCTCGTGTTGTTTTAAAGCTATTGTCCAGCTCTATAGATTGAATAAATATGCCATCTCTATATGAATAATTAGTATGTAACCACTGATTAAATTATTAAAAATTCAGTAACAAACTATTTCAAAACTGATAAATTTTGAGGATGTAAAAAATACTCTCCAGTGCTGGGCATAGTTTCTTCAACACATCCTAGCCACCAATCATCATCATATGCAGCCACATCATAACCTTTGATGCCTGCAAAGTCGAGTGATTCCCTCAGTGTGCACTTACACTGGACCGATTTGCACACCTCACTCTCCTCTGATGAATGCGGGGTATTTATTACCCATATTTACTAGCCATGTGGATCTTTTCAATAGTATGGCAAGTACAGGTGTCTGCAATGACATTAATAAAGCTTTGCTTAAATTTCAGTGTAGCATATTTGTAACCTTTATTAATGTTAGTACACCTGTGCTTGTTATGCTTTTTCATGTCATTCTGGCTGCCATTAAAAAGGGCCATTAGTGATATGAAATCATGTGACGCTACGTTTACGCCACGATATCTCAGCAACAACTCAAAAACCAAAGAACACATTTTCTGGAGATGTTCATGACATTATGATCTAGCTTTAGTAAAAAAAATGATTTTGAAATATATGTTTTTGTGTTATTGAATTTTCAATATTTTAATCAGTTATTACATAGTAATTATTGAAATGGGGATGCATATTATTTGTTCAATCTATAGAGCTGAATAACAGCTTCAATAGCTTTAAAACAGTATAAGGACCACTTCTGTGCAGCTTACATTAAGGTAAATATAGCCAAAGTCATAGCCCCCCCCTCCCCCCAAAAAAAGTCAAAACTCTGTTCGCTTAAATCTCCCTCAATATTGATCGATGACTTATGAGAATGAGTTATTCATGTGACCAAATCAGCATGCCAAGTTTCCTTAAAATCCGTGACAATGAGGTGCGAATGTGATGCTTTGACATGGAATGACCCTACCGTACCCTAGATATGATAAATAAAAGAACATGACCTCACCCTCCAGATCTTCATCTACCATCTCTTCAAATGTCTGGGAAGAAAGTTTTCAAAAGCATCAGTGATAATGTCACCTAATCTTGCAGAGCGGTTACCGTTCTATATAAGCAATGTGATGGAAAAACCACCTGTGAGGAGTTCTGTGTATAGTCAGTCTGCCCATAGCTGTAGCTATAGTTATCTACAGCGTGGCTGTAGCCCCAGTCTGAATAGTAATTAGAGTAAGGCCGCTGGTACTGCTGGAGGGTATAGCTGTAGTTGTAGTCATCACTGCAGGCATAAGTATAAGTCTGGCAGGGTTTGTCTGATGAACTAGTTTTGCTTCTAGGACACAGAAAAAATGACAGCAGCATGAACAACTGTGACAACTAAATGGTTTTACTAAGCAAGGTGCCTAATTTAGGTCAAGTACCATACTTAAGGGTATGAAATAGACATTTTTAGACCAACACCAGGCTACTCCTAGTTTTGCAATGATGAACGAGTACTCACATCTTATTTGTGGCTAAACTTAGCCTCAGCGGCCTGGCCCCCAGCCCCCTGGCCCCCTGGCACTCTATAAGTGCTCTCTTCTGGTCACATTGACTGGGAAACTGCACAAACCCACAGCCCCTGGCGGTTAGAGTGTAGCACCTTGAAATGAGTACGCTTCCCAGCCCATGAATAACAGCCGACCGCATCACCTACAAGCAAGCAACCTACCTGGAGTTACCCAAGGTATCCAACAGTACCTTAGCTCCTTGGCAGGAGGGGTAACGGCTGAGGAAGAAGTCGTACAGCATTCCGTCGTCTACCTCAGTAGACAGGTCACCAATAAAAAGAGAGAACGACTGGCTATGGGAACAAAAAGTGACACAGCAACTTCATAAAAGACAGAAAAACAAGACGCAGGAAGAGAATAACAGCAGTAAAGGTGAGAAGTAAAAGAGAAAGTGGCAATACTCCTGTAACTGTGACATCATCACAAACATGTTACCGTGGAGCTCCACCTACCTGCTGTCTCCTTGTTTCCCATAATTGGCTCGACTTAACTTGAACCGTTTGGGCTGAGAAAAAAAGTGAAATTAAATACCCCACCCTCACTGTACAAGAGGCTACTGAAAATGATTTACTTCAGAGTATGCCACAGCAAAAACTATTCATTAGACTATTTACACATTAATACATTTTAACCATAGTACATTTCCACCATAGTAACTGCTCTCCCTCTCTCTCTCTCTCTCTCTCTCGCACACACACACACACACACACACATTTTACCGGCGTGGCTCCTGGAAGCGGCTTGCCATTTACTTTGCGGAGACATCTTTCTGCTGTAGCTTTGTCTCTCAGTTCTACAAAACAGTACCCTAGGGGGTCCCTAAGGGAATCGCAGGAATTGGCAACAGGACAGTTTACTTATTTACTATCTGGTTTGAGCCAATATAAATTTGAAGTACCCCTAACTCTCTCCCTAGGGATATATATAACCTTTCTCACCCAGTCATCTTGTTGCGAATGACTCTCACTCCAACTACCTGCTCCCCGATAGTGGCGAAAGCACAGGAAACGAACCTTTCATCCATGTAAGGCTCCAACTGTAAAGAGTAAAAGACAAGTTACCACAATAAAGCAAGAGACAATGAAGCATTTCAGCCGACGACGCAGATGCAGTACGGAGCCTAAACCATCTAATACAGGCGTCTTGGAGATGCCAAGGTTTTCGAGTAAATGGCATTTTCTAGTAACCACTAGAAACAATTACCGCTGAATCGTATAAGCGCGTTTAAGTCAGTTCAACATTAATTTCAATCAACGTTTCAATGCCCACATCAAAAACGGCATGAAGACAGCAAATTTTACTCTTTATTGCAGGGGAGTCAATTGCTGTCACGTAACTTTGGTCGATATCACATTACGCGCAAAATATTTCTCAAAGCAAAAGTAGGATTGACTCACATTGCCCATCCAAAGGCTAGACATTTTATATCATTCAGTCTTCAAGAAATCCCTCCGAAATCTTGTTTCATGTCCCAAAACACGCACAACATGAACTACTGGCCAAACCCACAAAAATTAGCGACCGTAATCTCTATCAGCGACCCCTAAAGAGTGGGAGCGCAACCCGCAAATCCCCAGAATAACCGCGTGGGTAAATGCATTCAGGTTATTTTATTAAGATGTTTGTATTTTGTAATATTCCGAAAGTAAGTTTAATTTAAAAACTAAAGATGTGTTTGTTACGTTTTTATTACGGCGCTTCAACTTAATTCATCCAATGGTTCAACAGGCAAAAGCCTATGCTTGCTAGCTCAAGGGCGGGACCGGGCTGGGGGTACCTCGGCAACTACCTCTTTTACCTGAATGACTGAAAGTGCCCCCCATTTAGATGTGCCAAGTGTGACTGACGATCATGCAAAATCTCTCGAGTGGGTCCCCAGCCGTCCCCATCGCGGAAATTTACCGAGGGTTCTACACCCCCCAGTCGCCCCCTGTCTGCGCACCAGGGAACTTGCTCGCATCCAGATGTCCTACCTGATTGGCCAGGGAACTTGCTCTCATTCTACCTGTTTCCATGCCTAACACTTCCAAGCAGATAAGCCCTGATACCTCTATGCAAACTTTCATCAACCATTTTATCAACCCAAAGAAGACATTATCTGCATTATTTAAGTCATTGTTTCTATTGGGTGCTTGGAAGTTGACATTCAATGTGGTGCATTTCTGCTCTGACTCATTGGTTCTGGCAGCTAGCGATTAGCATGATTTCTTAGGCATTCTAAGGCATCCACTGACCAATCAGGTAGCTTCTCTCATATTTGTGTGGGTTTCCTCCAGCGGCTCCAGTTTGGTATGGTTAAGCCTACGTATTACACAGATAGTAAGTAAAGTATGAATACCTGATGTAAACCTGAATCTTAAACAATCATCCATTATCTACAGCATGATGCACATTAAAGTCCGTGTGACCACCTAATCCATGTCAGGGGAGACACTATGAGCTACTTCAGGTTTTACACACTACTTTAAAACTAAAAGGCTCCTGTGCTTGGCTGAATAGTTCAATTCTTCTTGTGCTTTGACTGCTTTGTTTCACTGATTGAAAGATTCATCCAGCTGTTTCACACTAATATTAGTGACACATGCATGATTTTAGGAGACTGACCAGTCAGCGCACAGCAAGAACTCACTGATAAAGTCAAATCCGGGTCTTTTTAATTGAAATGGTTAGTTTACAAACCCTGTCCTAACTCATAGTGTCCCCCTGATATGCAGTAGGTGGTCACCCTAGTTAAAGTTTGTCAAATTTTCAAATATGATTTAAGCATTAGGTGAACTGCATTTTTTTCAGAACACAAGAGGCAGATGTTGCATGAAATGATGACTGTTTATAATTAATATACACAATGATTCATTACTTTGATGTGGCTGTCAGAGCATCCCCTCCCTGGACCTAGGGGCTCACTTTTTGTTTTACAATAGTAACTGCATTTTAATATTTGTACTTCAGCACCATCTATGGGGTAAAACTATATTAATCCTTTGACACTCAGAAATCTTTACGTGTATTTACCAGATGCATTCGTCCGAAGCCACATACAAGCACAGATCTGATGGTCAGCCAGTGTCACAGGAGAAATTGCCCTGGGCCTCGCTTAAGGGCTCCAAGGTCATTACCTCGACACCATACTAGTAAGGCTCATCTGATGAGTTCGACTACAGAGAACAACAACTTGCTCCTCATCACGGCCAAGACCAAGGAGCTTATTGTGGAATTTAGGTAGACATCCAACCACTCTTCATCAATGGGGACGGCGTGGAGAAGGTTTCAGATTCCCGCTTCTTGGAAGTCACCGTCAGGGAAGACCTGACCTGGGGAACACATACTATTGAACCGGTGGTTCAGAAGAGACTCTACTTCCTGGTAGCTCTCAGGATGAACAACTTCCCTGACAAACTACTGGTTTCCTTCTACCGCTGCACAGTTGAAAGCATCCTGGCCTACTGTCTCTGTGCATGGTTCTCCAGCTGCACAGTAGCGCAGAGGAAAGAGCTCCACAGGGTCACTCAGGACACCCAGTGGTTAGTCAGCTGACCTTTCCCCTCGCTTGAAGTATTGCACAGTTCCTGTTGCCTCAGGAACATCAAGAAAATTCTTCAGGACCCATCACACCCTGGAAATGTACTGTTTGAACACCTGCTTTCAGGCAGACATTTCAGATCCATAAAGACTAAAACTAACAAACTAAAAAACTGTTTCTATCCTTCAGCTATCACCATGCTAAATGCTGCTAAGGAGTTTAACTGGCGATCTTGCTCTCAGGCACAGAGCTTCACACCTTCCTACAATGTTTGACCCTCTGTTTCTGCAGTCATGTGGAGCTGATGACTTTACTGTTGGAAAAATATGTGTAGTGCAGGCATGCAAACTGACTAAGACTAAGAGAGAATACAAACTCCACCACCAACAAGATCAGGACTCAAACCCCAGCCCTAGGCGGTGCAAAGCCACACTGCTCCCCAATGAGCCACCATGCCATCTGCCAATAAATCACTCATTTTAAAATCTAGAGTAATGCAATGGTTCTAAAAAATTTATCCAGATGCAGAATATGAAGCCCTACCCTTAATGAATCTCTAATGCATCCATTATAATCGTCTTGGAAAATGCTTTGAAGGGGCCAGGAAGATCCAAAAAGCCAAGTCTGTAGTTTAAAGTAAATCAGTAGCTAGAGCAGGCAGACAACAACAGCACAATGAGCTGAGTTAACAGCATCGGCTATGTGTGTCTGTGTGATCTGGCAGCGCAGACCTAAAAATGGTCAGGTTTAATCCACAGACTACCACTCTCTCAGATTTAATATACATGTGCGAAATTTTCTGTCATGCAAGAATCGTGCTGTCTTCGTTTAGGGCCTACTTGGAAGGTTTTAAGGTTATTTATCTAACTGAAATTTAAAAGAAGTTTTGTCTTCAGATAGTCAAAAGCTCCAAGTAAAAGTTTTGCTTAATTATAATTTCTGAGAGTCACATTAATTGTTAAACCTTTTGAATTTGTTTATTCTCCACTGGCAAGCATGAATAGCAATGCTACTAATGCTTCCCAGTAACAGTACTGAACCTACCCACCCTTATCAATAACTTATTTGATTCAGATGACAATTTAGTATTAAATCATAAAGACATTTCTGGTTTTGGACATAATCAAATTCAGTACTTGAGAGAGTTATTACTCAAATCAGAGCCATTCCCAAAAGAAATGGCTGAACATAAATACAGCTCCTGCACTTGTAGCCATGTGTACAGCATGGATCCCATCCTTAATAATTATCTTTAGTTCCACCAAGTCTGATCAGTTTCCATTCCTGAATATGAAGCACTTTTATACCTCAATGTTAATGACGTTGCAAATGTGTGAAAAGAACCGTACATCCCTTTTTCCCTCTACTTATGAATCAGCTGATTTCCTATCCAAGGGTGACTTTTATTTACATTTTTATTTAGCAAACACTTTTATGCAAAGCAACACAGCTGTGAAATCACTCTGGCAAATCTGGTATTTAAACCAATGACCTTCTGCTGACAGGCACATGTGCTAATCTGTTGAGCGACATGCATCCATGGATTGGGACAGTAGTCTCATAATGCAGGAGTGACAGACATGTTTATTCCAGCCAGCCAGAGAAAACCCTAATGACTCTCATGCCTTCTTTCTTAGCTAATGTCTAAGCACTTTCTAAGCCAGGGCTGCCTCATTCCAGTCTTGGGGGGCCGGAGCCCTGTGTAGTTTAGTTCTTTCCCTGTTCCACCATAAATGATTCAGCTCAAGAGCTGTGTGGTAATTAGCACAAGGAGTTGAATCAGGGGTGTTAAATGAGGGGAAACCCAAAAATGTGTAGGGCTCCGGCCCCCCAGGACTGGATTTGGGCCCCCCTGTTCTAAGCAGAAAATAACCAGAGAAAAACATGACACATGGAGACCCTGGTAGATTCAGGGGGTGCCTTGAGCTGGGGGTTAAGAGTCTTGCTCACGGGCCTAGCCCAAAGACATATGACTGTTTGGTTGAGACTGTGGCTTAAATCGGCAGTCTTTTGCTTAGAGGCACAGAGACTTGGCCCACTGATCCACTCACCACCTCGTAATGTGCTTGCCTATATTGCCTGTAGTGGACGCCAACCTTTTGTAGACCAGATTGGCATTCATTGTGCAAAAATATTACAGAAAATGTATAGTTTCTTTTTGGAAATGTCAAAAACTTTCATTAACCAATATCTCCCCCAAAACTCCAACGCTCTGTGGCCTGGTGGAATACTGGCTGGGAACTGGTGCCAGCCAGCTGTGGGTTGGGAGCCCTGTCCTAATGGGTTGACCAGTACTGGTTGTTGGCCACAAGCCTGTAACCTAATTCAAACTGAATGTTTAAGGTTAAATATTAAGAGAACACTCTATGTTTTTAAACAAATCTGTATTTATAAATCCTGGTTTAATCCTGGTTCTGCTGGCAGAAGGTTACACTGAGCAACAGGCTGCTTCCAGGTTCAAAATTTTTAATTCAGCAGTACAGAAAAATATGGTGAAGCAGGAGACACTGGGAGCGACCAGAAACTAGCCAGGTAAGGGGAAGAAGCGACTTTATAATGGCAGAGATGACAGTTGACTTATCTGACATGTTCTCATGAATTGCACGATGACATCAAGTGACCTTCAAAAGGAATGGGAATCATTAAGTGCAGGTGTAAAGTGCACTGCTAGGACAGTTCATATCAGGCTCCTAGAAGCAGGACTGAAGTCCCATAAAGCAAGGAAGAAGCCCTTCATTAATGAGAAGCAGGGAAGAACCAGGCTGCACTTTGCAAAAAATGTATAGTTTACCCAGATGCATACTCATAAATGAGTGAAACAAAAAATTGTGCTATGGGGGCTACAAGGTGAGGAATAACCCATGAGAAGGTAGCAACCCACCGCAGGGCACGCTCACACACGGATCATGTTTGCGGACTGCAGGGGGAAACAGGCATACCCAGAGAAAACCCCACAATGACACGGGGAGAACGTGCAAACTCCACACACATATCGCCATGGCAGACACTCAAACCCAGGTCCCAGAGACATCAGGTAACAGCACTAACCACTGCACCACCCTGCCTCCCACATTTCATACATCATCACAGAAAACTTATATACAGACCTGTCTGCTGTTGCAGTACCAGTTTTTTCTTCCCACTTACTGACAGGGCTGGAAAAGCCATCTGGCATGTAGGGAATTTTCCTGATGGGTTTTTGGGCTGTAGGCAAAGGTTATTATGAGGGACCCTAAAGACTGGACAAAGATATTGGACTCAAATTACAATGGACACAACATTATACTGGAGGGAAGACCGTGTAGATTTCAACAGAGTAGCAGCGGTAGTGGTAGGATAGTCTATGGAACTGTACGATTGGATCTAAATAGGTGGACCACACACAGTTGCATGAATGGACTCTACATATGTCTGTGTCTGCACACAATCGTGGTGGGGGCGTGCAGACAGTGATGATATTCCAAAAGACCAGCAGAGGGCAGATGTTGTCTTCTTGAACTTGCACACAAGCTTTGCCCAGTGTTTGGAGTTACTTTGCTTGAATTCATGCACCAGAATACGTCTTTGTGCTCTTCCAATGATGAGTTATATGTATATGAGTACATCTGCACCTCCTCACACAACTGCACGTCTGCACCTCCTCACACAACTGCACATTGAAAGCGTCAATAACTCCAACTACTCCGTTTCTGGTCTTTCTTAGTTTACCTCAGGGCTGCCACCTATTGGAAGAACCCAGTCAATTTCCTTGCATATGTGCAGTCAATGTGCCCTGAGGGCACCAACATCTGGGACGCATGCACACACCCCCTGTTGATATGCGTTGCTCACCCAATGCAAGGACTGTAATGCACACAGAAAAGTGAAGAATGAATTGGGCTGT
>JAODUD010000046.1:18029540-18040768 GCA_026784285.1 Stomatorhinus walkeri | reverse complement strand
AGACACTGGGAAGGACCTGCCTAATAGGTAAGAGATAAAGAATCTCAGAGGAGTCCCCACGATGTCAGACTGAGAACGGGTGAACAGGAGCATCTGGTGCTTCGTTGATGTGAAAGCGCTAGGTAGGTCTATCAGGGTGAGAACATCAGGATAGGGAGCATGTTTGACACCAGTGGTAGGGTGGTATTAGGGTTAAGGCTGACATTAGGCTTAAGGTTAGATTAGAAGGTTAGATAGCCTTCTTGATTATTCGACAATATGGCAAAAGACAGACAGAACATGGCGGATGAGGGTCTAAATAAACAAGGGTGGGGAGCCTCAGTCACGTGGAAACACTTCATTTTTAGAAATGATTGCAAATACAGTCGTCGGTCAGTATTGAAAAGCAGAACTTAAATATCAGCACAGCACGACTGCAGCGCACCTTTATCTTTCAAGAAGACATTCAGGTTTGATGGACTCACCCAATAATGGAAGATGAGCCATAATATGATTATGAGATACGCGGCCTTTAGCCTCTTGGAGTTTCTAGTTCCTCTTTGTCATCACTTTGACTTAAATTATTTATGTCAATTTACTGTCTGCAATTCTCCTATCTCACCCTTCACTTAGCTGACCCATCTAGTGTAATACATAATATGGTACATAATAACCATGTAAAATGAATTACTAACCATTTCATACACACATTTCATACGCACTATGACCAATGATATGAAATGAGGACTTTGGACTACATTACTTTAGGAACCAGTACTGCCTGTAAATATTAGCATCATTATTTAAATGACTTATCGTCGTTTAGAATGGTGACAGTGGACATTTGCTTTCAGCTGGGTGAGCTGGCAGACGGCTCGCATGGTGGCCTCAGCGCTCAGCATTGTTCCCTTCCATCCTCGTCTGCCATTGATCCATGCATGTCCTCTCCGTGTTCTCATGTGTTTTCCCTTACAAGATTCATCATTCAAGTTTTATTGTCATTATGTTGCACGCAGAGAGATCGCATTGATGAATTTCCCAGTACGCAATATATATAGGAGCTAAACAATATACAAAATAAATAATCTATATAAAAAGGAGTTAAACAATATAGTGGTAGAAAAATTATTAAGGACATAAATTCTAAAGACAGACTATGTAAACAATAATGTAAACAACAATTGACAGGTTATCACAGGTTACTGCATACCTTACTGGGCTTATTGTGTATAGATGGACATACTCACAGAAAGTCTTGGTGTACTTGTTCAATTCAGTAAAAATATTTCAAATGCATTGGTTTATATATTTAGATCACATCAGAAAGAACTGGATGTTTTAAAGTAGCCATTCTGAGTTAAAAAATAATTGACAAGTAGGCTCACTTGGTGCGTTTTAATAAGTAACACCTTTTCTGTAACATAAAACAGGTTTAGAATCCCTTTGGGAGCCGGTGACTACAACTGCAAATAATAGCAATAACAAGTATGTCAGTCCAAAAAGTACGTCTGTGCGTAAGATATGTGCAGATATGTTAAACATTGTCAATGGACTTTTGTTATGAAAACAATACATTTACAACATTATTACAGAAATAAACAAGCGTCCTGAGACTTCCCGTGAACATTGTGTGTAGGGGCTGCTGGTCAGATGTGCTCACTGCACTCCTTCAGCTGAAAGGAGTGGCCCTGCTTACCAACAGCTAGTGTCAGTCTCCATCATACTATACATGAAAAGTTTCAATGAATGAAAGGATTAGCTGGTGATGCGATGAGGAGTGTTCCTAACGTTTGATGGAGCCAGATTTGAGTTTCTCCACGGCTTCCCTTTCCAGTCTGTGCTACATGCTGTTATTTTTTACTAACTGGCAGAATAAATAATAATATGTTTGTCGCAGTTTATTGCTGCTGGGGTGTTTATTTTTATTCACTCCAGCAGTTTAATTTAACCTATCAGATAATGAGGGATAACTCAATATGCGGACAGGACAAAGAATAACCAATGGATGATGTCTCACATCGAGAGAGATGCTCTGCATATTGATATATTAGCAGTTGTATCGAATGAAATTGATAAATAAAAATATTTCTATAATTATGAATAAAAAAATGAAAACATATTTTTTTTACTTGTAATCATAATTATAACACTGGAGATTCCCAAGCCAATCATCAGTTTGGGAATATATTATCTCGGAATAGGATTGGGATCTGAGATAAAGATAAATACTAAAATTTCTGCACTATGCGCTGTCATTATTGCCACTGAACAGAGCCAAAGCCATGGTTGGGGTGCTTGCAGGGTCTATCAGATGCTTTAGCCCCGAATGGATCAGCGCAAGGTCCTAGCAATGACCCAGGTTCCATCTGTCATGAGTCGTCCACACGGCATCTCCTGTGACTATGGCCCAAAGCTGACCTGTGTATCAGTCAGACACTGGCCCAGGTGTAGGTTCTATGTTTGTCTTTGAAGATTTGAACAGATTTTTAACCACAAATAATCATTTGAATTTATAATAAATATATCATAAAATCTAACAAGTCTATAATTGTAACTTTTGTGGGACATGAAAATAGGCATTATAAAATGGCCCATTTTAACATAGTCAAGCTTGGATTTGACCCAGCTGGCCCGGTGTGCTGTCATTTAAACCTGGGGAAAGGAGCTAATGTTATTTCCAAATTCATCACATTTCAGTTTAGCCTCAGGGCTAATGAGAGGGGAGAGTGAAAGGCAATGGGAAGAATTTATTTCACTGGGAAAAACAGTTAGAAGATACACATGTGGAGAGCACTGAATGTACCTCGAATTTGATCGTATTGCCAGCCATCACAAAGCGAAGGCTATGGGCTTTTAACTCTGAATGGCTATTGCTATTTGGATGACTTACCCCCTGTGGCCTAGCACCTAGTCAGTAGCTGGAAGGCAAGAGAGCTGAGACTAGCGGATGTACGCAGAGAGGTCACCCATTCTGCAGCCGCCTAGTTACCAGCTGAGTCTGGCAGTGTGAGCGCTGAGATGGTGTACGTTGAGCTTGTTAGTGCAAAGAGAATCTCACTTTAGAGCATTACAGATTATTTTGTTTCAAGCAAAGATGTAAAGAATCTGGAAACAGGAACAACAATGAAAAATCCACTGTAGCGCATTTATTAATATAAAATGTTTCCGGATTCAGTGATCTGTCAGCGTCCAGTGAATAAGCACCTGAATGAATATTCAAATTTTATTTCAATATTTTGTTTCATAATATGTGATATTTGAATGCCTTTCATTAGTACCATGCCCCAACCTTGGATGATGCTTTCTATCAATTTGCATAATAAAAATACAAAAATGTCTACTGACCACTTGAATACACCTGGTTAGTTAATATTCTTATATACTGAAATGTCCTGGCAGAAAATACAATAAAACTGTGAGTCTTTGGAACCGTGCAATTATCAAAAAGTGCAAAAAAAAGGTTAAACGCTGACAGTAACTTGTGAAATTGTGAATATAACCCTGGTCTGCACAATGACACAAATAGAGCAGAGCTCCTTATTTATATATTTCGAGAAACATTTTAAAGATTATACCCATTAATTTCATGTACTGTCTATACAACATCTAAGCTAACAGTCTGAGCTGTTAAATTACTCAGGCAACCTACATCCATATAAGTTTTTAGATCATATAGTAAAAAATTACGTTCTTGCAATCCTTATTTTAGACACTTGGTGTTACAGGGGTCTCCTGATATGAAAAGCTTATAGATGTTGATGAGCGGGAACATTGAGAAGGCCCCAAGCAAGGAACCTAGCTGCACCACTGCTCCACACCAGACGAGGGTGCTGTGACCCTCATCCCGAAGGATCAACCCAATGATCACCTTCACATAGGTGAGCGTGAGGACGCAGAACACCCATGCTGCCACCTGAGGCAAGAGGGATGAAGTAAGTTCATTTTATACAGCAGTGACATTTACATTTACCATGTTTATTACATGTTATGCACTAAATGATTCGTTATGGTATTTTAATTGTTCCTTTTGTCAGTAAATGAGAAGAAAGGCAGACTTACAATAATAACAGCTCCGGAACTGTCATGGACCAGCAGCGGACAAGGGCTCAGCACCGCCATACCCATGACGTAAGCCCCAATCCCAGTGCCAATGACCGTGAGCGTGCCCATCAGCAGCAAAGACCTGAAGGAAGAGCAGACGGTGTCATTGTATGGTTTTGGAGCTGCTTGAGGAATCCTCTCCTCTTTTGTGAAACACTGCATAGTAAATCATTGACATCTAATGAGGATTACTCATTACACATTAGACCGTTTGCAGTGTAAACGATGTTTCCTGTCCAGTATAGTGAAACAGTGTTATCAAGCCCTAGTTTGCTTGTTTCCTTGATCACTGGACAAATGCTAGAGCATTGTGCCAACCACAGTTAGTTTTTGTGTACGTTTTGTATCTCGTGTTTTAATCTATCAATCTAGTTAATCTATAAATTTACGTACCACTTTCTCACCACTCATAGGCCTATGAAATTTCTTTAAAATTATTATTAATATCATTGCTGTATGATTGCAGGAGACATGCATATGGCTACTTTGGTTTCCTCCAGCAGCACAAAAGCATGTGGTTTGTTGTGCTGGTATTTCTGAATAATCATGTGGGGTGTCACCCTGCAGAAGACTGGCATCTTATCCACGGTTTCCCCTGCCTTGTACCCCACACATCGTGGAGTCGACTCCAGACTCACACTACTAAACAGTTATGGAAAATGGATGGATGGTTACAAATGCATAGGGACTGTATACAAAGGTTCAGACTAACCTTATGGGGAAAAACATGGCAATTAAACAGGCCAGGGGGTTAGCCAGTGCTGCCATGGTGACGGAGAGGTGGTAGGCATTATTCCCATAGGGCAGGCACGCATATGACTGGACTGAGGGTAGCACAGTATTAGTCACAGCATTAACCCAGGCCAGCATGGCGAAAATGAAGAGCACTTCAATCCACATGTAGGTCCCAGTTCCAAAGGAGCTGCAAGCGTTTCTCTTGAGGTTACGTAAAGGCTGGATCATTGGTCTTTCCTCCGACTGCTCTTGATGCCTAAGTGCCAGGCTGCCCTTGTCCACTCCCAGATCCCTGTCATGGTACCAGCCAGAGTTGCGCTGGCGCCCCACCGCAAGATGGATGTTCAGGAATAGAAAGGCCAGAAGGCTTATTACCATCATGGTGCTCAGGAAGAGGAAGAAAGTTTGAGTGGAGAAGTTGGCTGGCTGGTAGTAGGCCTTGAGCTCATAGCCCACTGTGGCATTTCCCAGGGTCCCATTGGTCGTTAGAGTCTGATTGTGACACTGGACCACGCCCACTCCTTGGATCAGTGCCACCACAGCTGGGATGAATCCGCTGAGGCCCTCGCCGATAAAGTAGCTGGTGAGATACTGTGGTTTCAGTCGCATCATGTACGGCAGGAAGGTGACTGAGGATGTACAGTCAACCAAGGCAAGGAAGAAGGTGAGAACCAAGAGGGTCACACTGTGACGGACCCCTCCAATCACAAGGGTCTCCTTCCAGAAGAAAGCCAGGAGGAAGCTGGCCATGGTTCCTAGACTGATGATGAACAAAATGGCGGCCACCTCATTCAGCCAGCCTGGGCGGAAGCGGTGTATCAGGGTGACAAACAGGGGGCCGATATTAGCCATTTGGATGATGACAGAGAGGTATGAGGGCAAATACCAGCCCTCTGGGATTTCAGGGACAATGAGAGGGAGCTCCACCCACATTCCACTGATGGACACCCAGGAGCCTGTGCCAAACAGGCAGGTCAGTATGTGGGTGAAAAGAGCCATTGGATACTTTAGTGTGAAGGATTTGTCTGGGAAAGAAAACATAGACACACACACACACACATCATTATTGATCACAAAAAGGCCTACGATGTGATCAACTTAGATTTCCAGAAGGTCTTTGATGTTGTCTCTTGCTAAAGCTCAAAGCCGCAGGGATTTTAGGAACTGTAGTAGCTTGGATTGAGAACTGGTTAACAGACAGCAAGCAGCGAGTAGTTATTAGAGGCACAATGTCACAGTGGGCCTGCGTTCATAGTGGGGTACTGCAGGGTTCAATATTAGGACCACTATTGCTCCTAATTAACATTAATGACATTGACACCAATACATACAGTACGGTAAACTGGTTAAATTTGCAAATGACACCAAGGTGGGTGGTGTAGCAGATACTAAATTATCAACACAGAGGCTACAACGGGATCTTGATTTAATTAGCGACTGGGCTGGTACCTGGCAGATGAAATTTAACATTTGAGGAAGCACCGAATGGCCTCCTCTCGTTTGTGAATTTCTTATGTTCTTTTATATATATATATAGATGGCAATTAATGAAGTGAATGTAGTTTATAAATTACTATAAGTTGAGGGTAAGGTAATACTCTCTCACCCATCATGTATATTACTTATATATGTTTTGTCTGACAAACCATGGAACAGGAAAACAGACTTAAATTACTCAGTAGGTTTTCTGCTTCTATTCATGAGAATTTCAAAACCTAGCATTCCATCTAGATTTGAATTAATCTCGACATGAACATATGGAGAAATTCTTGATGCAAGCAGCACCAACAGTAATTGTTTTATCTAAAATCCACTTAAATCCATGTCAGCATTAGTTTAATCTCTAACGAGTGCTTTGAGTTGAGCCTATTAAGTCTATAATCTGACCGATTTGTACAAGTCACTGGCCAGACAGTTTTACACTAAAGAAATGATTGGACGATTGAGTGGACGCCTACTGCAATGTTAAAAAAAGCATAATGTTGATGGAAAATATCACTATGTCAAAAATAACATGAAAGTTTGTAAGTTATTCTTTGTAAGATCATGGTACAATTTGAAATATATAAGCACAGTGTATGGGGAAAACTGTCACCTTGGTATGTGTAAAAAATGGTATATAGTAATAGTAATAGTAATTCATGTTTCAAATACAGGTTAATTGAAAAGAACGATCAACGGCAGCTGACACCTAGGAAGAACATATACACACACATGTGCTTTCACCTGAAAGAAAAAAAACATGCATTCAAAATTGCTCAATCCTTTGTATATATCGCTACATTAAAACTGTGTTTAATCAAATTTAATATAATTTAAAGAATAGTTTTCCATTAGTGATGTTACAATTCTTGTATGCGTACTTTAATATGCTAATAAAATGTATAAACATGTGTTACATATTAGTAGATACACTAAATTATTAAATGGAATAATTACCTGTTAGTCCTGGAATCACCCAGACTTAAGATTAATTTCTCTTTCTACTGGATGCAGAAAAATTGCACTGAGGTGAATATCATGATACAGTCCGTCATCTGGAGTTACAGCAGAGAGGGTTTAGCCTCAGTGTTCACATGTTAAGGACTTCCTGGGATCAGCGATCCTACCTCAAAGTCCAGTGTGATGCTGAGTCTGGGCTATGGGATTATATTTTAATTATTTGGTGGGTGTGCTCAGTTTAGCCAATCAGGAGGCCATGCCCTGACCTCAATTTGCTGGGAACTTCAGCAGTGTTTGTGACATTTCACTCTTACTGAAATGAGTTTCTGACATTTTGATGAAGTGTTCATTACCAAATTTCTGCAACTTCATGGCTTGAAGTCTTCTTTCTCTTATAAAAATAGAGAAATGTCCATCCGTCCAACCATCCATCCATCCACCCAATGTAATTAACAAAACATACAGGACAAGGAAATAAAAACTAACTTGCAACTAATAAAAACACATTTCTGACTGGTGCATTTCCAGAAGGCGATTTCACACAAAGATGTAATCTAAAGAATAAGGCTTTAAAATTATGCTACCTAACTGTTAACTCTTTAATGCACTGTTTACCTTGTGAATCTCCAACCCTACCCACTGAGCTGTATGAACAATCATTAAGCTCTTCTCTCCGCTTTAACCTTTAACTGAGTCACTCTCTCTTTTCAGACAACAAATTCTCTTTATACAGTCACTAACAGGAAAATGTATTAATTGGTTGACTGTATTAATGAGGTCAACAGTTAGTAAATATCAATAGATTTTATTATGTAGGTCTGACGTTCTTAAGAAAATCTGCAAAATTTCACAGATATTGAATTGTGACTAAATAAACATTTATTTGTAATGTACTTTTCTAACAGAATTGATTGAATGTCAATTCAATTTTGTTGTCAGTTATTTAGAGTAACTTTCAATACGGTTCTACATTAAACTTCTTTATTCCTATCCAAATGCAGCTGATAAATGATGACTTTATAATGAATTGCTTGAAAAGAGAATGAAGATTGAATAATGACCTCTCGATAATAAGTACATAAGAAGTTTACAAAAGAGAGGAGGCGAATCCACCCATCAAACTTGTTTGGGAAGAACTTAACTAATAGCTCAGAGTCTTTAAAATCTTATCCAGCTTTGATTTAGATGAATCCAGGGTTTTATCTTGCGCTCCATTAACAGGAAGACTATTCCATACTCTAACTACATGCTGTGTAAAGAAGTGCTTCCTCAAATTAATTTTAAAATGTCCTCCCACTAATTTCCACTTATGGGCACGAGTTCTAGTATTTAAACTAATATTGAAATAGCCCTGAACATCATCCATGCCCTTTAGAATCTTATAGACCTGGATCATGCCCCCCCTTAGTCTCCTTTGCTTGAGGCTGAACAGATTCAGCTCAGCTAACCTCTCCTCATAAAACATTCCTCTAAGACCAGGAATCATTCCTGTAGCCCTATGTTGACCCCTTTCTATGGCAACAAAGTCCTTTTTAAGGTATGGTGACCAAACCTGCACAGAATGTTATACGTGGGGTCTAACCAAGGAATTGTATAATCGCACCACTACCTCCCTTGACTTAAACTCCACACACCTAGAGATGTAACCCAACATACTATTGGCCTTTTTTATTGCTTCCCCATACTGGTGAGAGTGGGACATGGAAGCATCAACATACACACCGAGGTCTTTCTCATAATCAGCTACCTTTATTTCAGTGGAACCCATAAAATATCTGTACTTTATATTTCTGCTCCCTGCATGGATTACCTTAAATTTATCTATGTTAACTTTCATCTGCCAGGTATCAGCCCAGTCGCTAATTAAATCAAGATCCCACTGTAGCCTCCGTGCTGTTAATTTAGTATCAGCTACACCACCCACCTTGGTGTCATCTGCAAATTTAACCAGTTTGCTGTATGTATTAATGTCATTAATGTTAATTAAGAGCAATAGTGGTCCTAATATTGAACCCTGCGGTACCCCACTATGAACGCAGGCCCACTGTGACATTGTGCCTCTAATAACTACTCGCTGCTTCCTGTTAGTTAACCAGGTCTCGATACAAGCTGCCACCGTTCCTAAAATCCCTGCAGCTTTGAGCTTAAGCAAGAGCCATTTGTGGGGGACAACATCAAAAGCCTTCTGGAAATCTAAGTAGATCACATCGTTTTTGTGATCGATTTCTCTTGTAGCTTCCTCAAACTCTATTAGATTAGTTAAATAGGATCTACCTCTCCTAAATCCATGTTGACTATCCCTCAGAATATAATTTAATTCAGGTAATCTACCATTTTAACTTGGATTATATACTATTCACTGTCAAACCCAGCAGCCAAATTGTCATAATAGGTCCCTTTATTGAATAGAAATTCTTCAAAATGAAAACTGGTGATCCAGTGCAATCTCTCATTTCCTCTGGACTGACAATGACATTTTTTTAACAGCCCTAAAAAAAAAAAAAACAAGAAGCATAGTCTTAATTCCAGTTTGAACATGTCTCAAGGGGAAAACAATAATTTCAGTCAGCCTGTTTGGGCAGGTTCAGAAGTGTAGCGAGAGGCTCAGGCTGCCCAGATAATTTGGCAAAGACCGGTGCCTCTGTCTTATCTTACAAACAACATTGCCAGGTTATTCAGAACCCTTTCTCCAAATATAACACATATGAGGCTAATTAAGGAATGTATTTGCATCAAGAGACAGAAAACACCAGACTCACACAAACAGCATATTCTTAAAAAAAACCTTCAGTGTTTAGTAAACAAAATGCATTTTCCATTTCGACCATTTAGCAAAGTTCTTCCTTACAAAAATGTTTTATTTTAGGGGGAGTTTACATGCATTTTGTTTTAAAAAAACTCAATAATTATTACATGCACTTGTAATTTAAATACATTTCCATCTTTTTATTTTAGGAAAACCAAACTTATAAGCCATTGCCTGAAAAATACCTATAATTTCACAAGTTTGTGTAATTTACAAGCTCAACATAGCTTAAAGATGCAACTTACCAGCAGGTAAAGTAAATTACCAGCAGGATTAACACCAGATAGTCATTTGGAATAAGAAATCATACATGGACATACCAACATTCATTATAAAGTCAATCAAGATGTTAATAATGATAATAATAATCATTTTATTTATAATGCAGCTAATATTTAAAACAAACCTCAAAGTGCTACAAAGTAAAAAAAAAAAAAAAAACACGTCCACAGAAATGACATTTTGAAACTAAACAAAATTAATACAAGATGACTACCTTATAATGTAAACGTTATTTTAAAGACAGACAGTTGAAATTAAAATAAAAATAGGCAAGAAAACTGCCATAAAAATGGAGGGCGTAGGGAGTCAATTGGCTAGCATATGGTAAGTATTGTAAGAGAACAGGCCACGGACAGAGCACAGGCAGCGAGCCTTCACGCAAGCCACAGTGAGACAATTCAAAGATTCTGCTGGCAGGATAATGATGCTACTGAAACACATCTCTGCAGTGTAATCAATGACATGCATCCCAGTCAGCCAATTGGCCACTCTCACAATCAAAATTGAACATTTAACAATGTTATTCAAAAAAAAAAAAAAAAAACAATCATTTATGATTAAATATAGTAAATAGGGGTCCAAAGCACACAGCGCTATAGACCACTACTGTTTTTGTCAGGGCTTTTCTTATTCTTTTTCTACCTTAAAATGAAATGGGCAACCTAAACTGTAATACCTAGACCATCCATCCATTTTCAATACTCGCTTATCCTACTGGGTCGCGGGGGGTCCGGAGCCTACCTGGAAGCAACGGGCACAACACTGGACAGGGGGCCAGCCCATCACAGGGCACACTCACACACCATTCACACACAGGCACACCTACGGGCAATTTAGCAACTCCAATCAGCCTCAGCATGTCTTTGGACTGTGGGGGGAAACC
>JAODUD010000046.1:18001756-18028150 GCA_026784285.1 Stomatorhinus walkeri | reverse complement strand
CCCCCCCCCCCCAACACAACCCCATGATTCATTTGAATGGGATTTCTTTGCCTATAGTAGTTTGTTTCTTATGGATTTTGAACAAACACACTTCCTTAAATGCGGAGAAATCCAGTCAAGTGAAAGGCAGTGAATGGCCGGCCCTGGAGCCAAGGCACCTTTGAGATAAATACGAAATTCCTTAGAACGTTATAAAGTATTCAATTTGCTGATGTCTGTCCTACAGAGATACAACTTCATATAAAAGCACATTAAAAGTCATTACAGTTTTGGCATGACCGTGAAAACAGCTATTTTTATCCATTTTCATCTGTTCCCAGTGTTTCTATGGGGAGTGTTGAACTGACAGTGATAAACATCTTTATTCCTACCCAAATGTAACTGATAAATGATGACCTTATAATGAACTGCTTGAAAAGAGAATGAAGACTGAAGAATGACTTCTCAATAAAAAAGAACATAAGAAATTTACAAATGAGGGGAGCCCAATCTGCCCATTACGCTCGTTTGGAAAGAATTTAACTAATAGCTCAGAGTTGTTAAAACCTTATCTAGCTCTGATTTAAAGGAACCCAGGGTTTTAGCTTCCGCTACACTAGCAGGAAGACTATTCCATACTCTAACTACACGCTGTGTAAAGAAATGCTTCCTCAAAATCATTTTAAAATGTTCTCCCACTAATTTTTCTTTTGCATTTATGTTTCTATGGGGAGTGATGAACTGAGAGTGGCGCATTGATGCCATCTCAAGGTCAAATAAAGGAATTCAACATTAGGGATGGAATGCCTCTTAATGGAGAAGGAATCTGAAGTATATTATTTCATGAAAAAAAAAAAGATAAAACCTTTACAATCTGCTTCACCAAATTTGAAATCCTACCTCCCAGGACCATTCTGGGGACAGAAGAAACATACCATAAACCATAAATCATTAATAGAGGCACTGCAACAAGAAAACTCTCTTAATCTCATGATCTCCTTGGCAAACCCAAGGGAAATTCAGCACATACTCTTGCCTATGGTCTACCCTTCTTGCCACTGTACTAATTTGATGAGCATTTCTACTGTAATGTCAGGACTCCATCCTATTAAAGCAGAATTTACTGCTGTGATTTTTCATACATTGGCCACCAGTGAGAGTCAGTACTCCAATTTCCATCAGCACTCATGTATTACTTCTATGCTAAGGATGACATCCCGACCCTTTGGACCCCTCAGTCACTGCTTGTAGTTTTATAATTCTCATTATACAACTATTCTTCTCAAACATGTTGGACAATGTTTTTTAAAGCAACATAAAGTCTGACAGGCACACACTTCATGGTACGTAGTATGAGGGTTAGTGCATTTATATTCTGCATAAAGGAATAACGTCACCCTGCAGAAGCAACAAACTACCTTGGAAAATTTACATTCTGGAATCATTAAACAAAACTGAAGAAGTGTTTTGTCTTGTACTTGAACATTCAAGGTAATTTCTTCTTTTGAACAAAGATTATAGATGTTATTTAAAAGGTGTTGGCAGATGACAGATTTTGGCTGAAGTCTGTATTTATCAGGTGTGGTCCTGGTAATGTTAATCATACCTTAAGGGTTGTATGATGCATTTCACCAACCTCAACTAAAACTGAATTAAACAGACCCCTTCCAGAGCTCATCTGTTTAATGTAGCAGGAATCAGTCTATATTGACAGTCTGCACTGACGAAATTTCAAAGAAAAAAAATCCTTTCCCCCATCACTTTAAATCACATTCACTTTCCCACTGATTCATAGTTATGGTTACCCCGCATGTTCCAACAGATAAGTATTTCATAACACTTGATGCATTATTTTACCGTAATTATATTATACCGTAAATAGCTTTTATTTTCCTAAGAAGTCAGAAGACTGGAAATCGTCATTTTGGTAGGGAGCCAACTGTCATGTTAACCGTTAACCTTTAAGTGCTGGTTACCCGTATTTTTGTAGGACAGATATTTTCCATATTCCACAAGGCAATGAGCCACAGATAACAAACATTAACTATTGAACTTTGGTATTAAGGCATCACTACTCCCTACTGATAGCAAATAATAGCGGGTTAGAAAACTGAAGGTGTGATCTTAATATTTTCTCATATGGGGCATCTGTTTACTTTGGAAAACACTAGGTGCAGTATGAGAAGACTCTGGCAGACGTGTATTATTGTACAGAAAAGTGTACATTCCACATCACAGGCCTGTAGCTACAGAACCCAATTAAAGGGCAACATTAAACAGTTCAAATGTCAGTTTTTACTTTGAATTTTAGGAAGGTGATTTATTTTCCTTATGAAAATGTAGAAAGTAACACTAAATTCAGATTTCTGCTTACAACAAAAAGAAAGTAGCAAATTTCTGAACTGTTGCCCTTTCTGATTCTAGAAACATTTACAGATTATACTGTGGGAAAAGAAGCTGATATCTGTATGATTTAGAAATTATTCGTAATTATTCCATGCAATATTATCAACTGATCACTTAACCAGCCCCGCTGAGCTATATGTGCTTTGGATAAAAGCTTCAGCTAAACAGGGCGAGAGGTAATTACATGTTATTCAGTATTAATTTAGCATGTCATTCTTCATACAGGATAAAGTTTTTTAAAGACTATATAAACTAACTTGACTTTGATAAAAGGTGCTTAATTTTGATAAAGGATTATATCTTAACAGCTTTATCTAAATAGTCGTCATCAGGAAATCATTATTTATGAATCTGAACAGAAATGTGATATGATAATCTGAGACATGCCTGAACACATTTTCTGCAGATAGTGGAGTTAGATCCAAATCACTTACATATTCCCGGTGAGCATGCAAATTTAATAGCAGTTATTGAAACCCCGGACCAACTGAGTTACACAGACCGCATTTTTAAGTTTTAAGGTGGCTAACAGATGGGTGGCTAGTTGTGAGTTAACTGTTTGTATATCCATAAAGTGAATGAAAATGAACATGAAGCAGTGCATAATAACGCCATAATTCTACTGTTCCGTTTTTGTGCTGTGAACAAAACATACTTAAAATATCCCTGAGAGAGATGTACATTTACAAACTGGACCAGCCGAAAAAAAATGTTAAAACAAGACAAATGAAATTGCTTTCCTTTAAAAAAAAACCTCTCACGAAGAACAGAAACTGTCCCCCTTGCAGCTGCGGTCCCAGACGCTGCCCTCTGCCCGGCAAACTGACCATCAAGCACAATTGTCCACACAGTCCCTCCCCTTCTGGAAGACGTGGTAGACGCTGACCAGCGGAAACATAGAGAGCGCCCCGATGAGTGAGCCTGCCTGGATAAAGACGCCACACCACAGCAAGGCAGCGTGTCCCACCTCGTGAAGCAGGGAACCAATGGCCACCTTCAGGTATGAGAACGTCCCCGTGAAAATAATCCAGGAAGTCACCTAATTGGGTGAGAAAACATCACAGGGCACAAATTACACAGTGGTGCCAAATGTCGACTCAGCATCAGAGGGTTTACATAACTGCAGCCAAGTGTATTCTAACTGGGTCAATTATATAGTATGGCCTGACTGATCATGACTTTTCAAATTTATTACCAAATAAGATCTATAAGGATACGGATCCTTATAATTAGTATTTTAACATGATGTAGTCCTGCTTTAATAGGGTTATTAAGTATACATTATGTACTCACCACAAGAACTATCCCAGAAGTGCTCCCCAAAAGTGGAGGACAGGGACTGACGGCAGCTAAAACCAAGAGATATATCGCAAAAAGTCCCCCTACAGCAGCCAGGACACCTAGACCTATACTAGACCTACAGGACAGCATGAAGGAACAAGTTACATTATGTAGAAAAAAAACTATGTAAAAACACAGTGTAATATTTCCAAAAGCAATCAACGAAGAGAAATAAATATGGTCAAATATAGCTGTAACGACACAAACGTACTGATGAATTTGTAGCAAACGTGATGTATCTCTGTTATGTACCTACCTGCAGAGAACAAACATGGCCACAAAGCAGGCAAGCGGGTTGGCAATGTTTCCAAGGACGACAGAGAGGTGATAGGTCATTGTTCCATATGGGAGACACGAAAAGCTTTGCACCGAGGGAAGAACTCCATTGGAAAGAGCGTTGGATACGCCCAACAACACGAGGAGATAGATGTTATTTGGAGTCCAGAAAGTTCCTTCAGGGACAGGATTTACCACAACCACCTGGTTGTCAGTCACTGCTATCCCTCCGTTTTGCAATGGAGAGCACTCTTCTGTGTCTTCTTTAACTGGAACATCGGGAAGTTGGAAGTCCGGCGCAGCTGGGTCAGCTGTGGCCCTCACCGTCAAGGCCAGGAATGAAAGGCCAGAGATTCCCAGCATGACAAACATAAACCAGAAGAAATTCTGTGCAGGAAAGTTTTCCTTAAGGTAGTGTGGCTCCAGGGTGCCATTTACTGCAGTGCTGTTCAGACACTCCAACTTCCCGACACCTTGTCCCAGAGCCACAACACAGGGGAAAAGAGCACTGAGGCCCTGCCCAACAAAGAAAGTGCGGATAAACTCGGGTGGATACCTATACATGTACGGCAGGAAGGTTACATTGGAGGTGCAGCAGACCAGAGCCAACACAAACGCCAGCAGGAGGTAGGGCACAGAGTGCATCTCCCCCAACACACTAACTTCCTGGAACCAAAACATAGCAAGGAAGGCGGAAGCCAGTACAGCCAACGCCTGGATGACATGGATGACCAATCGCTCATTGATTCTTCCTGGAGCAAAATGGTGCATCAATGACATGCTCACTGGACCGATATTTCCAAAAGCAACCAACACAGACAGGTAAGCAGGCAGGTTCCAACCTATAAACAGGTAAATTAACATTAATTTAGTTATATTTCTGCATGATAAACTACTGGACATTCTTGTTTACAAAGACAAATAATTTAAACTATTTTTCAAATTAGTTTTAATACAGAGGCAGTTTGTTCTGACAATTAAGCCAAGCTCCATTGGGTTCATGGCTCATATTCCCAGTCTCATGTTTCTGTCATCAACAAATAAACTACAATTACGTTTCTACATTTTTAAAACAGGTTGAAATATTTTTGACAATGGTAATACTTACGTTCAGGGAGGACACTGACCACCACGGGAAGCTCGACCCACAGCGAGTTCACTGAGACCCAGGAACCCATTCCGAACAGAGCCACCAGAACATGAGTGATAGGTGTTTTGTTCCACCAGGAATCCATCACAATACCTCTACATGGAGAAAAGAGCAGGTCTACCATGAACACAGAACTGCTCCAGCTGATTTTTGGATGGAAATGTAGCGCTAATATTTGTCAAGTGAGCACCAGACATCAGAACATGCAAGGAAATCGTAAGTGAAATATCATTTTGTCTATGGTCATCGAACAGTGCACCCACAGGTCCCTGTTCCTTCAGAAGACCTATTTCAACAATGTTTGTAGTTGTTTTCCTGCTGTTCTACTTAAACTCTATGAACCCAAAACTACACAAGGATGCTGCTGTTGCTTCTTTAAGAAAAAGCTGAAAAGATCAATTGTGCCCAATACTAGTCCCATGACATGGTGTGTGCACAGAAAGGTCATATCATTAAACTTTTCATTTGTCATATGACTGTTATACATACAGTAGCTACACACATACATACTCATAGGAAAAAAAACTATGGATATTATCTCATAAATAAGCTATAAGGCATATTCTGAGTTTATATCTGGTCATCGCGTGTATCATAATTCAATCAAAAGATAATCATGTTTTCTATCTCACCACGGTTTCGGACCCACGGTTTTATTTGCAAACCTAGCAGTCCTCCCAGACCATAACAGGATAAGTCTGCTACACCTTATTCACACACACAAAAAACCCAAGACATTTTAAAACTCCTGAATTTTATTTGTGGGGAAAAAAAAACTGTAAAACAGCAAGGGACATGAGCAAAGCACACAGCATTCTTCAAAGAAAGACTAAAAATCAAGGACTTGCTTTCACAAATCCAAGGTAGATAAGACCGAAATTAAAAGATATGCATATACAAATAAGCAAAACAAACACCCGAATACATTTACAAATTACAATCCGAATTAAACATTTGATTTTTGTCAAAAACAATTGTCTCTATGACGCAACTGAAAATTAATGTGTCACATCCAGAAATGTTGTTTGACAGAGGATGGGGCAGAGGAGGGGCAATTTCACTTTAATTGCACAGAACCGATTCAGTTATTTTACATTTAATAGTATTTTAGCAAGAAATGCACAAATGACACAAGCAGGTGTCATTTATCGCAGCTTCAATATGTAGTTAAAAAATAATAAAATACCAATACCACAGAGAATGCTTCATAGAGCTAAGAGGCAAAGGATGGAGTGTCATCAAAACTGAAGCTCTCCCTATAGTCTCTGTAATTCTGTACTGTAATCTCTCTCAAATTAATGCTGTCATGAAGTCTTGTTTGTTTGTAAGGTGGCGCACTTATAGAAATAGACTGTGATAAAACCACTCTTGCGTTTTGCCGATTTACTTTTTCAGCCATCTGCCTACTGGCGTCTGTTTGATTATCTCTGGTGGCCCCATAATGTCCAATCTCAGGCAACACATTTTTCAACTTTGCAACCATGTCTGCCAGGGAGAACCCAACTTGGGTGAGGTCCTTGTCTCTACCAAGCATTATCTTCTGGTAATTTATCTCACAACGGACTGCTTCCCGTTTCTGGGCAAGACTGGCCTGGTTCATTCTCATCAACAGGCGGTCGACATCCTGCTTGCTTCTACATGGCCCTCCATGTCTGGTGACAGCAGCTAGGATCGGTGCGTTGCTAGAGTCTTCAAGTGGAGTTTTATTCCATTCCTCAGCATCTTGAGACTCAGCAAAATTCACAGCTGGCACTGAAGTCAACCCATAGGAATAGGTGTGACCATAGGGATAATCTCCCATTAGATGTGACAGTTGGCAGGTTTTCAGTTCTAAACATTGTTCTATGGAAAGGTGCTTGTTGTCAGTTCCACCCTGCAGGAAATCCTTCAGATTACTCTCTGTGATGTCTGTAATTGTTTTCACAGTCTTCTGCAGACACTTCCGGATTAAGGAACTCAGTTCTCTCTCGGGAGTGGGTGTGCAGTGCAAAAACACTTCCGCAAAGTTACTCTCCTGCAAAGGAAACTGGGAGAAGATGTTTCCAGAGCTTTCGGGCAGCAGGAGTGAAGAAGCATCCTCACTCCACTGAACAAGCTTCTGATGAAGATTGTACACATGCCGGTGGAAGTTTACATATTCCTCACTGCTCTTCAGAAGCTGCCAATATGGACCCAAGATTTTGCAGTAGACAATTGCAAGTACACAAACAAGAGCCTGAATGAACATGTCATTGGCATCATCTTCGAGGCTTTCTAGAATGATGTTTGTTTTATATGCTGAACTGGACTTCAGATCAGACAAAAACGTCACGATGTCTGTGTGGTGATGAGCCACACCAGTGGCACACTCAAAGTAACTAATAAAGCGATTGGACCGGCATGCTGCCAGTTTCGGCCGCTTGTTTCTCATTTGACAGTAATTTAGCCACCGCCGACCACAGCTATACTTTGTTTCACTGAGCGGACTCAAGAAGTCACATACCATGCGGATGTAACGTGTTGATGCACTTTCAGAAAAATTCACAAAATTCACAAACTTTGGGTTCTTGTCCCGCCCAAGGCTTTCACCAGTAGTCAAACAAATGTCTCTCTCAAAGGTAATCATCTGCTGCTCAACTGCTTCACCCACAGCCAGGAGAAAACGGGCGTTGCAGTCAAGAAAATGCAACGGTGGTGTCACTGAACACAGATCCACTTGATATTTATTGATTTTCTCATTGAACTCTCTTATGATATTGTCCTCTTGCAGCATTAAAGTAAAGTGTTTCTGCAGCAGATCCTTAGAAACCTGCTCCGCTTCATTGGTTTTAACTCCATGAACACTTGACAGCTTCTGAAGAATTAATATAAACAAATCAAGAAGAGTCAAAACCTCTGTTTTACTTGCACCCAGATTTATAGCTGTGTCATTCTCAATATGCGTCTCTGTTTCACAGTGTTCAATACTTGAAGGGTCATGTTCTTCCTTCACATGCACTAAATTCCTTGTCTGATATGGATGAAAAACACTATCTGCCTCAGATCTTATACTGTTCATTCCAAGTTCATCTTCAGCACTCACTGATAAAGGTGCTTCATTTTCATCTCGACCAAGTACAGAGCAACCAGTAACAGATTTTTGATCTATTGTTGAGGTTTCTTTTCCAAACACACTGTGTGCTGTTGGCTTTTTCACATTTTTCATGGATTTTGAAAAAAATTGGTTCCTCTTCTGTTTTGCACTGTATGGCTTCTTAGTTTGCAAACTGGATGGACCACCATTTAAAACAAATTCAGTCTGAAGAAAAATATCTCGCAACCAGTTGGAGCGATGTCTGTTTCTTTGATATAACTGATACTCGGGTCTTATTTGTAAGAGTTTTCTTTTTAAAGCTTTGTAGGTCTTATCGACATGATCTTTACTACAAAATTTATGATTGAAATTCCTCAGCCAAGCAAGTAAAACAACTAGATCCATCTTTTCTCGTAAAATAAAGCTGTAAAGTTCCATCACAAGGCCATTTGTGATATCAATACCTTTATCTTGTTCAGAAAAGTCTGACATTTTCAAAAGGTCTGATCTTTTGATTCCAACCGACTCACATATTGGACCAACAAATTCAAAATCACCATTTGACTCCAGAAAACGCTGCCTTGCCTCCCCATTTAAACACATAGATTTTTCAACAGTCCATTCAATCAAAGCATGAAAATCTAATGAATGGTAAATTGGGAAAATCTTCCGAAGCCACTTCACAACACTTCCCCAAGAAACCTTTCTATCTTCTTTCAACATGCCCACTTGAATCAGGAGCTTGTTCTTGCATGGTATGCCATCGAGTTGGAGTCTCTCTCCACACTGGGGCCCCAAGAAGTCTTCAACAAGTCTCAAGTAACCCTCGTCTCCTAGAATGAAAATAAAATTGAGAAACTAGGAAAGTACTTCTCTTCATTAGAGAAAAATGTGTGTTTACATGCATGGAAGGCCATCGATTCATGCAGTATTTTAAGCCTGAAGAGTAACAATTAACTATAAAAATGTACATATAAAATATCCATACAGCGTTCACGTTAAAATTTGGACATAAAACAAGTGGCTAATTGGAATGATTTGTTTTACCCAGGTGGCTTTCATAAACTCCCTTTAAAATAATCACAGTTTAAAACATTTTTGTTTTCAAATGTGTAGAAATCGTTAAATTTACTCACTTAAATCAGAATCAGAACTGGTTACAGACTGGCATGTATCTTCTGTGAAAACAGAGCCATGTTCTTCCTCCATTACTGTGGACAAAGATTGGTTTGCATTGGAGGTAGGTATAATACAGTTCTGGAAAGCTGTCACGATTGCTTGATTAGTCACATGGAAGCACTTCACATTAGAATTGAATGAAGTGCAGTATTGTGAAGCAGAACTTTAACATCAGTACAACATCACTACAATGCAACTACATCTTAAAGGATATCCTGTTTGACTATATAGCAACTATAAGCTATTAAACTGTGTGTCTCTGGAGTAGCCTAGCCTCTCTCTGTTATTATTTTGACTTAAACTAGCTTGGATAACACAGTACTTAGTGTGTGAACAATATGTGTGCATGGAGTAGGTTTGAACAATATTGGAAAAATTTCAGAATGCGATATTCATATTCATATATAATAAATACAGTGGTACCTCAGTTCTCTAACTCATTAGAACTTGAATTTGTTAAAAGTCGAACCAACCAGATCGAATTTTTTTTTACCTAGAACTCGATCTGAACCTCAGAAGTTGAACCGTGAATGCAGACCTAATAATTTGTACGAGCGGGGAAATGAATCACGCGGCATCTCTCAGTGGAAACAAAGGGTAACGCTTCAGTCTTCAGATGTCAGGGTATTGGGGAATACGGGGTTTAATTACAGGTAAGGCAGGCAAAACACAGACAGACAATACAATGACCGGGCTGGGAAAACAAACTGAAACGTGGACTAAATACAGAGAACTGATGACAACAACCAGAAACTGCTGATAACACAGGGATTCCACACAGGGTTAACGAGGGGGCGTGGCACACGGAAGGAGTGGACGATCAGGGCAGGACACGTTGATTTTTTGAAATTTAACCAATTTTTTTGGATACATTTATGTCCTTACTTTACAAATTACTGTTTAGTACAGTGCATGCTCTAAAAAACACATTTCGGTGTAATTTTTTGAGGCCAGGAACCAATTAATTGGTTTTCCATTATTTATTATGGGGAAAACTTTTTAGGATTCAATCCAGAGTTCTGAAAGGATTACGTTCAAGTTGAGGTACCACTGTATATCCAAATAGAAATTTTCATTATATATCAATCAGGGCTGCACGATTTATCGATTTCAAATCGAAATCGCGATTTGAGACAACGCGATTAGCAAGTCGCAAAAATCGTGATTTAGGATATACATAACACAGAACATCGGACCTGGGGTTTAAAACTGCTGTGAAAATAGTTTTACAAATTCATGCTGTGCTCCCTGTGTGACAGTCATTCTCACCAAACACAAGCGCCGTGCTTCTCACGTGCCAGTCATGCACACCAATCAGAAGTGGCCCAAGAAGGCGTATAGGCCCACAAACAGCAAACACGTCCAACCCAAGGAAAATGTTACATTTGCGGTGCGGAAAAATATTGATTCTGCTATTGAGCTATAAGCGAATTGCCTTCCTATTTCATAGTCCGAGATTGTTTAAGAAAGGTCCTATCACCAATAAAACCGGCAAGCTCCTTTTACACACCAGCTGCAATATACTTAAAAATTTAATATAATTTCTGCAATATACTTTTTGTTTATAGGCAATAGCATTAGTATACCGCTAACCCATCAAAACAACGAGACAGTCAGTGATTCTCACAGCAGCGGAGTCAGTGCTCCAAAAAAGCAGTAAAACCCACAATACAGTCGTGTTTATGTCATATGTTTTGTGCTTATTAAATTTAAGTATTTCCTTAAGATTAATCCCACAACAGTAATAAAATAAAAGTCTTGCTTTAACATAAAAACTAAAAGTATAGATTGGTTTAATCGCTATTACAGTTGGATGGGCATGCAGTCTTATTTAGAAAACATACAAAAAGAAATGCATATACTGTTTAATCATTCGTTTTGTATTTGTCCGAGTAACAAAACAAAGAAATGATAAGCTGCTTCAATCGAAAACGGCATTTTACTTCTTATTTAAAATAAAATGCAGGGTTGGCAAGTTTGGTCAGCTGCATGGATATTTTCTGTCCTCTGTTCTGCACACACATTTACATGTATGTAAGTTTTATTACATTGTAAATAGTCTGTAGGGTTTGCAAACTGCCGTAACGTTTTTGATGCAGCTAATTTTAAGTTCAGAATGGAATGTACAGTAGATTTGCCTTAAGATTTCTTGCGTAAGATCGAGTCAAAGAGTTAAATTGCAACCATGAACACGTAAATTTTTTGTTTCACCTGAATTGATTTGTATAGAAAAAAAACGTATACAGTTGTTAAAAAGCGGAAACTTCGACCAACATGAAATCACCCATAAACAACTTCTATTTATTCAACGTTTTATAAAATGCATACTACGTTTCAAAATTTCCAGCTTTACGGTTTCAGGGCAGAACAACCACTGTGTTATGAACCTTACGGTTTTCTGAGTGTTAATAATTAGTGTTAACAGCAGCTAACAATTAACACAATAGCGCAAACAAATGGGCTGCATACAGCGAAGTAGTTCTTGCTTGTTCATTGGCGTGGGAAAAGGCGGTGCTAGTGTTATTAGGAGGTTAATAAACGTTACCTGCAAGATCGCTATTTTTCTTTTTGCTGCAGATGTTTTCATTATTACTTTATTTAACTTGACACATCACATCTTTAGATTCTCATCCTTGTATTAGAATATAGACCAGTTAATGTTGATGGTATCTCATGCTACGTCATATGTTTTAAAATCACTACACACTGAATATGAAGCTGAAGCTTGACATAAAAAATTAAATCACAAATCAAATCGTAATCGCAATTTCCGCCAGAAAAATCGCGATTCGATATTTTCCCCAAATCGTGCAGCCCTAATATCAATAGAGTCTGTCAAATAAGTTGCTGTTTTCATCTTGAGTTGTGCCAGACTCAAAGCAGCAACGACACATAATGCACCGAAAACTGGCGGTTTTCCACTATAAATTATGTGAGCCGTACCCGAGCTAAAACTGCGCTGATATGGCCCCGCTTACAATCAGGGTTGAAAACATGACCAAACTGAGCTGGTTGCGTCGCTACCATTTGATTGGTTGAAATGCACGGAAATATCGGTGTTCGGCACATAGGTTATCTGAAGGAAAAAGGGTACATTCGATATATTATTAGTAGCATCAAAGGTATTAACTCTTGAAAATTTGAAACATGAAAATTTCTCACTTCCTACTTAAAAAGTACTATAGAAGAGCTAAACTGAATTGATTCATAATGCAAAATGACACATGCAAATGCTAATTCTGCTAGCAATTAATGCTTTCATAACACAGATTTTCTTACAAATGAGAAAATTTGAAAATCACCAAATATTAAAAATAATGATGCATACTATGTGAACAGTAAATAAGCAACTTCAGTTTTACGTCAGTCTCTCTCCAAACCCAGTAATTCTTTGCCCGAGTTGAAACTTCAGCAGTACAAAACTGAAGCGAGCTAGAACTGCACTATATAGGTAGTTTCGCTTTGACATACAGCTAGGATGTTGTATGCTGGTTACTGAAAAGCAATAGACCGCTTTTACAATGGCTACCATACATTTAGTTTACACATTTGCACTTAAAGACAGACATGCTTACGTACCGAAAATGCATTTATTAGCAGCTGTTAGTTCAAAATTGATGTTTGGGCTTAAGAGAAGGCAGTCTTTATGTACAAATGTTTTAGCCAAATTAACTGTAAAAGTAAACAAACTAATGCACTCCAGGGTGTGCCTTATAAGTTTTTAAATGTACAATTTCATAGGCAAATAAAATATACACATGAACAAATTTGTGGCTACCATTACAGCTCATTGAAACAATGCTTCATTCCACCAGAAAAGTGATTAAATTAAAAGTAATCGTCTAATGTATACCTTTAATACGTGATAGATTAAATCAGTGTTGTTTATTTTACAAATGTATGGTAAAATGATATGAACAGATTTGTTGGTACCCCTACAGAGACTATTTATCCTTGCATTATAGTCATGTTTCAAAGTAAGTGTTTAACCTTTATTAGTATCACTGGTGCTTTCAAGCTATTCATCAGCTATTCAGCCTATTAAAAGGAGAAGAATATGCTACTGTGTTGTTTGGTATCATTGTGAACAATAATGTGCTCTAAGAAAGAAGCCAGGAGGGCTCCACTACTGACAAAAAAAACATAAACCCAGAGTGGATTTCACCAAAATGCACGTTCTTTTCAGCCATCACATTACTAATTGAGTATTCAGCTGCACTATGGGGAAAAGCTCAAATTAGAGTATTTACCAGTTATTAAAGTAGACTTGTTGTTAAGACAGGTCCGGTGTGACTGGACAAGTGCATCACATCAGTAAATCATTTTAGTATTCAAATCACTGATCATGGGTCCTGGCCCTTTGTCTGAAGCACTGCTGCTTTTGAAGTGATCTCTAGAAATTTCTTGTCTTTGATACTTCCATTAAGTAACGTTAGTCAGAATCAAAAACCATAATTACACATTTATTTAATGCTGCAATTTTCCTGGTCCACACTAAACAGCTTCCAGTTAAGTCAAAAATCAAGATATCCTGCCTACCCTTCTGCTTGTGGTGCTTACCCTGCAGCACCATCACCTGCCTGCCCTCCACAGTTAGGCTTAAATCTTACAAATCGGACTGTATCGATTAGGATTTTGTCATTTTGTTCATTCGACTTCCTCTGCCAGCCCCTGCAGGACGGGCCCCCCCTTTTGAGCCTGGTTCCTCTCAAGATTTCCTCCCACTGCAGTTTTTCCTTGCCACTATCACATTTGACTTGCTCACAGATAGCAACAAGACAGGATTAGCTACAAAAGCATAGGTTTGACTATTCCATTCTTTATATCGGTCATGTACTGGGGTGAAACATCTTGAAGGTATGATGGTAGGAACAAACAGACGCTGCCCAAATCAAATGCAAACAAAAGACCGAATGAACAGTGGAAGTACTGATAGACAAGGTTCATCTGCATTTCATTCAAACTTGCTAAAATTAAGTCAGAAAGGCAAATCAAACAATAAGGAAAGTTAAAAATAACATGCATAATTGCAGCTACAATGCCTCACCTGACAAAAAGCAGATAAATGCCCAAAATAAACAAAAAGATATATAATGTGTAACAAGTAATTGTAGCTTTTTGACAAGACAAACCACCAGATGTGCCCTATACAGACTTACAGGGGCAATGCATAGACCAGGGGTCTACCACTCCAGTCCTGGAGAGCTACTATCCAGTCGGTTTTCAATCCTACCTGGCTTCTGATGAGCCACACCTCTTCTCAGGTAAATACCAGGGCCAGGTGTGGCTCATCAGCAGCCATGTAGGACAGAAAGCCCAAAGCTTCAATGTCCTTACACCTCACAACCCTCTAGTACCATGTCTCATACCCTTAATGACCTGAACACCTCCAAACTCATGAGTAGCACGTGGCATCACACTGTACCATCCACAAGCAAAGACTATCATCTGCCATATGATATGTGAACCAGCTACCATGAGATGCCACCAGACAATACAAAGGGGAAACATATTATATGGATGGGACCCACAGACACAAAGCAGAAAGGTTACAACACCTGTGTGAGTCACAGGTGGCTCATATCCTATCTAGTCCTTCAATAGATGCGGGTAATGCCAAAGCAAATGAAAGCAACTAAAAACCTGGAGGCTTATAATTTCTTTATTTCTGGCTGGGCAAAAAAAATCTACAGAGGAACATGTGTAGACGAAATTTTGGCGTAGTCATGGGTAAGCAGAAGCATAAATAATATATATGAATATATAATGTATATGTATATACACACAAAAACACATTATATATATATATACACACAAAAACACACCTACATAGACATGTGTAATACACTATATGTGTGTATAAAGTAAGAAATCAAAACCCAACCCTTCATAGTAATAACTTCAGGTCAGGATAAGGTGAAATATATGTGACTGACTATTCATATATTTATTCATATATTACTGGAACACATAATTAGGTACCTGTTATATTTGTCAGTGGGATCTCCATTGTATCACTACAAGCACCCTTGGGTGTGTGGCTTTCATGTGGGACAAGGGACAGACTGAGGAGTTGTTTCCATTGGTGTTCCTTTCTTGATGCCTGTGATGCTGACAGACTCTTCACACTGCGGCATCCAAGGTTCACGGTTGGTGCCCAGTCAATATTGCGTCTGTCATACGTAGAGGATGGTTTGCCTAATGTGAACAGATAATGGTGTTTAGGGAGTTATGGCATATTTTTCAAACCACACAATTTTATGTAATCAGTTTACCTAAAATTGTGGCACAAAAGCCATCAGATGAATAGCGTTCACAATGGGTCAGATCAGCTGTCACGACCATAAACAAAATGAGAGGCATGAGATGCAGCAATGTTAAAGCATGCTTCACTTTTCTGTGTGCTATTACAGACTCTGCACAGGGTGATGTTCGGTGCATTATTCATGTGCAGCACGGATTTTTTATGTCCAGTATTGATACAAATAATAATGGGGGTGATATAACCTTATCACTAAGATTTCACCCTAATAACTTCCACCCACAGTAAAAACTAAGACTTGGACTGTGCACGTGCAGCCCAGATTTGTGTCACTGGAGGACATTTTGGGTGCCAACTGCTCATGTGCAAAGAGAAATTGACTAGGTGTTTCCATGTGTGGTAGAATAAAAGTGGCTGTAATTATGGACGTCTTTGTTAAGCAGCTGTGTGAGAAGGTGCATTAGTATCGGCAAACACACCCACCATTCAAGGAGCATAAAGATGTATTCCAGTTAAACTGACAGAACGAAACTGCCCAAACACTGGGCAAAGAAGAGAATTTCTATTTCTACTGGCATGTATAGAAAGCATATAAAAACTTAAGAATTTTAAAGTCTACTTAATACACTACCTGTTTTTTTTGCAATACATCTGATCAATACTGGCATAGTGGAATATCACTGCTGTACACATGCGCCAGCAGCGACCATCTCCGTCCATGGATAAATTATATACACCAAGGATGTACAAGCAGGCAGAAAAGTGAAGTATGAATTACGTTTTATTAAGCCAGTATTCACTAGCTAAAGAAGCCCAGCACGGTTATGGAGGAAAACAAACACATGGAAAAAGTAGTAATCATCTAATAATTACTTATTCTTACCACTGACAAAGTGATCTCCACAAACTCTGCCGCCGTTAATATTCTTCTCAGTGAGATCTTCTCTTGAAATGTTGCATAACCATTGTTGGCGGCGCAAGCTAGATAAAACTTCGTCTCTCCTCTCTGGGTCGCTGTTTTTTATAACTTTGGGAATCCTAAAGAATCCCTTGCCTTTGTCGCGAACACTGTTGCTGTGGCAGCCGACAACAGCACAACCAACCATGGTGAACGCAACAAAAGACCACGGTACACATATAGAAGTATCACGCACCAGACGAGAAGCTATGCACCAACATGGCGGATGAATGTCTTCGCTTGTTTTGGATGGCGCGTGACGTCAGGCGCAACCCTCCTGTCGTGATGACGTCCCCCCTCCCCGGCGAATCATTCCCCATGTGAAAACCGAACAGTACATCGGCGGTCCTACATTCAATTTAAAGTAAACCCTCGTTATTTATATATATATATATATATATATATATATATATATATTACAGAAACAGCTACTTAGCACGATAGCATTGAGAAGGTAGCTTTCTACCTACATCTGTAATTATTACTGGAATGTTAACGCTTCTGCGAAGGTTTCTCACTTATCACACAACATAACTTTCTTGTTACGTGTATGCACAATATACATATTGTACGGATGGATCATAAAATACAACAAGATAGTACAGGGTCCTTACCGTCGTGAAGTCTCAAAGTAAAACAAAAATTAAAAATTGCGCCCCTTTAACCTTAAGAAAAACAGCCAACTTTCTTTCCCAGCACATGCATCCTACAGGAAATCACGTCGTGTCCCACGTCGCTGATTGGCTAATTTCATCCAATAGTTGAAGCGGTTGTTTGCGCTGCACTCTGGGAATTTGGTAGTCGGAAAGAAAACAGAAACTGTTCGGTATGGTTGCATGTTGTTAAAAAGAGCTCATGCATTCGCTTGAAAATAAAAAATGTATTGTTAATAAAATATATTAAGTTAACTACTACGAATAACAAAGAATGGTCTGTAGATTTGTACAGCACATTGATGTGTAATTTATATATTCTCTGTCGCTTAATCCTCCGATTTTTCGGAATACAGCCTTTTGTATTGTATTTATGTAGAATTTATCTGGTATTGAATTTGTTAATAACCGTCTTTGTCTGCAGCTATGGAGGATTTATCTGCTACGGAGCATCAAGAGACAGGGGAGGATGCCTCGCCGAAGGCTGGAGGTAGCTCCTCTGGGATGAGAGCAATATTTCGGATGGATCATCACAGGACTAATTCTGGAGAAAAGAAGACTCCAAAAAAGAAAACCGCTACATCCAAAGATTCTCAGACAAAGAAGAAGAAAACAAAACTGTTCAGACGACCAAAGGTCAATTACACAGTCCAAGAGGGTGAGGACATGCTTTTTGTTATCTCCAACATAAACAACTATGACAGCATATGGAAGCCCAAGAGGAAAGCCCGTAAGAGGAAGAACACTTCAGATGGCAAGACCAAACTCCCTCCTGCAAAAATAAAAACAGAGATGGTAAAACCTGAAATGAAAAAAAAGCTGATGTCTGGCCAGGAAACTGCACTCGTGCCAGTTCAAGATTGTGCAGAAGGGGAGGATGACAGCTGGAGCAGGAACCTGCCTGTGGAGCTTTTGGTAAACATCTTCCAGCTGGTGCTTAATCAGGAGGGAGCCATACCTTTTCTGTGCAGGTAATGTACTTTCGTTCTTGGAGTCAGCAGAGAAAAATTACAGTATTCCACATTGTTTTATACAGATTTTCTGCTGTATCTTTACTGTTATCTGCAGTGTGATATATTACACTTCTGAACTTGATATGGTTATAACAACATTACTGCCTCATCTTTTAATGATGAGTGTGAATAAATGTAGCGTAGCTCTTCTGTTCTTTGTTTCTAATTGGTTCCACAGGGCAGCCAGAGTTTGTCAGCTTTGGAATTCTGCAGCTGCTAATCCCATTTTGTGGCGCCGTGTTTCAATTGGCTACTGCTGGACGGAGCCTGGTAAGACCCAGTTGCCAAAAACAGAAATGAAGATCAAGAATACTGTAAGCTGGTTAGCCCAGAACAGGTCAGTACATTGGGTATGTTTCAACGGCACTCACCATGCTAGGCCTTCAGTTCTTCTTTTGAAGGCAATTACCTTCTATTGGGAGGGCATTTATTAGCCATATTTACTAGCCATGTGGGCCTTTTCATTAGTAAAAAAAACGTCACTCAGAGCTTGATGCTGTTCTTCAGTCCGCTTTTCTTGCCATCTGTCGGGTGGACCACTGGGCTGGCTGTGGATGTTAACAACCACTTGCACTACTTTCTGGTGCTCTCTGCTATTTGCATGCTTATCAAAAGCCTGATGATTAAAGTTTTTAGTACCTGTATAAAAGGTGCTGTTTATATCTGCCACTGTGAGATTTTCATAGCATAGTTTGCACCACATTTCAGTGCAGGTGTTATTTGTTTGAAGCCAGCTGATCTCCTGTAGCCATTTTTCTGAGATCTAAGATGCCAAATTTCAGTTTCGCAAGTTACTCAAGTGGCAAGTTTCATTAAAATCCGTGAAGATGAGGTCCAAAAGTGTGATGATTTGACATGGAATGACCCATATCTGAATCTCAGACAGTATGGTGCACATTTAGATACATTATGATAAAATTAGCTACAATATGATAAAAAAAAAGATTACAGTTAAATATAATGATTCAATATTCTTCAAGAATGATTCAGCAATGATTCGATATTTGAACCAGCTTTGATCAAATATGATTTAGATCTATTTAAATAAATCTATTTATGTAAACATATATAAATATTTACTTTGCACTACAAAAATCAGAAATTGAAGTTGATCATGAGATGTTAAGAGGATAAAATTTTACAATAATATGCAGTAATAGTAATATAAAAGGGTGTATCATAGTTTAAGGTTTTTGTCATTTTAAGTCTGGATTGGGGATTTGAATCAATGCACTTGTATTGTAGATACATGAACAACGTTTGTAATCAGTTTTTAATTACACTGTACCATACTACATTCAATAAAGTGAAAATGAACAGTGTATCAGTACTTTAAACAGTTTCTGCACCCAATTTATGTAACATTATTTAAAAATAATTTTGCATTTTGTATTCTTTTTGTGTTTTAAAGATTTGCTCAACTCAGGGATTTTGCTCTTTGTCACTGGAAAAAGCATGTGGACTATGTTGTACAGGTCGGTATAAAAAGCACTTTCAGTATCAGATGTGCTTCTATCCAAAGCAAACCCACTGGTGTATTTTATAAAGCTCGTACATTTTCCTTTTTACTTCTTGTAATTCCGACCATGATTTATACAATAGTGTTTCCTTGTGGCGGGGAAAAAATTAATAGTAAGTGTCCTATCTGCTCGGTCAGGTTGTTTCTCAGTTCTGCCCCCATCTTACATCGCTCAAGCTGACTTACTGTACTGGTATGACAGAGAAGGCCTTTCAGGACCTTGGCACCTACTGTCCATCACTGGAGAGCATCAATGTGCAGTATTCAGAGGTGGGACTGAAAAAACCTTCACTTAAAAACACTCACTGTTTATGTAGAAGCTGTTTATGTGGTAACAGAATTGGTTTATTGTCATCTTTGAATTATGGTGGTTATATCTCTAAAACATTGTCTTTGTGATGCAGTTTCAAATAGATGGCCTGGTTACTTACTTGGAAGCATTCGGGAGCCGATTAAAAAAGATTCTCTTCACCTATGGATGCAAGATTGACAGACTCCTCTCTGTAATTGCAGTAAGTTGTGATTCTGATTTTCCTCATGGTGCACTTGACTGGTTCAATTTTAGATACTAAGCACATCTACTTTGGCGCACTTTTGCGCTGCCTTTTCAGTATGTTGTATATGTTTTATTACAGAAAGGATGTTGCCCTGAATTGATCTTACTGGAAATAAACACAAAGCTTGATAGTGGATTCTGCCAGCTTCCCATATGCATCTCCAGCTTGCAGAATGCATGTCCTCAACTACAGGCAAGCATCAGTTGATGATCTCCTTATGACTTTCTATCCAGGATCAATAAAAGAAAAATATAATATTTGTGGTTTATATTTTGACTGATACTAGATTTTCAGGATGCTGAATGTTACGCCTGTGATGAAGACAACCCGGAAAGCTCCAAGTATCTCAGCTGGCTTTCCCCAGCTGATCGAACTGTGCTTGGCCACTTCCTCAGTGTCTTTCATGACAGACCAACACTTAAACAGTGTGCTTCACGGTTCCCCCAATCTGCGGGTCCTGGACCTTCGTGGCTGCACTCGAATCACCACTGACGTCCTGTCAGCACTGCCCTGTGAAGGTAACTAGAGTATGTTTATGATTTTTTTTACTGGACTACTGGATTAAGGTGCTTATTACGTATTATTAGTTGTGGTAAAGGAAAATCTGTGGATGCACAAAGAATTTGGCATTTCTAGTTTTGTGTCAGACAGCTACAGTGGAATAACTTGTATCGCCTCTTTGTTAGCTGAGAAAGCAGTTTTTTCCCAGAAGTTATGCTTTACAGCTAAACCTCAGACCAAACAGTAACCTAATGTAACTAGTACAGTTATGAGGAATAGTATTCATGTGCCTGTTGAGAATAAATATGACTGCCATTGAGGCAAAAAATGAACCAATTTTCATTGCCCATATAGAGCTGGAGTGTCTTTACTGGGGTCTCTACTTCAGTAGTAACAACATGGTGTCCTCCAAGAAAGGCATCCATATTCTAACACAGAAGTGGAGCCGCACACTGCGTGAACTGGACCTCACCTGCCAGCCTTTCTCAGAGGAGGACTTGGAGGTTGCCATGGCCAACCTGGCACATGGCACAGGAGCTGAGCTCCTCCAGTCCCTTAATCTGACCTCGACGAAGGTCAGCAAATGTGCCCTGAGGTAAGTAACCATCCAGAACTTGGCTGCTACAGGGGGTTTACAGAATGAATTGCTTATATTTTAAGTTTTAAAAGTTTCTTCAAAGTAGCTGTGTATTCTGCATGATGAAAAACAGAGAAGTTATTATGATTCAAATAAGAATATTTCAAAAAGTAATAAAAAAAATGTGTATATCAAAAAATTGTCTATTGTTTCAGGGCAATTATAAGCCAGTGTACGAAGCTGAAGTACTTGAACCTGACTTCTTGTCGGTACCTTCCAAGAGGTCTGAAGAGAGTTTACAGATGTCAGGAAGACATTCACCAGCTGCTGGATAAAATTGTATAAAGAGCATATGCAACACACCTAGAATTTATTTCAGGATATACCATAATCCAGTGATAGCAAAACACCTTCTTTTCCTCAATGAACTTCCTTTTTGTAATTATTGTGATTTCTAGTAACATTTGACGAGCCGAGTGTAAACCAAGCAATATTTCTGGGACATGTCAGCAACAGAAACTGGAAAGCTTAAAGGCAGCCTTTAATTAATTGTTGAGAAGGAGTCTTTAATTGTTCGTACCTTTAGTCACCATGTTTGAGTTTTAGAATGGAAAAGACCCCCTCAAATTGGAGGCCAATAACATGGGAACCATCAGTATGGGTGTGAATTTCTTCCCATTCTTCAGTCATGCACAACACCCGAAAGACAAGGACCAGCCTGAAATTCACCCAGAAGCAAACCGAAGACATTATAACAACAACTAGCTAAAGAACAGTCTGACCAAATGGGTCCTCATAGCAACAGAAAAGATTTAAAAAATTACATTTCTTCTTGGTTAAATTTAGTTTGGTTTAGTCATTGGTTTAGTCATTCTCAATCATTGTAATATACAGCTCTGTAAAAAATGAAGAGAACACTATATTTTAAAAAAATCTACATTTTAAAATCCTGGTTCTGCTAGCAGTACACTACACAGCACGGTAGGCTTCTTCCAGGCTCAAAGTTTCCAAGACAGCAGTACACAAAAACAAGATGAAGAAAGAGACACTGGCAATGTTACCAGAAACCAGGTAGAGGGTAGAAGCAACTTTCTAATGCCAGATATGACCGTCAACTTATCCAAGGAGTGTCTCATAAAGGAGGATGATCTCAAGTGACCTTCAAATGGAATGGTAAACATTAAGAAATTTTAAGTGCACTGCTAAGAATATTCCTAACAGGCTCCTACATGCAGGACTGAAGACCTATAAAGCAAAAAAAAAAAAATAGTATATTAGTATATTTAGCACATGACCATAAATTGAGAAATGAGTGAAACTGAAAACTTTGCTGTGGTCTCTCAATTTTTTTCCAGAGCTGCACAGTGACTATAGCACAATCAGCCCTTCGGTTGTTAGTTTGTCATGGATTGTAAACAGTCAGTGGGTTCACCTGTTTGGACTAACATTAAATACAATTGTATAAATGTGTGTGTGTCAATGTTGGGGGGGGGGGGGGGGCTTTGGCTAGTTATCCTTTGTTCTTTTGCAAATGTCATGTGAGTTTCTGTGTTTCAGTGTACCATTCTTAATATTTTTTTGACTAAATACCAGTTTTTTATGCAATTATTTCTCACTAACGTTTATTAGAGATGTTTGTTGGAGATGTTCAAGTCTAGAAGTCTTACCTACCCATCCCCAATCTTTATATTGTGAAATACACATATGAAAGAAAAATAAAAAGCACTGAATTTCTTCTGGTCACATTAAGCAAAGTTAATGGTTTTGTTATATGTGTTTGGTATTTTCCAGTGCCTGTACAAACAAAATTGGTAAAGGAAGAATACACAATGAAACCAATTAATTTGTGTGGTTCAATTTATTTTTAGAAGAATGTATACCAGCTATAAAGCTGCACACTTCATCAATTAATTAACCTTAAGCAAGAACATGAGAATAAGTGCCGCCTTGTGCCTATGACCAAATCACAGCCATGATATATTGAAGTACAACCACATGACTTAGAGGTTGTTGTTGCTTTTATACAACAGTTCATCGAGTAGCATTTATAGATTAATGCTAATAAGCCACACCAGATAATACTTTGCTTGATTTTTTATTTAAATGGCAACACTTTACTTGACTGCACAAATAATATAGTATACTATTACTTATGTATTAATTAACCGTAAACTAAGTCCTAGTTACATACTGATCTCATGTTAGATCATCATTAATGAATCATGACTCATGTTTTATCCCAAGAAGTTACTATATTTGTTACTATATCTGTTAATACTATAAACCCATTTGAACCAATGAAGGAATTACTGAAGGAACAAGTCATGAATAACACGTTAAATACTGTTCTGATATTTGTTCATCATTAATGAATCATGATACATTTTTCATTTAATCCAGTTACCATACTTTTTACTATATGTGTTAATTCTGTAAAACTTCATTAACTACTGAAGGAACAAGTAATGAACAACATTACTTACAGTAACAATGAAATACTGATACTTGTGTTCATCATTAATGAATCATGACATTTTTTATCTCAAGTAGCAACTAAATTTGTTCAGGATTTGTTAATAAGTTTTACTTCAGTAGTAATTGAATCACTACTAAGTTTTTGTGCCCTGTAAAGTAAAGTGTTCCCATTTAAGCATGTACAGGTCTCTGCAAAAAAAAAAAAATGTTCCCACCAGCCAACTGTTGACTTGCCAAGCAGCACAAACATTCCAACACAACACAGGTCACTCATTCCCAACTACATTGCACCATTTAAATTTGACTATGTAACAGTTTTTAGATGCACTTGTAAAGCAACACACATGCAGATGCATCTGATGTGAAATGTCCAAGCCTGGTTATACTCTGTCCAATCAGATTTCCTGGTCAGAACTATTGAATTGTTGTATGATTCTGAATAATGTCAACTATTAAACCGCACAGTCCTGATTCCACCCCCAGTGTTATTGTGAAATAGTGAACAGATACATCAATAAAATTTCACAGCTATCCACTGAAACCCTGCAAGTCACTTAATGTAAAACTCTTTCCATTTATCCATGTTCTGTAACCACTTGCCCAGTGTAGCAGACAACCTACAGATCCTGTCTCAGGAAACATGGAGACACGATGCATTCCAGTCTAACAAAGAACATGCTTAAGACACCAACCCCCCTAAAATGCATGTCTATAGGCAGTTAGAGGAAACTGAAGTACCTAGAGAGAATAAAGCACAACATATGGGAAGAGACAAAAACTTGGGAAGTACAGGGTAAGTGGCAGAAATCAATGACAAACCCTGCAGGCAACAGGCCATTTGCTTTTCAATTACCAGTAAAATCAACCAACTGAACATCCACTTTGATTAATATTGTTATAGTAAAGAAGTAAATAATAATAACATTATAATGATTCACCCATACATGTTTTCTGTACCAGAGGCTACAGGCATAAGGCAGGGAATAATGTAGGATGGGGCACCAATCCATTGCAGGGCATATACACCATTCATTCACAAAAATTAACAAATAATTCAAAAATTGACAGAATATGAGCGGAACTTAATTGAAGAGCAAAGATAAGAGCAGAAAAAATTTACTATATTTAGGTTAAAAAAATACCTACATTTTTTCCCCCAGAAAACCAGTAATAAAACAAATGTTCAAGTACCAAAACCTTACTCCCAGCTTAGGCTAATTGAAGCTAAAAACTATTAAAAGCATCAGCTTGTAAATTATGTTGTAACGATCAGATTTGGCAAATATTGTACTGTAGAGTCTTTCTGACATATGACTGGGCGCCATCCTCACAGACAGGTCACATGTTGAAATGGATGTATGTGGGAATTGGTATATACAGTACAGTGTACCAATTTCTAACATGAGAAACAGGTTCTCAGGCTTCAAAAAAGTTTTATGCAACATATATAATAATTTTGTAATTTAAAAGTATGAAAAATATTGTGTTTATTTAATCTAATGGAAATGGTGTAAGAAAACAAAAGTCATAATCTTCTGTACATTGCATTTCTATTTGTAATAGTATACTTTGGTCTTTTTTTCAATTGCTTTTTTAGCTATAGGCTGCTGTAACAAGTAAATTTCCCTGGTGTGAGATCAGGAAAGTCTCATCTTATCTTGTCTCATCTTATCTTGTCTCACTTAGCCTTCTACTGGCTGAAGCCAACAGATATTTCACACACTTGACAGACTTTTTGCACATTTTGTACATGATTCTGTAGTTTCTCGTTGGTCATTACACTTGCCATTTATCAATTATACCACACACTGTACTTTTCTGTGGCAACTATTGTACAGTGCGCAGCACATATTGTATGATAGTTGCCACAGAAAACTACAGTATATGGCATAAGAATAGCACTCCCTGGCATACAGCCAGCTTAAAAATTTTTATATATAGTTTGTCCCTTGCCAATATACATAGATGTATTTTATTTTGCATATGTTTTTTAAAATGTCAGTCATATGTGCAAGTGGTCTAAGTCACATAGGTTATCAGTCGGTGACAGTCTGTATTGTATAATAATTCCAATAAGGACAAATGATTTTCTTTTTAGATTTGCTTTAAAAGTGTTCATGTTACAAGAGACATTTCATTTGGGGTCAATAAGGGGTAATTCGTGAAGATTAAAAAAATCAAAGACTGATAATCGCTGGGATAAGAAACCATGCATGTGAGGAACATTTCTATGGCAGGGTAGAGATGTATAATATGATCAATTTTAATAGCAACTAAACGAAATTAACAAATAATAATTCACTTCCTTAAAGGCAGTAAAAAAAGGCCAGTTTCTGGATCCCTCACACATCGGTCTATTAATTGGAAATAGCTGAGGTTCTCCTGAGTGTTGGGGTCAAAAAAGCCTTTAGTGTCATCACTGGGGTCAGAAAGGATGAGATTCATTTCCTCATCAAAATACCCTCGCTCGTACGCCACTTGTACCGGAATTCGATG
>JAODUD010000046.1:17955966-17973099 GCA_026784285.1 Stomatorhinus walkeri | reverse complement strand
ATATAAATAAAAAGTGGTGAATTAAGTGTTGATTTAAAAGGAAACTCTAAATACTCATGGCAGTGTCAGGGAAAGTCTTCAGGACGTTGCATTTTGCAGCATTTTCCCAACAGTGTTAAGCTTTAAGTCTGAACTGCAGATTTTTTTTTGTTAACTTTGCTCTATCATAACTTTACTGAATAAAGCAAAAAGATTCAGATGTACAAATTCAGAAACATAAAGCAATATATTATGGATCTGTATCACACTACTGCTCCTCATCTAACTTGGTTAAGCATATAGACTACTTCCATTACATAATTCAAAAACAGAAGACAAAATATTCAAATACAAATAAAATAATGAAATGGAGACAATAAACTCAGTACAATTACTACAATTTATAAAATAGTATTAACCAGTGTTTAACACCCAACCAAAGTTAGCTGCATTAAGAAATAAAATGACAAAATAAAAATTAAATGCAATAAGCAGTATGGTGGTTTCACTGAATGTGCTTACATAATAGGTAAAATTGTATCTAAAAAGAATTATTCAAATTTATCCCACAATGCAAAAATAAGAAAGCAAAATGAGAAGGCTTTAAACTTTGAATATTTGTACAAAATGAACCAGGGACTATGTCATATTAAAGCCAAGAATGATATAATATTTACTCAACACTGCAATTTCCCAATATACCAATACGCAGAGCAGAATATATATGTATTTGCCTAAAAAATTATGCAACTGATGAGTGCATCGGTAATAGTGGAATCAATGTTCCTTGTTGCTCTGAGCTGCAGTTCCTATTCAGTGCAAGTAACAAAATGGCATTTGTTAGACCATCCAGGTTTAGCCCACTGTGAGGCCCATAATCATACCGGCGACCATAGCTAGTGGAGCTATAAGGGGAAGAGAAATTCATTGAGAAACCAGAACCTGTTGCATCAAAACTACCTCGCCTAGAGCCTGACCTGGAACCAGTCCTGGATCCTGAGCGGGAGCCAGAAGCTGACCCTGAAGCACTAATGCTGTATGGACTATATAAGCCTTTGCTTGACTGTGAGGAGGCCTCAAGCAGACGCAGGCCAGTACCTTCCTCAATCATGCTTCGATCTATTGCATCTTTGTAGGATATTTTCAATTTTGTTTTGGGACAGGTCAGATATTTGGAGTAGGCACTGACATCTCTTAGTTTCTGTGCGGTACGTGGGTCCAGGGTACCCTTCTTAATAGCATCATCCAATGAGACTCTGCCAGTTACATCTGGCTCAATCAATCCACCAGTAAGGTACTGTACTTCCAAGAATCGCTGACCTGCTTCATAGTAAAGCCAGCCCTTCTTCAAAGCTTGAGCAGCAGACATTTTTGTTTTGGTTCTGGGATCTTCAAAACCATTGAAGGCTTTTTGGGCTAGGTTGATACGGTCAACCATAATTTTGTCAACAAGTCCTTTGTTCACAGCATCAATGACTGAGAACTTCTGCCCAGTGTTGGGGTCAATGATGCCACCTGTGCAAGCCTGGGCTTCAAGCAGCCTTTGACCAGTGATGTTGTCCACAAGGTTTCGATGCATAGCCTCAGTGACAGAAACCTTTTCCAAAGTCTCTGTGTCCAAGATTCCAGCGACAGGCCCAGATTCTTCAGTAGGGTCATTCCAAGTAGGTGCAGGAGATCTGACAGGCGGGACAGGGCTCATGGAGTAAGATGAAGTTGATCCAAAAGATGAGGAGCGGGAACGGAAGCCACTTACATTTCCAGATAACATGTCAGCAAATTCTGTGATTGATAAAGCCCCAGTCCGGTACTGATCCAATGACGACTGATCAATAAGGCCTCGTGAAATTGCGTCATCTATGTCATACTGCCGTCCAGACCGACGGTCAATAATCATAGATTTTACAACACCATCAGAGGATGAGATAGTAATTTCTTCCCATTCACATTCTTGCTCTGCTAATTCCATGTAGGTTTGATGGTCAATGAGCCCTTTGCGATATGCCTCATACACTGACATTTCTTTGCCTGTCTCTGGATCCACAATAACTACTCTGCGTTTGCGGACAGATGACTTGGAAGAAGTTTTTCTTTCGCGCTTCTTCTCCTTCAGAGGCAGTAGAGCAAGGCCAGTTTCTGGGTCTGTCACACACCTCTCCATCAACTGCAGATAAGTCAAATTCTCCTCTGTGTTTGGATCGAAAAAACCTTTAGTGTCATCAGATGGGTCTGTAAGAATGCTATTCATCTCTTCATCAAAGAGGCCTCTTTTGTAGGCCATTTCTACTGGCAACCGATGGCTTTCTTCTGGGTCAATGATTCCCCCTGTGGCAATCTGGGCTTCCAGCAAACGAACACCATGGTCTTTCAAAATGAGATTCTTTTTCATGGCTTGGAACAGTGAAATGGTTTTGCCTGAATATGGATCTCTGTAGCCAGTTACAGCACGTTCAGCCGAAAGGAGCTTGTCTTTGAACTCAGGCCCCACAATTCCTAATTTAACAGCATCATTTACTGTCAGCTTCTGGTTCTTTATTGGATCAATTACAAATCCTGTCGCAGCTTGAGCCTCAAGCAATTCAAAAGCAGTCCCTGGTCTGATCATGTTCTTCTTCATGGCTTGGTAAATTGAGAGACACTCTTTATTGGACTCTACAAATACCCCAGCAATACAACTTGTACCCTCAAGATACTTCTGGAGTCTTTTAGTAACTTCTTCTACAGTGATAGCACCTTCATTGAGTTGACTGACAGTCTCTTGGTCTATGATTTGAGAACGTAATAGCTCATCCAATGTGATTTGCTTTCTCAGGCCCTTGAACAACAATTTTCTGTCTGCTAATGACAGCAAATGCAGACCACTATCTCTAGGCACTTTACATTTCTTAAGCAGTTGTGCATAGGACACACTCTCTTCAGTGAGTGGATCGATGTATCCTTTTACATCACCATCGGGATCAGAAATCCTTTCATTTGTTTCCTTGTTGATGTATCCACGCTGCAATGCAATGTCAGTTGGTAGGTGAAAGTTATACTCAGGATCCATAAGACCACCAGTTGCAGCCTGAGCCTCCAGAAGTCTGAGAGCATACTCCTCTGGAATAAGGTCTTTTTTCATGGCCTGGAAGAGTGAAATTATTTTCCCACTGTAAGGATCCCGGTAGCCAGTGACAGCTCTCTCGGCTGAAAGAAGTTTATCATGTATCTCTGGGCCCACAACTCCCTTACGGACGGCCTCATCAACTGTTAGCATCTCATCTTTCACTGGATCAATGATGAATCCCGTTGCAGCTTGGGCTTCCAAAAGCCCAATAGCAATATCAGGTTTCATTAAGCCCCTTTTCATGGCTTGGTAAATGCTGATCTTAGCAGAGGAATCACATGCAACACCAGCAATACAACCTGTGCCAAATAAGTACCGTTTTACTGTTTGCATTTCCATGATCTCACGTATTGTCATCTTTCCCTCTTTCAGCATAATGTATGTGTCTGAATCAATGATGCGAGCACTGTACAGTTCTTCGATGGTAACTCTTCTCCTAATAACGTCACATGATACATTTGCCTCACTTCTTGTAATTATTCTTTGTTCAATTATTTCAATAATTATGATGGTCATTCTTTCTTTTGTAATTTTCCCTGAGCGGTATTCTTCGAGTATCCTGGACCTTTCCTGTTCAGGAACCAAATCTGAATTCATTACTTCCCAAAGGGACATTGACTTTCCACTATGTGGTATGTCAACAAGAGTGTTCCCTAAATCCTTCTGGGCTTGTTCTTTGCTAAACTGGTATGTCTTTTTTGCAGCAGTGGAAACCTCAGCCTTTGAAAGAGATAAAAAGCACATGCCAGTTTCAGGATCTCTTGTTGTCTTTTCTTTCAACTCTTGGTAAGTAGCACTCTCATTAGTATTGGGATCAATGAAAGCTCTAGTGTCACCAGATGGTTGAGAGAGACTTTTGGCTAGTTTTTTGCTTATGAAGCCATGCTGACATGCAGCATCGATGGGCACACGGTGGCTGTTAATAGGGTCAATTATTCCTCCTGTGGCTATCTGAGCTTCTAAGAGTGGAATGGCATATTCCTTCAGAACAAGATCCTTCTGCATTGCTTGGAATAGGGAGATTTTGTTACCTGTGTATGGGTCTTTATAACCAGTTACTGCCTTTTCAGCTGACAAAAGCTTTTCATGAAGCTCAGGACCAACAACCGCGGACTTAACAGCATCATCAACGGTTAGTTTCTGATTTTTGATCGGATCAATAATGAATCCAGTAGCTGCTTGAGCCTCCAAGAGTGCAAGGCCTATGCTTTGTTTTAGTTGGTTTTTCTTCATGGCTTGGTAAATGCTGACTTTTTCTTTTGAAGGCTCAACATACACACCAGCGATGCTATCAGTTTCCTTCAAATACTTCTTTACAGCATCAATTTCACTGATTTCTTTGGGGTTCAGTTTACCATCTTGCAGCTGGTCAAAAGTGTCCTTATTAATAATTTTGGACTCTAATAAGGAGATAGCAGAGACAGGTGACCTTAGGCCATCAAACAAAGCCTCTGATTCTTTCTTAGTTTCTCTTTCATCAATAATAGTAATGACAATCTTAATTATTTTTTCGATAGTCACTTTACCAGCTCTGTATTGCCTGATGAGCTCAAGCCTCTGCTCCTCTGTTATATATTCTGAGTTTATGATCTCCCAGATGGTTACCTTTCTTCCTTTGAAGGGTCCAGACTGTAGCTCCACTAATGTCTGATTCAAAGCATCTTGTGTCTGCACTTCAGAATAAGCATGTTCTTCTTTTGACTTCATGGCTGCTTCTGACAGTGGTAACAAAAGAAAACCTGACTGGTTATCTGTAATGCATGAGTTTTGAAGCTCGAAGTAAGTGACATTTGCCTGTTTGTTAGGATCATAGAAAACTTTAGTCTCATCAGTTGGTGTGCTCAAATACTTGTTCATTTCATCATCAAAACAGCCACGTTTAAAAGCCACATCAAGGGGGATGTGATAACCCTTGACTGGATCAATAATTCCACCAGTAGCTAATTGTGCCTGAAGCAGACGTACACCCTGGTCTTTGTTTATAAGGTCCTTTTTCATCGCCTCAAACAAGGACACAGTCTTTCCAGTATACGGGTCTTTGAACCCAGTAACAGCTCTCTCAGCAGACAGCAGCTTTTCATGCAACTCAGGACCAACAAGGCCTGATTTAACAGCCTCATCAACAGTGAATTTTTGATTTGAGATTGGGTCTATCATAAATCCAGATCCAGCTTGAGCTTCCAGCAGATTTAATGCAGGCACAAATCCCAGGATGCCTTTCTTCAAGGCCTGATATATTGGAATTTTCTCATTAGTTGATTCAATAATTATTCCAGCAATAGAGGTTGTGCCTTTTAATGCTTTTTTAATATGTTCAAGCTCAGAGACTTCTTTAACAGATGTTTCACCATTGTGCAGCTTGTTGTACAAATCTTTGCTGATAAGTTTAGAGTCCAGAAGTTCAGAGATAGGAACAGCAGTTCTAAGACCTTCAAAGGCAATTTCATTCTTTTTCTCCTTGTTCTCAACTACTGTGATAACAATTTTTATAATTTTTTCCACTGTTATTTTTCCAGTCTTGTATTGCCGAATTAGGTCCCTTCTTTGCTCCTCTGTAAAATATTCAGAGTTGATGATTTCCCAGATGGTCACTGTCTTCCCCTTGAACCTTCCAAATGGAACAGAGACTATGGCTTTGCTGAATACATCCTTGGTTTCTTCGTCGGTGTAAATTCTTTCATTTTTTGCTGCCTTTTCTGTAATGGGTAGGAAGAGCAAGCCAGTTTCAGGATCTGACGTGCACCTTTGCATTAACTGCAAGTATGTGAGGTTCTCTTGAGTGTTTGGATCAAAGAAGCCCTTTGTGTCATCAGTAGGATCTGACAGAATTTTGTTAATCTCTGCATCAAACTGACCTTGCTTATAAGCTGTCTCCACAGATACTCTGTGACTATTGACTGGATCTATAATTCCACCTGTAGCTATTTGAGCTTCAAGAAGTCGGATACCTTGATCTCGTGCAATTAAATCTTTTTGCATTGCTTCAAAAAGTGATATTTTAGAGCCAGTGTAAGGATCTTTGTAACCCGTGGCTGCCCTTTCTGCAGATAACATTTTATTATGCAGTTCAGGACCAATTAAACCCTCTTTCACAGACTCATTAACAGAAAACTTCTGGTTTTTTATTGGATCTATCATGTATCCAGTGGCTGCCTGAGCTTCAAGAAGCAACAAAGCTGTACCAGGTGCCATCTTGTTCTCCTTCATGGCCTGATAGATGCTCAGTTTCTGGTCAGGCTGAATTAAGACACCGCCAATGCTGTGTTCTCCTTTCAGACAAACTCTCATTTTGTCAGTTTTGTTGAGGTCTTGCACAGTTGTTTTGCCTTTCTTCAACTTGTCATATTCTTTTTTGGACAGCAGTCCAATTTCATATAGCCGACTTGCAGGGACTTTCTCCCGAATACCCTGAAATGCCAAATGTGGCTCTTCATTTCTCATCGGATGGCCTGGAACTTCCCCAGAACCATTGAAGACCTTCTTTGTTTCTAACTGTGTTTTTGCAATCAACTGTTCATCAGGAACCACATCAGTTTGAATCTCAATTTCTTTGGTATTAGATGCTGATGTTTTTTCAACAACCTGCAGCTCCTGCAGTTTCTCACGCAACTTTTTGTTCTCTTCCGCTAGAAGTTTCTCCTGCTCCTGCATTTTCTTTTCAAGTTCCTGCATCTCTTTCTGCTTGTGGCGCATCTCCTCCTCTGCATCTTTTTGCTTCTTTAGTGCGGCATCCATGGTGACCTGCAGCTGTTTCCTCTCTTCCTCCATTTGCTTCCTTTGGTGCTCTTGTTCATCTTTCAGAGCGCTGGCCTTTTTAACCTCATCCTCAAACTGCTTCTCCAGCTTCTTCTTCTCATCCTCAATGACTTTCTCTTTTTCAAGCAGCATTTCCTTTTCTGTTATGAAAGTCTGTTGAAGAATGGTTTTTTCCTGCTTAATTTGTTCCTGTTGAGCATTAGCCATCTATTGTAAAAATAAAAAATAAAAAGACAATTTAGACCCAACTGCAAAGATAATGTCACTCACATAAAATGACCAGCATTTTACAATTTACATGAAGCTGTCACATATTTACATTTAATATTCACATTAAAATTTACATGAAAATGACATTTTCAGTGCAATAGGCATGCTTATGTATTTAGAATATATTTAAATATGTGTATACATTGTGTGGCTATTATTAATGTAGAAACTGGTGCCCATATAATATAAGCAGTGTAATTCAAATAAACACATAAACGTACACCACACAAGTTAGCTCCCTTAGAGGGTTACATTTTATTAATTCAACGTAGATTTCAATGATAACATTCTGGCACAATACCTCTTTTGACTTATTTTGTAATTCTGCTGCCTCCTTTTTTAATTTCTCCTTCTCTTTTTCAAGATCTGCAATTGCTTTGCGAAGGTCGTCCGCCTCCTTATTGCTCTGTAACCTCTGAACCTCCAATTTCTGCATAGCTGTGAGTTTTTCAGCCGTTGCACTCTCTGTTTCATGGAGACGAGCGCTGATGCTATCAGCTTGTTCCTTAAACTTCCTGGCCTCCTCTTCAGCTTTAGACTGGGCGTCACTAAGCTGAGACACTCTCAGCTTCAATTTCTCTGCCTCAGCAATGATCTCCTGCTGTCTCAGACGCTCTGCTTCCAAGGACTTCTGAAAACCTTCCGTCTCTTCTTCCAGGCGCTGCTGCATCTGCTGCTTGTCCTCAAGCAGCTTCTTAGCTTGCTCCTGAGCCAGATCCTTCTGCTTTTGGAGCATATCTGCCTCTTCTCTTAGTTTAGTTGCCTCCTGGATAGCTTGCATTTTCTCCTTGAGCATTTTATCAGCAAGTGCTCTTTGTTGTGTAAGGTCAGACTCTGCAAGCAGCCTCATTTGAGCAGCCTCCTCAGCCTCTAAACTGAGACGGGCTGCTTCTTCAGCCAGATTCTTCATCTTCTCTGCTTCCTCCTCCAAAAACTTCTGAGTGCTGTCCTTGTCTTTTTTAATTAGCTGCTTGTTCTGTTCTTCAATCTCAAGCTTCTTTTGGAAGAGTTGTTCCATCTGCAGCTTGACATTCTGAAGCTCATGCTCTACTTGGGCCTTCTGCTTGATTGCATCACTCACCTCATCCTTGAGGCGCTTCAGCTCCTCATCCAGAAGAGTTTTCTGTTTGTCTGTCTCATCCAGCTGCATCTTCACCTTTGATAATTCCTCTTCAACTTTACCCTTCTGCTTCAGTATCTTTTCAGCAAGCTTTTTGTGCTTTGCCATCTCAGCATCAGCTTGCTGCTTCTGCTGCAGAGCTGCAACTTCGGCCTCTGCTCGCTTTGAAGCCTCCGTTTCTGCCTCCTTTCTCAGCTTTTCCGCACCTTCCTGAGCTTTGGCTTTATTGACAGCTTCCTCCTCGGCAGCTTGCTTCTGGCGTTCCGCATCCTCTGCTTTTTGCCGAAGTAGGGCAGCCTCTTTTTCCGCCTTCTCTTTGGCCTTCTCTGCCTCTTCTGCCAGCTTCCTGGCTTTCTCAAACTCTTCCTTCAGCTTCTCCTGAATGAGTTTATCCTCTTTCTGCTGCACAAGGACATCTTGTACTTTCTGTTCTGCTGCAAAGCATTTTTCTGCAGCTTCTTTGGCAAGAGCAATCTGTTTCTCTGCCTCCTTGTCAGCATTCTCTTTCTGTTTGTTAGCTCCAGAAGCTTTCTTCTTAAGGCGTTCAACTTCCATCTGTGCAGCCTTCCGCTGGTTAGCAGCCTCTTCTTCTGCAGCAGCAATCTTTTTCACCTTTTCCTCTGCCTCCTTTCTCAGATTTTCCTCCTCCAGGGCTAGCTTGCGAAGCTTCTCTGCTTCTTTTTCTGCCTGTAGTTTACTCCGCTGACTTTCTTCTGCAATGCTTTTCAGTTTGTTCAACTCCTGCTCAAGGTCCGTCTTGCCAGCTGAAGCCTTTTCAAAGTTGATCTTGAGAATGTGTATTTCCTCCTCAACTATTCTCTTCTGGTTCAAGGTCTCTTCTACAATTAACCTCTGCCTTTCTATTTCAGTATCTGAGGATTTTTTGAGTTGGGAAACTTGGTCCTCGATGTCTTTCTTATGTTGCGCTGCTTGGTCTTCCAGCATCTTTCTTTGGTATGCTTCATCTTCAGCCTGTCTTCTGAGCCTTTCATTTTCAGACTCCTTCTCTTTGAGCGCAATCTCAGCTTCAGCTTTCAACCGAGTTGCCTCATTAATAGCAGCCAACTTTTCTTTGAGGATCCTCTCAGCTTCGGATCTCTGCCGCGCTGCTTCTTCCTCAGCCACTTGCCTCTGCTTCTTGGCTTCTTCTGCGATTGATCGGAGCTTTGAGGCTTCCTCTGCCAGCTTCTTCATTTTTGCTGCCTCAGTCTCAATAAGTTGCTTGCTCTTTTCAGTGTTAGACAAGGTCTCCTGCTCTGCTTTGGTTTTATGCTCAAGAAGACTGTCCATTTCACATCGCACTTTTGCCAATTCGTCTTCTAGCTGTTTCCTCTGTTGCACAGCTGCATTAACCTCATTTTTCAGGCGGTTGAGCTCATCATCTAGAAGTGACCTCTGCTGCTCGGCATGCTCATAGTCAGCCTTAAGGCGGATTAGCTCCTGCTCTGCAGAGAGCTTCTGCTGGGCTGTTTCTTCTGCTATTTTCCTTTGCTTCTCCAGCTCTTGTTCTGCCATCTCCTTCTGCTTCAGAGCAAATTCTTCAGCTTTGACCCTCTTTTTTGCCTCCCGCTCTGCATCCTCCTTCTGTCTCTCAGCTTCCTCTTGAGCTTGGCTCTTTTTGAGGGCTTCCTCCTCAGCTTGGAGTCTCAGTCGTAGAGCTTCATTAGCCTTCTGCCTCCACTTTTCCAGCTCCTTCTCTGCCATTTCTCTGGCTTTGTCTGCATCTGCCTGCTGTTTCTTAAGCTGTTCGGCTTCTTCTTGCAGCTGCAAAACAGTGCTGTGCTGCTGTTTCAGTGACTCTTCCAGTTCTGTTGTCTTCTCTGCCAGGGATATACGTTTGCTCTCTAATACTGTGGCTGCGCTTTTTTGAGCTACATCATGGGCCACTTGGATTTGTCTCTCCTTTTCTACTTCGGCCTGCTTCATCCTCCTCTCTGCTTCTTCAGCCTGCAGCTTGAACCTCTCCAGGTCCTCCAGGGCTTTCTGCTTCTGTTTGGCAGCTTCCTTCTCAGCTTCTGCCTTGCGCTTCAGCTCCTCTTCCGCTTTACGCTTCATCTGGGACTCCTCATTGACCTGCTTGCGCAGCTTTTCGGCCTCCTCCTGAGCGGTCTTCCTCAGGCGCTCAGCTTCAGTTGCCCGCTCCCTTAGCTCACGGAGTTCTGCTTCAGCCATGGATTTCTGCTTCGTCGTTGTCTCAAGCTGGATCCTGATCAGGTGAATCTCCTCCTCAACCTTGGTTCGGCTCTGCAGGGCCTCCTCCACCTGGTAGCTCTTAGATTTTATCTGCTGCTCCGAGAGGTTCTTGAGCTCATGCAGCTCCTGCTGGATGTTGTGTTTTTGCTTCTCTGCATCCACAGCCACCATTTCCCTTTTGGTGACCTCTTCTTTCATCTTGAGCTTCAGCTCTTCAGCTTCTCGCTCTGCTTTAGCAATAGCTTCTGCGTGAGCCTCCGCTAACTGCTTCTGTTTCTCTAGCTCAGCTTGCATCTTTGCCAGTTTCCTCCTCTCTTCCTCTTTAAGTTTCTCGGTAGCTTTCTGTATTAGCAGAAGCAAACAGCAAATAAAAATGTTACTAAAATGGGTTAATTATAAGCTCAATAAATTACAGGTACATGTAGCTACAGGCAACGCAAAATATAAGTTATCCTGCACTGGAATATTATCGAAGATGCCATGTGACATTCAGTTAATGCATGGAAAACAGAATGAAACATTACTTATTACACAACACGTTCCACAACACATTAGGGTTTACAATGCGAAATCCATTGTACTTTTCTGAGAAAAATCTCCTCTAAGGTACTGTCCTCAATTTGAGCTGTTGTCAAGGATAAATGGCATATATGAAGACGCTAATAAAATACACTAATAAAAAGTCTATGGCAATGATTTTAAAGACAAAAATTAGAATACATTATAAAGCGTTAAAATAAAATTTTTCTTTAATCTTTGTTTTTAAAGAAAATGCTGAATTGAATGAAAGGAATTTGAGGTTCTGAGCTAAGACGTGATCACCTAGCCAACCCCCAATCCTCTGCCTTAGAAGACACAGCTGGCTGATGCAGCGAAGAAAGTAACACGTGGTGGAGGACAACCCAGCTTCACAATCCCATGGCCATGTGTCCTTATTATGAACCAAAGGTGGTAGCTATTTATCAGTATTGGCTCCCCAAGATAGTGTAAACTTGGATTCATTGTGCGATTTTGTCAATATTGACCCTAATGACATTTATACATCTATGGTTTATACTTATATTAGGGTGACCAGGAACTCAATGTCAGGGAGGAAACTTTGAGCTGGGACAGAATTTGCAAACTACCATTTCAAGCACCTGGATTTTATTTACGTTCTTGCTGTGTGCTGGTTGGTCAGTCTCCTGTAATCATGCAAGTGTCACTAATGTTAATGTGAACCAGCTGAAATGGTCTTTCAATCAAGGAAACAAACCAGTCAAAGCACAAGAAGAGCTGAACTATCTAGCCAAACAGAGGAGCCTTTTAGTTTTTAAGTATGTTTTGTAAATCCTGAAGTAGCTCAAAGTGTCCTCCCTTTTTTTTCAAATATATGTTTACCTGGTTTGAAAATAGACAACCAGACCGGCTACAATGATGTATGTAACAACAATGTCTGAACCTGACAGACAAACCACACAGCCTCATGAGATGCTGTGCCAAATACAGCAATATAGCACCACGAGGTTGTTTGCGGAATACTATGTGACGGAGCAGATCATGCTAAGGACCCAAAGCAGGGATTGAAGCCTGGTGATGAGGAATGGAGGAGGTTGATTCAATAAGAAACTGGTGTTTTGTGGATAATTTACCTCTTTAGCGCCCAAACAAGATTAAAATTCATCATGAAAAAGCACTGGCAAGCATATTAGGAAAGCAAACAGAAAAAAAAGGTTAGAAAAGAAACGGGGAAAATATACTAATAAAAAAATAGTGTCGGCTGGAAAAAGTAATTCAGGAAGACATGACACTCAGTTCTGAAGCAGACTCGCTGTGAGCAGTAACACTGAAATCCTATGTCAGTGGGCCACACAAATAATACATGTTGTTTTCAATTTGTAGACAACAAATAGAAGACTATGAGCTGTCAAGAAAGCTAATGAGAATTCACAGAGAACACCATTAAACAAGCAGGTAATGGTGTTACTCGGGAAGAACATGGTGCACTGCTTAGATATTCTGTATCTAAGTCACAATCTGTCATAAATGAACGTGTGGACACTGGGAAATCAGGATGGTGAGTTTGCTTCAGGCTGAAAGGATGCTGTCGCACGTGCATCTGCAAAGGCCCAGCGTCCAGTTACGGACCGGCCTGGCATCTCTACACTAAAGTATGCAGTGAATGGCAGGCAGATACCACTGAATAAAGCAGAGTGGTGCCAGGATAACAGTAAACGTCTCTTTGGCTACAGGTTAGCGCTGTGCTAACCGTGATGAGACAGGATTAGGGTTTGGACAGGCTTTGCAACTCATTCAATCAAACAGAATCACATACTCATATCTAGGCAAATATATTCTCTGTCAATCCAGACCCTCTGACAAAATACATTTTATATTCTATTTGTAATCCCTTACTTTAATTGCTCATACAGTGATAATTTTCCCAGTCTGTCCACCAGCATTCTGTAATATGTATGCACGATAATATATATTGCTATCCCTACATTAAACCATAGGTGTGTGATTCGTTTTACAAGGTTAATGCTACTCTATCCTCCGGGAGTATGTGTAACTTACCTCCTCATCCTCCAGGCGGCGCTGTGAGCCAATAATGAACTTGATGTACTGGCTGGTCAGAGTCATTAGCTCACTATAGCGAGTCCGCAGTGTAACATACTGAGGATAAAAGCATTAATTAGACTTTGTAGCACATCACAAGTATCTAAATAACGAGTATCATCATAACGTAATAAATCCTAATAGGTACCTTTTAACCTCTGATTCCAATGAAACATAACACTTACTTCCTGAATGATGTTGTCTGAAATGGACTCCATTTTGGTTTTCTTCAGGGGAGAAGCCAAGGGCTCAATCAAGGCTTTGTAAGCTATCAGCTGAAGCTCATAATCCTGAATCAACAAGATTTTTGGATTGAACATTCAAATCAACTCAAAATATCATCAAACAGCTTTCTCTGTCATACTTAATGGTCCAGCATTTCATTTTTATTATATGAAAATGTGAAAGCTCAAGTGTCCAGGTTCCAGTACTCAGTGTTCTACAGTGAAAATATTTAATGCATTGACTTCCCACAGTCTGCATGGTTACCTTGATAGCATCAATGTAGGCCTTGGCATGTTTCTGACACTCGTCCACCTTTTCTTTGTTTTTCTCGATTTCTTCCAAGAGTTTCTATGTGGGATGTCATGAATACAATGAACACTTAACTTTAAACAACAGTAATGGGTAAAGAATATCTATCCATCCATTTTCTGTAACCAACATCATTCACTCACACACCATTCACTAGATACCACTCACTCACACACCTACGGGCAATTCAGAAACTCCAATTAACCACAGCATGTTTTAGGACTGTGGGGGGAGCCCACAGTCAACATTAAGGACAACATTAATCATTTCAAACTCCATGTACACACGCAGAAGTCCGGTAGAGGCTTAAATCTTGATCCTAGAGGTGTGAGGCAACAATGATAACCACTGCGCTAGCCAGGCTGAATAATGTCTACCACTTAAACAATCTTCTATTCATTGAGGAGCAGAGATCACAGAGGGCGTCTCACCTGCTCCTGACAGAGCTGCTCCCGGAGTGCCTCGCTATTCCCGATGGGCACGGCCTGAATGGCTTCCTGGCGCCGTTTGGCATCGGCGGCCCAGAGCATCAGCGCATCGTAGCTGCCACGGTAGGAGCGCATCTGGCGGTCGAGGTGCTCCAGCTCATTCAGCCGCAGGTCTATCTGGGCAAAGACGGCCTGCCAGCGCTCCTGTAGGCTGCACGCCTGCTGCCGGTAGCGCTCCAGTTCAGCATCGTGCTCACTGTGCACCCGCGACATGTGCTCGCTGACCAGCGTGGCCTCGCGCAGCTCCGCATCCAGCTGGTCAAACAGAGGCTGCTGTTCCTGTGCCTCGGCTTGCATTTTCTGCATGGACACGGAGAGGGCGGGGCCAGAGGGGTGAGAAATCATTATGCCTCCCCCCATGAATATTACTGACTAACTTATAACCACATTCATCATTGCTATTATCATTCGTTTATACATACATATGAATAATATAATAAATAATATAAAATAAATAAAATAATATAAATAATACTATGCAATCATACAATGCAATATGATCTGGTATAACTCTGGTATTTATATAAATTAGGGCTGTCAAAGTTAACATGATCATAGCACGTTAACGGGAATTCATTATAACGTGACAAATTTTTTTGATGCCATAAACGCATGTTGAGCCGAACGGCAGGTTGAGAAAAATAATGAACAAAGAAAAAGGTATTTTGAATGGCAGGTTCAGCTTCAAAACTGTCAGATCGACAAGACCGAAGATATTTGCAGTTACTGTCGATGTGAAATGAGTCACCACCGAAGTACATCTTCCATGCAGGCAGTAGATCTTCTCAGTACGATAGACACATTCGCATTTTCATGTCTTAACATATTATGATAATACTTTCAGAAATATAAATAATTTATTTATGGGATAATATTATTATTTTTCATTTAGGTATTTCTTTAGCTATATGTGAATGAGACGGTCCATCGCGTGCTTCTGTGATGTCTTAACTGCATAAATTATATTTTCCTCAAAGTCATTCTTTACGAGAGTATGTCTCCAGTCAAATGGTATGCTTTCCGGAGTTTTCTTCAGTGTCCGGGATTGGATGTAGGCCGTTTTGGACAGTCTTTGTTGTTGATTATTATTGGTAATTGATTTCCAATAACAAACACATATACATGTGCAAAAAGCAATCATGCCTTGCCAACTCTAATATTGAAGAGAATACAGTTGGGCGATACGGCAAAAAAAAATATCACGATATTTTTTCCTATATTGACCGATATCAATAATTATCAATATTATAGTATCACAATGCTGTTCCATGTAATAATGTAATAAATAACATAATAATAAAATAAACCCTTTTCTGACAAAAAGAATGAATACATTGAAATAAACAATATTAGTAAACAAATACTTATTTTCCAACAAATTTTACTGCAAAACATCACCACACATTACCATGTCACATGGTAAAAAATCCTCGCGAGAGCAAGACAACTTGAGACAGACCGTGCAGCACAAGCTTGAACCATCTCCCTGACAACACAACTTTGACCTTATTGGCAGAAGATTTCAGTCACAGACATGACGTTTGTATCCCAGGCAGTTCCGAGGTGTTATCTGCTATTTCTCCCAAATATCACGTAGAGCTATATAACTGTTTTTCAGATAATTTACTTACGTAAGTTAGCGGTTTATTTATTTTAGTTACTGTAATGTTGCGCTGCTTTATTTGTTTAATCATCCAGTCTGGCATTCAATTAAGAATTGCAACGTACTCTGTACATGACAATAAAAACTTTGAATCTTTGAAATACATGTATTTAATCTTTTTCCTGGCAGCTATTATTTTACATAGAGCCACTATACACAATAGCTTTATTCACTGCTAACAGTTTGTATCAGGAGCTGGTTATTGTAAAAGAATTAATGTGCATACAGGTGATATTCGTATAGATTTATCTACACCCTTCTGGCAGTGCTGCCATTGCAGTCAGGTCTCGCAGACTACGAGGAGTAGAAGTTGTCCGACCTGGCTGCAGTCAGTTTAAACTCCACCCCTGCAGCCGCAGCGATATCACGCTCCACGTCGCATCAGCTGCAGACAGACCTAAGCCCAAGTCAAACGCACCGATTGCTTCTTTAAGGGAGGATGGGCAAAATTACAACATCGTCGGTGATTGGCTGTTGTGCTGGCGTTCAGTAAACCTCTGTTCGATAGGCCATTGAGTTGTCTGCATTAGTGCATTCTCTAAAACTGAGCAAACTTAGTTGATCGAGTTTTATAGTCCGTGTGTATCATCGTGATCGTCCTCATTTTTTTATCGATAAAAAAATCGAGATCGTTTTATCGGCCAGCACTAGAAGAGAATATTAACTCCTGAAAAAATCCCTTAATGGTAAATGTTGAATAAATTCATGATTTAATTTGCAATTTATTTGTGATTAATCACACAACTGCCCATAGTTAATTACGATTAAATATTTTCATCTATTGACAGTCCTACTATGAATACATTTGTAATACGAAAATAAGGATTCAAAGGGTGGAACTGTTCAGATGCCCAGTTGAACCTAATGGGAACCAATAAAGTAACCAATGAAAAAGATGGTTTAAGAGTCAACCAGTTCTGACTGGAATCCAACCACCGGCTTTGTGAAGCCTTGCTTCTCCTTTCATTGATCGCGTTTTCATGTACAGTCTATTTTAAATTAACCAAACTCAATCCTATTAAAGTGCACCAAAAAGTAGACCAACAGAAAAGGGTCTGAGCAAGGGTATAGGTTTGATTGGCAGGGACTAAACCAGCCCTGAGCATCACTGCCCCCTTAAGACCTTTTAAATCTGCTAGAGCATAGTGTAATCCCACAGCAACAAATTTCAATGCAACACTCAGACATCACAATAAATTGCTATGTTGTGATGTGGAGGCCACACATTACCTTCAGCTCATCATGGTTGGATTCCAGCTCCTTGGCATCCACAGGCACCTTCTTGACCTCACGCAGACGGCCCTCGTACCTTCTCAGCACCTCATCGGCGCCAAGCGTGCTGCGGATCACTACCTTTATGGTCTTCAGTCTGCCCAGAGAAAAACAAGAAGAGGCTGGGGGGGGGGGGGGGGGCAGAAAGTTTACACAT
>JAODUD010000046.1:17922655-17934296 GCA_026784285.1 Stomatorhinus walkeri | reverse complement strand
CCCCCCCCCCCCCCCCCCCCGCCCCCCCCCCCCCCGGCAGATGAGAATGCCAACTATTCAGCGCTCTGTGCAGTCCTGCACACCGAGGACACCTACCTCAGCTCTCCAGTGCTTCAGGGAGAAGAAATGAATGAGAGAATGTAAGAAAGATGAAGAGACAGGGGTATATGCAAAGAGAAAAACAGAAAATGGATGTTACACATGGAGTGGAAGTGAAACAAAGGAGTGAGAAAATCAACAAGAAAGCAGATGCTAAATAAATAAGTTTGTTTTTTTTAAATCAGATAAATATGAATGGAGCAGCATGGGGTTGGACAGCATGACAACCTCCCACATCCAGGACTGGGGCTTTGGATCCCATCCCTGACTTCACATGTCCTCATTCCTCCCACAGTCTGAAAACAACAATTGTGTGAACAATTGTGCTTAATGTACGTTGCTTTGAGAGTTTGTGCCCTGCAATGGACAGGCATCCAATCAGGGTGTCTCCCCCCATGTGCCCTGCAATAGACAGGCATCCAATCAGGGTGTCTCCCCCCATGTGCCCTGCAATGGAAAGGCATCCAATCAGGGTGTCTCCCCCCATGTGCCCTGCAATGGACAGGCATCCAATCAGGGTGTCTCCCGCCATGTGCCCTGCAATGGACAGGCATCCAATCAGGGTGTCCCATGCCTTGCATTTCCAAGAAGAGGCTCCAGATTTACCCATGAATCATGGAAGTTGGATGAATGGATAGATGGATAATAAAGGCTCTTATGATGTAATAAAAATACACTTAAAATGCATGACACTGCGTTATTTTCAGTTCTTATATTCATTTTTACTGGTTCCCATTGTAAACAGAGCTTTATAGTCCATAGAAGTAATTTGTCCTTCACTACTGGGGACACAGACCCATACCAGGTGTAAAAGGTGTACCAGGTGTACCAGGTGTAGATTCAGCAGTAACTGGCATAACAAAGGGCTGATTTTAATAATCCATTTCATAATACATGGTGGCTTAGCGGGTAGCACCACGAACTCCACCTCTGCTCTGTTGGCGGCAGCTGGCTTGTTCTCCACAGAAGGGCTTAACTGGTGACTTTAAACTGCCTGCAGTGTATGAATGTGCCTCCGCCCCCCCGCCTGCAGTGTATGAGTGTGCCTCCGCCCCCCCACCACAAATCCCTGAACAAAAAAGGCGGCTGAAAGACCAATGGATGTCTCATAATGGAAGTTTGTTAAACTGAGATACCTCTGGTCACTTAACATCAGTCTACTGGTACCTGGCAGTCAGAAGACCGCATATGCCTGCTCAAAGCCACCATAACGCGATCACAAATAATGGGGATAAATTTCATCAATATTTCAAGTGATTTAATTAGTATTTTCCAGGATAAGGCTAAACTGAATAAATTGTCCCATTAGGCAGAAAGCATATTTTTGCTTTCAAGAACCACATGATCTTGGAATTATGCTGTTTTTTTCCAGTGTAAAATATTCAAAGGAAATATATTAATGGTGAGCAAAGAGAGTAAAGGTTGCATCATCCTGGGGCCATAAGTATATTAATACCTGTATATACCATGTGCTTTAATGAGAAAAAAAATAGAAATTTAGAGAAGTTGGGAAAGATTCTTATATTTACTGTATGTCAAATGTCCACACATTGGCAGTGTGGACCAAGGTCTGATAGCATCTGTTTTCACTGCTTGTGCTCGAATGCCATCATACCAGCGCAAAGACGCTGGATTAAGGCCGACAGCTCTGACTGCGGGGGCACGGTGCCCAGCTAAATACAGGAACACGGTGCTGAAAACGGTCCAAAAAACCCAGGGCTGGCAAGCAGGCCAACCGAGAGAGACATCCCTTACAAAGAAAGGGCTGCACTTCTCTGCAAAGCCTCAGAATCACTGCTCTCTGTGTGCTGAATGAATCCTCCAGATAACCTTACTGAACACACACAATATGCAGTATGCAAGATAAAGACAGAGAGAGTGAGAAGAAGAGCTCTTAAGTACCGTGGGTGATTCTGTATGCAGTTTAGTGCCTAATTTAAAGGCCGCACTTCAACTGGGTTTAGAAGCCGAGTCAAAAATAATGGACAGCCAGCCTGCATTGTCAAAGAGCACTTTGATAAGTCAAGAGTGTCTTCCAGGAGAGGAGTGTAGCTGTTGACTCCAAAGGATGATGGATGACTGGATGAAAGGAGAAGGCTCTTACTTTTGTAAAACACTCGCTCCTCTACTTTTCGACATGTTTCCATTGTGAGAGCCCCACAGGGGACTGTACTACAAGTGACTGCACTGGGCAGGAATAAAGCAGGACTGAAAACGAATTAAACAAAGTTCTGCCTCCCTATTGACTCCAATGGAAAGATAAATCCGTCACTGAATATTACCCACTGCCAGCACAACTCAGGTAGATTTAGGAGAGATTATGTTGCTTCCACCAGACAAGAGTTTGGTTTATAGCTCCAAACTCCCAAAGCACGCTATAACAAGTAGGCACTATTACAATCTAATTTATTAGCTGATAGTCACTTGCAAGTTCTTTTCTATTTCTACAGCTGTATACTTTTACTTTTTTACTGGAGCAATTCAGGTTACCTTCCTTCCTGAAGGGAATTACAGTCCGTCTCCTGGATTTGAACCAGCCATTTCCATGACCGTGAAGGGACGGTTTAAACCACCTAATTGATTTTTCAGCTTGTATCCCAGAGACCCAATACTTCTATTTTGTTCATTATGCTGAATTTTATACCATAACTAGAATTTACTGGCCGACTGGTCAATTGGGCTTATGACATATTTACTCTAACATAACAAAAACTTATCTGTCAAATAGTGCTCAGACCGATATTGTCCAAGGGGGAGGTTAAGAACACATATTTGTCTGGCTTGGCCATAAGCCTAAGATTTATGTGATAGAAGCAATTCAGCTAGTTAAAAATTCCTGCTCATTCCTCCAGAACTGAAGAGCCATGGTGTCTGTAACCCAGATGTGCTACCGTCTCTCTGGCTCTGGGGCCCAGGAATCTGGTGCTTAAATCTGGAGCAGAAAAACCAAGCCCAGATGTGGTAACCTTACTTTCTCACGAAAGCAAACTGCAGCACATCATCGGAAGGGTAGCTCAGTAATGAATGTAAACCACTGAAGGATGGCACTTATAATAGGCGGGATGAATGACCTTCTGACAAAGCTGAAGGTGAAGCAGGCAGTAAAAACAAGTCCTCATCAAGTCATGTTTACACTAAAGCTGCAGTTACCAGAGTAAGTGTTTATGCTCTCACTCAATGAAGTTGGCTGGCTCTGTACTAGCCCTCTACCGTCTGCCCTGGAGGATACCACCCTGCCTCGATTTTTCACCTCTAACTGTCCTTAAAGATGCTGTGATAATTGAGAGAGGAATAAAAGAAAACAAACGGGTTTAACTACAAAGCCCGTGTATCTGAAAAGTTGTATTCATTGGAAAATTGCTTTTTAGAAAATCATATCAATTTAGTTTGCATGCAAAACAGTTTCAAAATGCATCTCAGTGAAGCAAGAGGTTAACTAGACTATGAACAGCTACGAGTATAACCCAAAAATTACACTTGGATTCTGAAGACTTTGGATCCAAAATATAATATTCAATAAGAGTAACAACACTATAAATAAAACAAAGCATTTCTCTCATTTTAATTTGGCAGCACAGTGACAAAAGTGGCTTCCTGGGTTCTTGCCTAGAAAAAAAAACAACAAAAACAAGGAGGTAATATATAAAGGAGGTCAAATTTAAAGGAGCACTGCTGTCTGGCCTGCCATGGACTGTAGCCCAGAGCCCTCTGCTGCCTGAGTTAGCCCCCTAACCCCCCTGCAAGATGGAAGCACTTCATAGCAGAATATGGGCGTTAAATTTTGAGCTGAAATACTCTGCTTTCTGATTGGATATAAAAATGAGAGTGGGCAGGACTGAGGAGAATATGACGGCGCTGCCTGCTATTGCGTAAAAGCGGACATGCCTTACAATTCTATAGCATCGAATGCAAATACAATGTTTTGCAACAGTTTGCTGTGGAACATCCTCTCAAACAATCTAAATATAATTTTTAAAAACATTTTAATTAAAAGTAAAATAAACCACCAATGAGGGGCTACGGTACATGGGACCACAGGCTAATTAAAATCATGACTCACAGAGCTGCCATTCAGTGGTTTGCACTCAGTCAAGGAAAAGGCTGGAGACACTACCACAATAAAAATAGTACACAGGCACACTGCCAGAAACTTCAGGTAATCTATAAAAATCAATTACGATTAAACGGCTATTTAGCAATCAGAAAATATTTCTTAAGATACATGGTACTTCGTTAAGTATTTTGCAAACCACAGCGGGAAAATTTGTTGCACATAAAGTGAATGGCTTAAATACTAGCACTTGTTGGCTTAAGTGGAAATTAGCGGGAGAACATTTTAAACTAAATTTGAGAAAGCACTTCTTTACACAGCATGTAGTTAGAGTATGGAATAGTCTTCCTGCTAGTGTAGTGCAAGCTAAAACCCTGGGTTCCTTTAAATCAGAGTTAGATAAGGTTTTAACAACTCTGAGCTATTAGTTAAATTCTTTCCAAACGAACGTAATGGGCAGATTGGCCTCCCCTCATTTGTAAGTAAATAAGTAAGTAAGTAAATAAATAAATGAATAAAATCTGAAATTCCTGCCTGAGGAAAGTAAGTCTGACCTTTTCAAAGATTTATAAATTTGCCCAAGTTCAAGCTGCTTGGGGTAGTTTATGGACAGTCAGTGAACAGACAGCACTCAGGCCAGTAGGGGGCAGTATGTAGGCCATGTCCTGCTGCTGAAAGGTACGCTTCTTCCCCCAGCTGTAAGCGCTCAGCAAACCAAACGGGCTTTTTCGCCTGTGCTTTCACTTTGAAGCTGTGCTTGGCTGCAGGGATGGTGTTGCTTGGGTGATGTGCTGGATTGTGGGTCAGATGGGACATTTTCACTCTAAATGCAAGACTTAAACCCAAATGTCTGAAGAACGCGGACTGCCACGGTCTTGCAGGATCCTGTGAGCTTTCACAAACTCTATGCTGGCTTTGAGCTTGTTTATTTTGAGAAACAGCTCCTACCATACTGTTGCATTTAAGAATCTGAAAACATTCAATCTTAATCTTCAGTCTTAGAACTGTATATATTTATGGTTCCACGAATAAATTTTTCCCCTTTCAAAGGTTTTTGGAATTGTTAGTCTCTTTGAAAGTCCAAATGAAGCCCATAATTGTCAAGGGAAAGTGCCTCTCTGTCGGTGACAGTGGCTTTGCGCTTGCCACAGCGAACCTGAGCCTGTCCGTGCTGCATGCCAGGAAAAAATCCACCCATCCATATTTTTCACCAGCAAAACACTGGCAACATGCTTTGAGAAAAAAAACTGATTTGGAAAAAAAAAAAAAACTGCTTGTGCAAACGCTTAGTTTATTGCAAAACTAAACGTGCATAGCATTATTTCATCCCCATTTTAATGTCTTACATTTTGTTTTTCCAAATTAATATGCATAACCTTAACATTATTAGGCAGAAATGCATCAAATGTAACACATCTAACAGTGCAACATGACTGTTAAATTAAGTTTATTTTATATATATTCCGTACCCCACCAAACAGTTAGCCAAAACTATGACAGCTATAACAAGTGAATTGGGTTATGCTTTTCAAATGTCTGGTCAGTAACATAGTAGAATAGTCTCACTGAACTCTCCATTAGTACGGGGTAACCCTCATTGATAACAGAAAACACTGTGAAGCCTGCTGCCAAATAGCTCAGCTGTCAAAGATGGAGGAGGGGAGCTCCTAAAAGTATGGTTTACAGTGCAAAATGCAAAGTGAAAATGGCATTTGGTTACATCTAGGAGGTTTCAGAAAATTTATGACAGGAAAGCTGTCAAGCAACACTAAAAGGGACCCTTTAGTACTCAGACCGAGGTGGCCTTCGTAATGCGGCCAGGAAAACCTTATACTGGCAAACGGAATGAGATAGTGAAGTTTCAAGTCAAGAACAATACAGCCATCACATTATTATGCGAATAGCCCTTCTGTAAAGAAAACATAAGGGATATGATCAGAGTGATTCAGTCAGCATAATGCTGAAATAAAAAACCATGTTTTATCCAATAACACAATTCTGTTGATATATCAAAAACACTTTCAGGTATGTCAGCCCCACTTTATCCTTATCGGTCGTTAACTGGGTGGTGTCAGCTGAGGAAGGCGAAGTAACTCTACCTTCATCAAGTGCTTGTTGACCCATTTTGTGAAGGTCTTCTTCTGCACCCTGTCTCGTTCATCTGTGGGAAACACAAGGAAGAACAGCATGGTCTGCAAGGGCATTCTCCTCCGTGACACCGGCCGGTTTCGGAACAGCCGAGAAGAAGGACATTATCTATATACAGACAGACAAATTGGCTGAATAGGACATTCATGAAGCAACAGAGCAAAGATTAAACAAACGGATGCTGCTGACGGAAGTAAAAATCTCTCTGAATGAATATAATCGCCATCTCAGATGTTGCAATGCCTGTGAACATTTAGGGCAGAAATGAAAATGAGAAAAAAAAAAGACTAAAATCAGCTGTCATATCCTTAACGCTATGCATTCTTACCTGAACACACTTTGCGAAATGCACCCTTACAACAACAATGGAGCAATAGTTATGGCAGGCAGCAGCCATGGCCAAATCACAAACAATGGGGATAAATTTCCGCAATATTTCAAGTGATTTAATTAGTATTTTCCAGGATAAGGCTAAATTGAATAAATTGTCCCATTAGGCAGAAAGCATGATTTTGCTTTCAAGAACCACATGATCTTGGAATTATGCTGTTTTTTTCCAATAGGAAATATATTAATGGTGAGCAAAGAGAGTAAAGGCTGCATCATCCTGGAGCCATAAGTATATTTATGCTCCAAGACAATTTAGCAGCTCCACATCCTCAAAAGTGAAGAAAATGTATGTAACTTAACTGAAACAGCTTTCACAGTGTGGCCCAGCATCGAAATGGGGCACTCACACCATCCACAGGAGAGGGACAAACAATATCAGTGCTTGCCAATGGGGCGCCCAGGCAAGCATCAACGCTGGCGCCCCCTGGCTGAGGCAAAATGAATTGACTGGCAAGGCTGAGCCACCTCAGAAGTAAGTACCCTAGGCGGCCGCCTATGTCACCAATAGGACTAACCAGCCTTAGGGACAAACATCAGCATTAGAGTTTCTTACATTAATCACAATTACAGACAATCTCATAACAATGGAAGACATCACAGGCATGCGGACGGACACAAATATGGAGACAACCAGGCCAATATATACAGCCGAGTTAGTACGCCATCAGGAGCACAGACTGAACATAGCACTCGTCAGCCTGGGAGAGGGGCTTTGCATGTGGCACTAGACTCACATGATTGGGGGAAGGGGAGCAAACTGAGATTTCGATTGGTCAGCTTTCTCATTCATGGAAAAGCACAAGTTTACAGTATAATGCCATACATGCCCTATCTGACCAATCAGAATGTCAATAAAAAAAGGTTTTTGTGAGTGGCTGAATACTTCTTGGGTGGGCACAAGGAAAATCTGAGAGGGCAATGCCCCTCCTCCCCTCAGACTCGGCAATATCCAGTAAAATATCCAGCTGTATAAATAGATAGAATTCTTTGTGAGGAAAATAGCTGAGCAATAAAACAATAATAAATCAAAGTTCCATTGGCTTAAATTTTAATTTCACTCTAAAGAAATCTGATTTACACAGCATACAGCAATGACCACTTAAACCACAAAAGCAAACATCTCTACTTGAAACACCAGCCAGCAATATAAATCAATGGTAAAAACTGAGCCGCTGGTCTTTTTTAACTACTGTACCAGTCTAATTTAAAACAGAACGCCACGGGAGAAAGGGGGCCCTGTCCCAGAGTAACTATCTGCAGATAACACCCAAAGTGGTCACACATACTGGATTTCATTACATGCCCTTCAATTTCCAACCATTTACTTATCATGCAAGGTAAGGTTGATAATCCCCGATTGTTTTTGCAATAATTTATATTCATAAAATAAGGACATTTTTACAGAGAAAAGAAACAGTTAAATTTCATTTCTTTTTTCATTTTATTTTTAAAGGGTTAAAAGTTAGACACAGTTTTAGACATATACTGAAATACTTTATCATTGTGTGCATGTATACAAATAAACCAATACAATTCAGTATCAAATTCATCCATATGTTACTGCCCTGATGATGTAAAGTTTTGATTGGCTGTGCTGTGTTCCATCAGCACAGCAGGTAGCCAATAGGGAACATTAGATGTTTCAGGGCTTCCCCCTCTATTAGCCTCCATTATTAGCCTCTATTAGCTGTGTGGGGTAACAGAATGATTGCATAAATAATTTGAACATAGAGAAAAAAGTCTTTTCACACAAAAACTAGATAAAAAACAACATTAAGAAGTAATATGCACAGTAACATACGCATAGATGGTCACTGTTCTGGATAAAACTTAATCACATAAAATCACTACAGCCACAGCTGTAAAGTCAAAGACAGCCACTTTTCTAGCTTTAATGAACCATAAAATTATATTGCACGGGTACCTTTCCTCTCATCTGTCGCCTTCAGCATCATCTGATAATATCCTTCATCCAAGGAACCTTTGTCTCGCCCCAGACTGTTGGCGGAAGGGCTCCTGTACCTCTGCTGTGAAGACATCCTATCCCCCGTACGCAGTGACACATTCACTTCCCAAAAGTGCTTCTTTCTTCTTTCTCCCTGCTCAGCGTCCTGCTTGTTTAGCATCTAAGTCGTCGCTGCTTGTGAAACAGCACGACCATGTAGTCATGTGGTGTACTGAAGCAGCAGCTTCTGGTCCTGCTCAGCCTATAATTTCTCTCTCTCTCTCCCCCCCTGCTCTCTCTCTCTCTCTCTCTTCTGCTTTGCGTCTCTCTCTTCTGCCACTATTTTTGGCCCTTTTGCTGCTAAATAGCACCTAAAAGCTACAGTTCAATCTCAGCCTGCCCCCAGGCCCCAGCCAGGCCTGCTCGGGGCTGTGACTGACGTCCTTTTCCGGCTAGATGTCCCTCACTGTGGCTTGTCGTGCCAGCAATGGACACACTATAAGCTAGCCTAAGGTGGCATCGTAGCCAGCGGGGGATGTAACAAATGCAAACAGGACAGCCGGAGGAAGTATGTCCTCACCAGCCAATAAACAGTTCCTAAAAAAGAGTCTCCTGTGTTTTTGTGCAGTTAGAGATGACTTTTCTACTGGACATCAACACATATCCGGCTGCCACAATATATAACCAGTGAAGATCCATAAAAAAACAGTATAGCTTCTCTATGCAACTCAGTTTCCTTTTTCCTTATATGACACTAATTTTATATTCATTTATATCATCATTTATTGTGCCCTACCTCTTAGGTACATCTTAGGATGAAGAGCTGGAGGACCTCACGCTGTTGGAAATTCACAGAATCCAGAAGCTAAAAATAATGGCTTAATTATTACAGGAAAGACAGGTTATTAAACCCGGGAATAGTGGAAATCTATCATCATCTGTTCCGCAAGGCAACACGATTTCAATAAACCCCTTTGTTAATGGGCCCCGGGGCCCAAAACGTCCTCGAAAGCCCAACGTGCGTCTCCACCCAGGATGCAGCAATGGTAGCTCTTACTTGAGAAACACATCTGGCTGATGGAACTGAGAAATGAAAATCAGCGAAACCTGTCGGGCCACGTTGACCACAGCAGCTGACGAACCAAAGGGGATGTAAAGAGCGATTGGCTGAGGAAGGCTGTATGAAAGCAGACGGCGGCTCAGGGCACGAACATCATCACAAAGCTTAGGGTCTCATATCAGCTATTGCTGTTACTTCCTCCACTTTGGACCACTCATCAGATAACATCTAAATTCTAAATAGCATAAATTATATTGTATTCCCATTGTACTGACCACATTTGTTCCTAAAAACACCACAAAAAAGCACAACACGCGTGCATATTTGGGAAAATGCATTTCACACTTCATAGCACGGACCCTGTAGCTGCAGTCACTGTAATGGGAAGAATGAGCTTCAAACAGGACCACATGCAGGACCCCTGGAACTCTAATACAAAATGGGTTTAGTCTCCTGGTGCCTCACATTCATTCATGAAATGGACTGAAAGCAGAAGAATCGCTGAGTCTCTAGTTTGGGCCGAGTGGGTTCTTTTGGACGAGGCCATCACAATCAATGCTACTAAGAGGAATGGAAGTTATACAGTCATTTTACTTCAAACCGTCACATTTCCTTTGGAGCGATTTCCTGCCTTTCAGTTAAAACTTAAGCAAGAAGAAAAGAAAAAATGTTTCAGCCGAAAGCCAGAAGTGCAATGTCAATGCTGTGGCTGAACCTGGGATGGATGTTCCGGGTGTCACAATGGGAACGTCACAAAACTGCCTCTGGGCAGCTAGAAAACAAACACCGCTAAAAAGCCCGGTATTAAAAAGGACAGATGGACAGAAACACAGATAAACAGGTGAAACATTTGAACAGGAAATTAATTGCTCTTTCATTTAGTGTAAACCCTATACTTTCCAATGCTGGTTCGCATTACAAGTTGCATGTAATGCTACCCAGTACATTCCGGCTACAGAAGACCTGCTCAGGAGTCCGGTGCTGTAATGAGAAACTCAGTGGGATCTCCAGCATTCCACATGGGACCAGGAGCCTGCGCTGGGGTCCCGGGAGAATGACTCTGTGCTCCATGGTGCCGACTCTCCTTTCTCAGACAGGCACTCCGAGTGTCCGCAAGCAGCACGTCTAGGTGGCCAGCAGAGCTGCATATCTGCCCCCCTACCTCAAACACGCAAACGAGCCACGGCCATCGAAGCTGCTCACCAAAGCCCTACAGATGATGGCTACAGGAGGCTGGAGGTCACATACACGTCTGGAGCCAGGTTTTTAACAAGGACCACAGTGAAGAACTCCTGTTTAATGAACATCTGCAATTCATTCGTTTTTTAAATTTTAACTGAAGAGTGTGTTACAGCTAAACGTCTGTTCTGAAGATTTATGAACAAATACCAAGATAAAGGTGCAAACCGCAGCAGTAACAATGTTTTACAACAGGCTCAGCATGTGTCAATCTCAGGTCAGGGAGTTACCAGCGTGGCAAGGATTTATGGAGGTTAGTCGGCATTTAAAAACGCAGAATTCTGAAAATGAACGGCCCTTTTCATTTCTCTCCTCCACATCACCGAATAGAGTATCCGTCTAGGGCTGCTGAGGCCTGTGATGTACGGTGCACATGCGCATGAGCAGACATGGTGCCCCATCGCAGGTGGAGACGCCCCTCGCAGTCAGGAGAACAGGCATCACGGCGCTGTCCCTCGTCACCGTTTTCACACGCTAAATCCAGCCATTTCCAAGCTCATCACCCGACCCAGTCACACTCTCCTGAGTTTAACAGCATTTACCTGCGTGGCATATGGAGTCCATCACCTCCCTCCTGATTCAACATTCATTTCTAAACTTGAAGTGCAACATACCTGTTGCTTTTTAATGAACAGTAAAAATGTGACGTATCCTGGAGTGACGGCTGTATTTGTTTAATCGTTTACCCCCACTCCACCACCCCCCCCCC
>JAODUD010000046.1:17901424-17912144 GCA_026784285.1 Stomatorhinus walkeri | reverse complement strand
CTCACAGAAAGCATACCTTCCTACACCACCTAACGAATGAAGGAGTACTCCTTACTCAAAGAAAGCATACCTCCTTACACCTCCAAACTAATGAAGGAGTACTCTTTACTCACAGAAAGCATACCTTCCTACACCACCTAACGAATGAAGGAGTACTCCTTACTCAAAGAAAGCATACCTCCTTATACCACCTAACTAATGAAGGAGTACTCCTTACTCACAGAAAGCATACCTCCTTACACCACCTAACGAATGAAGGAGTACTCCTTACTCAAAGAAACTACATCTCCTTACACCTCCTAACTAATGAAGTACTCCTTACTCACTGGAAGTACACCTTGTTCCCGATGAGGTCCCTGTTTTTTTTTCAGTGAGACTTTTGAATGTCTGGCCTTTGCGAGCTCCCGACAGCTAAATTATAAGCATGAACCACATTGCAATTAAGACTATGAATACACCCTGTGTGGACTGAACATAATAACTAATAAAAATAAGTTAGCACTTATGAAACTGCCTCAGCTCTCAGACTGACGTGTCTCCAGAGCACCATCAATTGGATTTTAAACAGGAATAATGGCAGAAGGCAGACATTCTCTCAGCAGGGGGCAGCATGGTCTCTCAGCAAAGGGTTGGGGTGGGGGCCTGGACATCACTCCTGTAATCATTTATTACATCAATTATAGATGTATAGATTATTATTTATATAGAATATTATACAAATGAAAGGTACATAATGTCTGGTGATTATAATTCATAAAGATAGTACATGTAAACTACTGTGAATGTTTGATCAGACATTCATTCATCTATCTTTCATCCAGGAAAGGAATGTGGCAATCCTGGAACCCTTCCCAGAATGCTCAGGGTACAAGGCAGGGGACACTGTGGATGGGATATCAGTCACATGTACTCACACACACAACCGAACAAAGCACTGTGCTAAATGAAAGTAGAATGACTGAGTGAAATGCTACAGTTTGATTTGAAAATTCAATATTATAACATTCTGTGAACCATTACCCATCCAAGAGAAGTCCTTACTTATGCTTTGCAGCCATAAAATCTAAGAGTTCTTGAATGTTAGTTGTACAATGTGGGTAATTTAGAGATTCCGCTCTGCCTAAACCAGACCAGAGTAACCAGAGCAACCAAACTCCACAAGCTCCTTAACCCTCCCATCCTGCATGTGACTGTGAGGTCACAGTCTTATCTGTCCACTGAGCCACAATGATGCCTTCAAAAATTCAGGGTCAGGGTAATCCAGAAGATATCCTGTGGGGTATAACAGAACACTGGCACATCACAGGGGCCAGCATGGACGTAAAGTTACAGATGTACACGTTACAAGATCACATGCATAAACAGAGAGGGACTCAGACGCACCCACAAATAAATAGCTGGATTCACGTCAGTAATGTTAGTGACAATGAGCTGCTATGTTATCGCATCCTTTAACGTCACCGATATTCCTTCCTCTGAGTGGGTCAGTATGATCAAAGCACACATGTGACACAGAAAATGTGATACTCATGAGATCACATGACTTCCACCAATAGCAGAAGTGGGCGAGAAGCACCCTAACAGGCCACTCATTCTTCTGCTCGCTCAGTGCCCTCTAGATATTGGCTGGGTACGAAAGAGCAGAGAAGCAGGAGAGCTGCATGCCTGCATAAATATTTGCAGCATACATACATTACTGCAGCCTCAAGTAATTGTTGGCAAGCTCCCGGATCATCTGACTGCACATATTCCCCAAACAAACTCACGCAGTTCTGATCCTTATTTGAGCATATTGTAAGTTGTGACAATGACAACAAAACACTTATAGAGCAAAGGACCATCCCTCGAGCAGGGAAGCAAATCTATTTTTAGAAAGCTATCAGCAGAAGAGCCAGGCTTTAACAGGCAATAGAGACTTAGGGACTAACAGCATGCTTCACCGTTCCCAAAGCTGACACAGTGGGCAGAAGATGTGACTTCCCACCCAGTGCTTTGGCTGGATAATACAATCTAGCAGCAGAAATGAGGGAGATAGGGCACTGGCTCAGAGAATAATCATTTACTTAATATAAAGATTCTGTTATAGATCATTTACTTCAAAGATGTATCTTCCTAGTCTTCTGTTAACAATAAGGTTCATGGGGCCTCAGTGGCGGCGCTGTGGCCTGCCAGCCCCAGGGATGAGGGGCAGAATCTCATCCCTCTTTTGTGTGATTGGAAGTCGCATGCATTTCCCCCGTGCTGCGGTTGTCCTCCTGCGGTCCATGCGTCCCGGGGGGGCCTAACACTGCTACCTGGCTCCCACCAGCAAGTGGCTAGAAGATGAACGTTTCATATAGATTTTTCTCAGACAATTTTCCTCTAAAAATGATCAGTCATTCTGCTATTTTGATTAAAGCACCTAATTAAAGAGCTCTTTTTGAAAAAATGGATTAGAACATGTGTTCAAAGTTAAGAGACTCATTAACATTAGTATGAGACCAAGCAGTGAGTATTATGCTGAACCTGGATGACCTTTCTCTTTGTATACAGTTTCCTTAAACAAGATCACAGCACCACACGAATCAAATCAGAAGATGAATTGTACTACATACGCTCATTAGAACGTAAATATTTTCTTATTTCTAATATCGATGCAAAATCTCAATTACTTCTCAAGTGACTCACCAAAATCTCACATATAAATCACACGTTTGTCTTTTGCTTGTGGCTTCTCCTCAAAACAGCAATTTAAGGATGGCCCAAAAATGTCAGCTATGACCAGTAAAATTTTCCTATGGGAAATGACTCATAAGCAGCTAAAGCCCAAATAAAACCCACGAAAGATGACCAAAGCCTGAAAGAGAAGCAGAGAAATCACAGGGGAGGACAGAAGCAGAATTGGAAGAGAGAACTGGAACTAGAACTTGAATGCTTTCAGACCTTCTGCTGTGTTTAGGTGGGGCCTTTCTCCAGCATCCTCCACCTGTACGTGGCTTTTAGAGACCTCGTCTTCCACAGGTCTGAAGTCAAAGGAGGCCCCCACATGCTTCTCAAGCTGGAAAGGGAATCCTGTCTCAGTGTACAGATTCTGTTTTTGTGTCTCGTTACATTTCCCAAGAGATTCACCCTCCTGAGCTTCAGTGTCAGGTGCTGCTGCAGTTGTCATAGGTGCTTCAGGTGGCCCAATGTCACAGTTTTCAGGAATGATCATTTTCTTTGACTCCTCAAGGACTGGCAATGCACCTGGGACAACTTTAAACTCCACCAGTTGCGCTTCTTTCAACACGGATGTCTCTACCTCCTGTGAAGACGCTTCAGAAGACTGAGTGATCACTTTGACTTCAGTAGATTTCATTTCAATCGTATTTTGGATTTTGTTGGTTTGTAATACTTTTGTCACAATACTTTTGCACTGCTCCTTCACTTTGTAAACGGAGCTGGTATCACTATTTGAGGATGCTGATGACAAATTCAGCTTGCTTTTAGTTCCTTTGGAGGCATCTTGAGCCATTGTATTGGGAAATGGTCCCTCTTTCCTTAACTCTCCCACCAACACTAGTGGTGCAAACCCAGAGCTTGGCTTTTGTTGTTCAGAAACAGGCACAATTAATTCTCCTGGGTTTTTGGGCTTGTAAGCCTCCATGGTCACACTTAAACAAGCTCCTTCTCTAATCTTTGCCTTTTGCTTGTCGGGTACCATGACATTGTTCTGTGCTGCTCCCGAATCAGTGTTTTCTTTGGCCAGAATAGGAATGTCCTGGTTGATCAGCACCTTGTCTTCATCTACTGTGAAACCATCTCCAGGTGATTCAGACTGTGGTGACAGCATCAAAACTGCCTTGTCAGCCACTTCCACATCAAGTGTCCCCTGGTGACTGCCCGCCACGGTACCATCAGCATGGAAAGCCTCCAATTCCAAACCATCAGTAATAGGTTTTGGACATACTTTACAGGCTCTGTGGATATCAGGTTCAGCAGATATTTCTTCCAAATCACTGATGACATTGCCCTTCATCTTATTTGTTCCTGCTGTACCTACTCGTACTTCAGACATCAGTGGTAGTTCAATGGTCAGTGATTCTGCAGGCATCTCTGGCTTTATTGATGAAGGGCTTTTTTTCAGAAGAGTCTTTCCATCCAGCCTGGGACCCTATTTATGGAGTGCTGAAGTAAACCTCTCCACTGAAATTCCTTCTTTGTCAGCAATAGCACATTTAACAACAGAAAGAGAATGAGAGGTACTGACTACAGGATTCGGTTCAATCGTGTCTTCTCTATGATATCCTCGTCCATTTCCTTGGACAGACTGATCCTGTACATCCAACCCCCTTAAGGATTGAGATGTAAACACATGACCTAATTTTGTATTAGCTTTATCTTCTGCTGCATTCTTAGATTGCGCTTCATCAAGAGCAGCATTCCTCCTGCGCTGTCGGTAGGCCTGCCGGTCCAGTGACTCCTGGCCTTCAGAGTGAGTCCTTCCAGCAGGCTTCGGAGTATAAGATGTTGGGCCGTCTATGGACTGGGTACACACAGCTTTGCTTCTGATATCCAAGGTACTTGCTGGCCGACGCACTCTCTGCAAAGATGACGGAACAATTTCCGGAGGAAGTCGGAGGTAATTTCGCAGATACACGACACCTTCGTTGGTAAGGTACCAGTAGAAATGCATCCAGGTAAAAGTCTCCCTCACATAGCCTCTGGACTTCAGGGATATCATGGCCCTCAACACCTGCAGATTGGAGACCCCCTGGATTTCAGAGTGTTTACTCTGGGGCCGCTTGTCCTTTTTAGCCACCAAAACTCCATCTCGAAACAGCAGTTCATAAATCGCCCTTAGGCTCTCCAGAGGCAGTAACATTCCGGCAACCATTTTCCTTGAACAGCTTGATGGACAACTAGAAATCTACCGCAAAACACAGTGTCAGAAAAGTGCAGGGGCAGAACCAGCTGCCACGTTCTCTGAATTTGCTGAAAGCAAAAAGATCACACTTCCTTGTGCCCTGATTGAAGATAACAGTAAAATTCAAAAACACAAAGCCGTCCTCAAAGGGAATGAATATACAAATGTAACCTCTCAGGGTGAGACCGGTCTCAGAGCAGGCACCGGTCTAGTGAGCCGCGTGCTGCATGGGGTGGGCCACAGCACGCTCACAGCTCCTCCTACCCAGCGCTCCAGTGGCAGAAGAACTAGCAAGGAAGGAGGAGTGGCAGGGTAGCAAATGAGTATGCAAAACTGAGAGAGAGCAAATTGGGAAAGCCCAGTGGTGGACCACTGCACACACTCAACACACTGAGTAGGTTAGCTCGACACAGACACAGACCATACACCCAAATACACACCTACAGCCACATATGGCGGACCGGGGGGCCCGGCCTCACAGAGAAGCAAAGGCTGCATGAGTCCGCCATGCGACTTCAGGCCTCACTCAGCCCTAGCAGGCATTTGCTGGCCTTCCAGTACTAAGCGTCCCCTGTTCCCCGCACTCCTGACACACTGACAAATTTAGACTTCTGCAATGCCCCCTCCCCAGCATGCCCCGTGCCGTAAATAACATGCCTGTCGTTGTCCAGAAGCATGGACAGGTGGATCACACTACAATGCATCTGATGAAGTGCTCAGAGAACATATTTCACCATGTGTTACTCTCACCTCGCTGTAAAAATAAATCAATTTTAAACTTTCGACAAACAGTGAATTTCTGTCATATGGGAAGGTCAGCAACTGTTGTTAGAAGGCGCACCACAGCATTTAGAATTAAAACATTATTCTGCTCATCATTTTATTGATGCATAATTATTACTTTATTCAGTTTTATTAGTAACACTTTACTTGAGGAAGCACAAGTAACTTAGTAAGTCAGTTACTACTCAAGTACAAATATAGTGACTGCATGAAATACATGAACCGTCATTACTGTTTAATGATAAGCAAACACATGATCAGTATGTAACTAACACTTAATGTATTAATTAACCATAAACTAAGAGTGTACTACTGCATTATTTGTGCTACCATTTATATATTATCAGTAACAAGAATATGCTCTAGAGGTTTATTTTATAAAATAAAAAATATATTCAAACATATACAGCTACAGACACAAAACACTTTATATTTATGTATTGGGATCAGGTACTGGAGTTATTTCCTCTACAGTCTTCATGGTCCTGCATGCACAGCAATAATACAATAATCGGATAAGTATGTTACATTAGGGATCACAATGTTAGTCTTTGGTATAAGCTGCAACCCTGCTGCGACAGAGTGTTCACATGCCGTCTAACCTCACGGAGGTGGACTGGCATTTGGAGCCCAGGACTTATTATAACTGTTGAATTAGTATAACTTCATTCTATTTAACACATAATACTTTGATGTCTAGCATATAAATCACCTGCCAATGTGTCCATGTGTTGACGAGGAAGGAATTAAATAAAAATGAAGCTGGAGTGAATAATTCACACACCCTCTAAAGAATCCCACAAACACACACTTCCACGGAGCTTAAACAATACCTTCACACTTCTTTTTTTGGCACAAAGAAAATACTGATCCCGAAGAAGAGATAAGCATTCCCAGCGGAGAACAGGCATGGTCATAAATCTCCCACGGGACACACAGAATCTTAGCACAGTGGTAAACATCTGTTATGTCAGTTTATCTGGACAACTGCAGCATCAGGTCTGATCTTCTCGAGAGCGCAGTGGCTGTGGCAGTGGCTGTGGCACTATGCTGAGCTGACTGTAGATCACTGCCCACTGAATACACCCTGGGAAAAGCAGTCAGGAGGCACCAGCTACAGCTCAGAGCTTTCACCCTTATTAATGTGCTCTACAGGCAGTCAGAGATTAGCAGCCAATTCAAGGAAAATATTAATTCCAAATTATAATGACTTTATTTGCACATAACTTGCCAGCTTTTCGGCGCCATGACACTGGCAGTGTTTGGCTGTCAGGAACCCTGGGTAACTAGTGAGCAGAGTTCAAGCAGAAGCTTAGGCTTTGGCTCGGAGACATGGAAAATGACATGCAACTCTGTCACACCTGCTCTGCCTTTCAGTCAGGTCACCCTCCTCTGAAGCCAATGGCTGGACACCTCTGTCAGTCCCACTTTTTAGGAATGACTAGCATTGAAATTCTGATGACAGCGACGGGCAGATATAAGATCCGATGCAGTGGCTACGGCCGAAGCGCCGGTGTGTCCTCCGTCATGCCGGCTCAGGGTGCCCTGCTGCTACTGTCATGTTGGCTTGGGTTGGGTGTTACTGGCCCAAACATGCAGAGGGTGGGCAGCAGCCTCTGCCCCGCTGATTCAGCCAATTCCTAGAAAAAGGTTTGCAGTGCATTGTGGTCCATCGTTTACTTGGCTGAAATGTGGAGATCTCATAACAGCATTTGAGAGGCATGGACACCTTTGCCATCCATCCATTGATCCATTCACTGTACCTGCTTGTCCATATGTATTATTTTAACAAGCAGTTACATACTGCGGTGTTTTAATACATTTTAGGCATTTTGCATAATGCTGAGAAGGTCGGCTTGCATTATTGATTGCCCATCTAAAATGCTAATATTAGCAACCAGATTCAGTTGGGATGATATTAAGAATGTGACAAAAAATTCAGCCCCGACTATTAGTGAACTAATGACCCCGAGAGTTAGCTTGCAGGAGGCATCTTTAGGACAGGCCTCCAGTGCACATGATTATGACTGATCTGCAGGATATCCCCAGTTTTGCTTATTCATCCCACAACTAACACAATCTAAAGCAGGCCACTCAGCTTGCGGATCTCCCAGAACCACTCAGCAGTCACAGTACCGTGCTGTGCGCACTCTCCATAGAGATGGCCTGGCAGCCACCAGACAGGCTAACAGCTGTTGAGTCGCCGTGGGCCGCATGCCCGTTCTCCACGCCGCAAACATCTCGAGCCTCAAACAGGACTGATTCCACGACGGGCTCACTTCTACGTCAGCGTGCGGAGATTAGGTTGGCCACATGTAAGATGAGGTCAGTTGAACAGAGTGGTCAATGGATTCTGCCATATCTGCACAATAGTTCTGGGGGAACCTGTGGTCAAGCTCATTTTGATTGGGAAATAAAAACTGGTGAGAAATGTGCAGGATAAAGTTATAAACACCAATAAAATGCACAAGAAAATATCCACACTAAATGTATAACCATCTCTCCATTTTCTGTAGCTGCTTGTCTTATTGAGGGTTGCAGGGGGTCAGGAGCCAATCTTGGAGGCTATGGGCAGAAAGAACAGCCCAGGATGGAGTGGCGACACACACACACACACAGTTTTGTAACAATCTTTATGGGAATCTCCATGCATTTTTATGTTCAAAACTGAAGTACCCGGAGGAAACCCCACGTCAAGTATAAATAAGTCAATATCACATTATTTTGCTCCACTGGGAATGAGGTTATTCATACTATTTCTGAGATAATTCTCACCTTCAGAACATCTTTGCGAATGCAAAAAAACTGGAAGAGACTGAATGGCAGAGGGATTCACTTGTGCACTGCAATCCACAAACAGGCTCTCCTTTGTCCAAGAGGCCATTGTGTCCACAAGAAATGAGGCCCTTTCGCCTGGAGATGCGTCGCATGAGGTACCGCCGAGGCTATAAAAAGCCACTGCAGATGGTACAAATGAGGGCAACAACAAATAGTAGCGGAGGAAATTAGACCTGGAACAGATATCTACGTTTAAACAAGAAAGAAACACCATAAATTTCTGATACACACATATCCAATACATCTAATAAACATATAATCAACGGGCTCTCCGTGACGGGAACCTCGACTGCAGTCTTTTCAAACAATATGTTGGAGTTTGAACAGTGTTTAAACCGTAAACACAAAAGCAGCTTGTATGCGGTGCTTAGCCCTGACCCTGTACTAGTGTCACAAGTGTCACAGCAGGCATGGCGTCCAGCTGCCCTGTAAAGTGCTGATCACTGCAGGCTTCCTTCTGGGAATGGCTGAGCGGGAGTCCCTGCGACTGGCCGTCTGGAAGCCAGCTAGCACCTGTCAGCTGGCCGCGTGCCCCTTCTGCCCTGAATAATGTCTCACAAGAGACTCTGCTGGCTAAGTGGCCCCTGAATGCTGAGACTCCCCACTGATACGCTGCAGCTCAGCCTTTCCTCGTGCTAATACCCCTTTAACAGCTTATCATTCCAGGGCATGGGTGTCTCCAGCACACGAGAAATGTCTTACAGCCGGTCTGAATTAAAGCTGAGCTGTGCACACGACGCCCGTTTCAGTACACGGTCTGAGAACAGCAGTCACTCAGCACCCTTGAGCATTTGCATGGCTCTTCCCTGTTTTTGACTCCAACTGTCATATCGGTTGATATGGATTTTAACTGTTTTGTGAATGTTGGCATCAGTGTAAATGTAATACGAATGGTGTCCCGGAGTGAGGTCAAGCCCTGGAATGATTACAGCTCTCTCCAGTGGGACTCCCGGTTCAGGCTCTGGCTGATTTAGCGCTACTGTATGAGAGAGGCCTGCAGCCAGGCCCAGATTCTGTCACACGACTTCCCCTGCAGAGTCATCGGGGAGCTAATGGGGTGACCTATATAAATGAGACCGACTCCAGTCTTTTGAGGAGTTGCGTGATGGTGTGCGTGTGTGTGTGTGTGGGGGGGGGGGGGGTGTTCTGACCAAGGTCATGCCATATTATGTATCTGTCAATAATGGGCAGACCCTCTGAATGGAGCACGTAAAATCCAGGTCTACCAGGGGTCAGCTTCCAGGGCACAGTGCATGCTGGGAGATTTACCAGTGAGTGCAAAGTGCAACAGGAGGTAATGGAACAGAGCAGTAAGTCAGTTTTGCAAATTATGCTGCAATCCATTTTAATCTTCCTCCTCGTATGACACGCCTCCAGTCTGGAATTACTTAAGAGATGCTTTTTCACCCAAAGCAGCATACAGTGTTATTGCGAAAGCAGGGTCAGCCTGTGCCTGGGGGACTGTGCCAGATTCTGCCCTGGAACTGTTACTGTTTTGCTCTGTCATAACTGTGACGGGTGCATGCCAGGCGCCCAGGAAGCTGGGTCACCCCGACCCCTGGCCAGATCGGGTGACAGAAACCAGAGACGTCATAAAATTGAAGATAACAGCCGGCCATCAAGAAGTAACACCAGCAGTCTTCCTGAAAGCCCAGGACACATGGTGCAGTGCTGTGACCACACCCAGTGACCTATACAGTGCTCACTTAGTGCACGGGAGGCAGCTGATATATGACCCACGACGGGGAACCGATAGAGTAAAGAGTGGGAAGGCAAGCAGGCACTGACTGACATTAGACAGTAATCCCACACATCAAACTCCCAATTCTCAGTAAATAAAACTCAAAAACTGGAATAACTGGTGAACCTTGGAAGACAGATATCATAATTATGTCATCTTATCATAATCTGGGCTGTGTATTCCAGGCAGCACAGGGCACAAGGCAGGGGTACACCCTGGATGGGATGCCAGTCTATTACAGGGCACATGGCTGGTGTACACCCTGGATGGGATGCCAGTCTATCACAGGGCACAAGGCAGGGGTACACCCTGGATGGTATGCCAGTCTATCACAGGGCACATGGCTGGTGTACACCCTGGATGGTATGCCAGTCTATCACAGGGCACAAGGCAGGGGTACACCCTGGATGGGATGCCAGTCTATCACAGGGCACATGGTGGAGTACACCCTGGATGGGATGCCAGTCTATCAC
>JAODUD010000046.1:17886766-17901324 GCA_026784285.1 Stomatorhinus walkeri | reverse complement strand
CAGTCTATCACAGGGCACATGGTGGAGTACACCCTGGATGGGATGCCAGTCTATCACAGGGCACATGGTGGAGTACACCCTGGATGGGATGCCAGTCTATCACAGGGCACAAGGCAGGGGTACACCCTGGATGGGATGCCAGTCTATCACAGGGCACATGGTGGTGTACATCAAGGATGGGAAGCCAGTTTATCACAGGGCGCAAAGCAGGGGTACACCCTGGATGGTATGCCAGTCTATCACAGGGCACATGGTGGAGTACATCCTGGATGGGATGCCAGTCTATCACAGGGCACAAGGCAGGGGTACACCCTGGATGGTAAGCCAGTCTATCACTGGGCACATGGCTGGTGTAAACCCTGGATGGGATGCCAGTCTATCACAGGGCACATGGTGGAGTACATCCTGGATGGGATGCCAGTCTATGACAGGGCACAAGGAATGTTTTTTTTACCCACTATATCAATTCAATTAGTTTTATATCCTCTGTATTTGATTTTCTCTGGAAAAGTGTAGAACAGTGTAGTTGAGCTATTGCCAAGACAACATTAAACTGGAAACTGCTGAGCCTGGCCTGTAAATTCGAGAATCGTCCCTCTCACATTCAACCTCATAGGTGCAAACCCCCAGGCCCACCCCCAGCCAAAGCTTACTTGCACATATGGAAAGCCCATAAAATGTGCTATGAGCTCTAAGAATAAGGACAATCAGACTGGTGTTCTGAGCTACATGAGTCACGGATCAAATCAGCTTTTCCTGTCCAGCATGGAAAGAAATATGAAGGCACAGGTGGCTCATATAAATATGGAAAACCTGAAGGAGAAAAGGCTTTTTAACCCACTGCCTTGCTGTTTCTCATATAACTTATAGAATGTTCAAAATCACCCAGAGGCAGAATATCTGGTGCACATATGTGAATGGTCTTTTCACTGCTCGTCATACATGGATGGACTGGGTTACACAAAATGCAGACACTGCCCTCTGCAGATCATTGGGTTGGTGAGAGAAGACTCAGAAGGCCTCCAATGGAAATTATTTTGAGGAAAGTATAGCAGAATATAATTGTAACATGGAAAATATCATAATATACAAATTATTTAAATCGCTGCCAAACAGCAGTAAAATGATGTGTGTTTTTTTTTTGAAAAAAGAAACTCTTTGGGGTTCAACAGAGCCACGTTTGCAGCGAGAAACACACGCTGCATATGCTGAAGACAGAGTCTTAAATGAGCGCTGAGTGAATAAGAAAAGGTCCCCCATTTTCCCACAGGGAGCAGTATATCTGCAGGACCCAATTTTGTTTGCTTTGCCCTCGTTCAGCTTGGAGACTTTGTGTTCAGTCAGTGTTCCACTAAATATCTTTTGGGTCGGAACAGTAAGAATGTCTCTGCTGTGATGCCGGCATGATTAATGCGGCTTTCACAGACAGTGATTTTCCCGAGCTAAAGCAAACGTGCTAGGAGCCAGGAAGCTGAAGACATTAATTACAGACTAATCACCAAAAGCCAATTAAAGAGAAAAGGGAACTTTGGCCAAGTTGGCTCGAGATGGAAGTTCTGCACCTTCATTTAACGTCTGCTACTTTTAATGCTCTCTACACAATAGGAATTTATTAGGCATGCATGCCTTGTCTGCCCGGCAAGCCCGTAACTCAGCAACACCTGCATCTGCAACTGTTCTCCATAATATATGGTGCACCCCAGATGAGGACTGGAGCATGGGGGGGTGGTTACCAGCAGCATAAAGAGATGTTTTTGACACTCCCTCCACCCCTAAAAAAAAACATCAGCAGTAATGCCATGAATCTCAGCTCCACAAAGCCAGAACGGCCACTGTGTGCTCCTCCCGATGGCAATTAAAGTCTACCTAGCATCCATCTCTGAGGCCCAGTCTGGGGAATGCCTTGGGCATGGCCTCTGGCTTACATTGAACCTGCTTCACATTTGAACGGGACACCTCCTGCACATAAAAATGTCACCACACAACGCGTGAGAGCCCAGGAGAGAGGGATGGCTGTGCGGGAGTAACAGATTACTTATCCAGCCTGTCAGGATCTCAAAGGAATGCTATTCACCACGGCTTGTAAGTAACGAGCTATTCACCGCGGCTTGTAAGTAACGAGCTATTCATGCTTCTCTTTTCATTGATGCTGGACTACATTTCAGTTCCTTGCTTTATGGGCTGAAGTTTGTATCACATGAACTCCTTCCAAGTCATTAGAAGCAAGTTGGCATTATGGGAAAGGGAGGAAAAAAGGAGACGAAACAAAGTTTTGGCACGGAACACAGACACACACGTTATTCATGTTTACAGGCTGTTAGGGATCTATTCCCCCATCAAGTCAAAAAATCGCTTAAAACGTTGTGCACATTTGAGTTACACGTACTCTCCCCTCTTCAGCGTGGACACGGCCACTGCATTTAAACTGAAAAAGAAGGTGCGGCCGTGCAACAAGTATAATTAATTCATCAAGCGACAATACAGGATTATGCCCTCTATGATTTCGGCAACAAGCAAAACGTGGATCGTGAACTATTTCCTTTACATTGTGAACCTCACTGAAATCCACAGATAGACTTTTTTAGACTTGAGAATCCGTTGACATAAACTGAATTTTTCAGTGAGGTAAAATGTTCTCACTGTAAACAACAAAAAAAGCAGCTATGTGTTGAAGTGACTAAGGGGCCAATTCCCCCATGCACTTTAGTCAATAAGTGGAACATATTTTAAATATAATTTTAAATAAGCAATAGCCAACTCAAAAGTTGCCACTTAAGCAAAAAGGAGAACTGGGAGCAGCTCTGACCCCTGAGGATTCCCCAGTACATTAGAAACCGGGATCCTTGGTAACACCGGCGACGACATAATAAACTAAAAAAAAAAAGAAATATCACACCATAGACAGATTACAGCAGCTGTGAGGAGGCAGAATCCTACTTCCTCTTGGGCTGCTGATTCATATTTAGCGATACCTGGGTACGTCTGGTTAATCTCAACGCCGCCTGGAGACTCCAAAGAAGGTGATATATTAGCAGGAAGCACAGGGCCTCCTTGATATCCACTAACAGAAATCATCAAAGAGCACAGACAGCACAGACACAAACAGCTAGTGAAGGGCCACCCGCAGTCGTGATGGATTATTCTCACGCACAGTAAATGACCAGTTTTCTGAAACACTGGCCATTGTACATAGCAATCAGCCATATCGTGAGGTCTCTTTGATGAAGAGTTTAATATTACATTTGTGTAAATCATTCACTCTCTGACAGCTTACACTGAGTCTGGAGACAGAGAGTGCACTTACAGTGGCAGCTGTCAATGCTTGAAATTAACTACTCATAACCACACCTCCACACACCGTCAAATGTCCTTGGCTAATGGAAGTTCATGTAACAACTTCAAGCTATCTGTGGATGCAAAAAACACAATTGCAGCCTGTTCTCACGCAAGCATGGTGCACACTCGTGTTACAGAGTACGTTGTGGTGAGATTCATTCAACAGTCAAAAGTTTAGACTGTACCACCTGCAAGTCACAACTCCACAACGTAAAGTGAAAAGAAGCCGCTGAACAACATGTTACTATTAGCAAAGTTTTGAAATTTTGCCCAGTAGGGTAATGCTTTTATCCCGGGCGATCATAAATCAGACTGTCATCCAAATATCCAAAAAAACATACCATAGTAATCCTGTGTTTGATCCCTGAGGCCAAAAGGGATTAATTATTCCAAGAATATAAGCACCAAGACTAAAGGTCTGACAAAGGAATTTACCTGATGTGTCATATTCATACTACAACCGGTTATTTAAAAACTACAGCAGAGAGACACCAAAACATCCAAAAAATTTCACTTCTTGATTTAAGATTTAAAAAAAAATCAGAGCAGCATGAATAAAATTGTTTTTTTTTTCCAATGTAGAAACTTATAATTCAATAAAAATGGCATAGATTGACACATGACAAGTGCAATTTGCTTGTCTACAAAACGTAACAGAGAACCTTATGTTTTAAAAGTTGCAGCAAAGGGCACCTGTGCTGGGGAGATGGCATGCGAGGAGCTGTGAGGCGGCAAACCTCCACTGAAGAGGAAGCTGCTGAGACACCACAACAGAAATGTGGGCAAGCAGATGACTCACGACATAAATGATCTGCTTTCACATTAGATTACAATACGGTTATGATGTTACATTCAAAACAACAGGAAGTCCTCTATAGCAACAAGGCAGGGAAGACGCAAAGGAACAGTGAATGATGGGTTTAAAAAGCAGCAACATAATTAGCTGCTAGGCAACGCGCTGTGTGGAAGGACGCATGGGAAGTGAGTCAACAACTGGACTTCAGGGTGTGGTCACACTGGTTTCGCTGTTGCCTTGGCAACATGATTCAGAGGGTTGGCATAGTTGCAAATGTGATGGTTACCTGGGAAACCGCTCTAAAGCAAACTATACAGTGGCAAAATCTTTATGCTAGAGGTCCAGGAAATATAGCCTGCTTGCCAAGAAGTAACCACACTTGCTGTAGGCCACAGAATGCAAAACTATCCTATTAACGGAAAAAGATCAATCTGTTAAAATCATTCATCTGGATACTGTATACAAAGCTACTTCTTGTCTCAGTAAAAATAAAGCTTTTGAAACTCATTACGACTTTGTACATTCATCCCAATTTGCACTCAGTGCACTATTTAAGCTACCAAGGGGCTGCTCTCCAAGTGTGAGAAGCAGCAGAAAATGGAATCGGATTAGTCCATCCAACCATGACCCTGGACGTCTCCAGAGGAGGATGAGGAGAAAAATATTGCAATAAACTATAGGAAGCCCTTGTGGAAATGACAGATAAATAATATACTGGAATCAAGTGCTTCAATATAGATGTAATTTATGTCCCAGAGTACTTATAGGGTCACATATAAAATAGTTGGGAAGGCCTAGCATTTTGGTTTAGGCATGTTTATCAGTAACTTCAGTAATGATGACTGTTCCCATGGAACAATGGTTGAGGTGAAGTTGGCATATACAGTACCTGTCAAAAGTTTGGAAATTCCAAGTCAACTATAAAGGAGGACGATAGTGTAGGATCACATGACCTGGTCACCTGACCTAAACACAGTAGCAATGGTTTCGGATGAGACAAGATCTAGAAAGGCCTAAACAGACAATTTTATCATGCATAATGCATTGAGGGCTCCACAGAGATGGATACTACGTTTCAGTTTCTGTACATAAATCTCTCATTATGTTACATGCACTTTTGAGAGTAATGTGGTGCAAAGAACAGCCAGTGGTATACAGACCAGTGGAAAAAAGTCAGATGACTCATGCTCCACTCAGCCCTGGACAAGCAAACAGCAAAATGCCAAAGTAAGCCTACATGCTAAAGGGCCTGGCCCTCAGAGTGACGGCTTCTGGCGCCTCTGTGAGGACTGGATTTTCCTGCCACAGTTTAGAACGTTTAAGATGGTTAGATGGAAAAGTAAATGCCATTCAATACAATAGCATTCTGAGGAGACAGTATTTCCATTCCATTTGGTGAGTGACCAATTGTTGCATGTCACAGAATGGTTTGCTAAGCATGAAGACGATGTTTACTATATTGCACGATGGGATTTCTCACAAACCATCCATCCAAACCTCTCTACAAATTAGTATAATTCTTAAAATGAAGATTGAATATGAAGAGCACCTCAGTTTCTTAGTATACTATGTTATTAAACTTAGAAAAAGTCCCCACCCACAGACATAATAACTGAGCACATTCCATTTTATCAGTATCTTCCCACAACCCATTCCTGTCCATAAGACACTGGAAAATTTGGATGAGTGTGGTTTGGTCTGGATTAAGAGTTGGGAGCAGCTTGTTAACATATGGCAGGTGCCCATTCTGTGGAAAAAAACAACTTGAAAACTTGAATGCATCATAAAAACACAATAACACTACTAAATTTCTTGGAGAAATAGACCTCATTAAAAATTTAACAAAAATGCTGCTTCTTGTATAGTGCTATTAAATTTTAAAGAGCCCTTCGCACGTCTTCTGCGTGAAATGCGCCCGACATGGCATGCTGCAGGGCTCGTCTCACCTCCACCGCCCAGCTCCGCCCACCACCGCACTCAGGTGTCAGGTGGCATTCCAGCCCCGCCGCAGATCGCACGTGCATGCTCGTCTGTCAGCGAAACGTACTTTACGAGGGGACTGCATAAGCGGTTAAACAAAGGAATAAACTTTAAGTTGGTTAAGATAAAAAAAAACACTTAAAAACAATTACACAGAAGCCCAAGCCAGCAGACTTACATTTGATTCTATAAAGATGTGTGTTAAATGGGATTAGGCAGCGTTGAAAATAAATGTGCCACATCCTGGAGTACAAACTAGGTGTGTGAGGCAGCACATCATAGCGGGGAGAAAGCAGCACATACATAGGCAGCTTCAGTAGAGCTCAGAGACTTACTGTCTGCTGCATCAAATCAAATCAAATCAAATCAAATCAAGTAGCCTTTCACTGTCACTTCACTGTATTTCCATAACATACAAGGGAATCGAAATTCTCTCTCATCTTCATAGTACAATATAAAATATTGTAAGTATAAAAAGTGTAAACATATAAGATCAGTCAGCAGGGCAAAAACAGCAAAAGACCAGCAACAGTGAAGGTAAGGAGTAAAGTGAGGAGGTGCATTTCTGGAGCAGTTTTTGAGATGTGCAGCGGCACATCTCCAGCTGTATCTCCAGCTCTTACACCGCCTGCTGTATCTGCAGAGCACCCCTACTGTAACCCAGCAGCACACTCACAGGTAACTTCAGCAGACCTCAGAGCCTTGCTGCCTGCTGTATCCGCAGAGCACCCCTACTGTAACCCAGCAGCACAAAGCTGCTTCAGACCCAGGTCCCCGACATGTGAGAAAACCACTAGCTATCTCATCCAGCCAAGGTTTTCCTGTACTGCCACACATTCAAGCTCCTCTTCTTTTATCAGAACAGGCTGCAGCCAAGTTCGCCGATACCAGGAAAACACGGGACAGGCATGGCAATTTACCTAAAAAAAACAACGAAACAGTACAATGAAACAATGTGAGTTTGTGTGGTATTATCGCTCCCAGTGACCTTTTCAACTACATCAGCTTTATAGAAACAACCTTTGATAAGCAACAACCCTTAAAGAAAACAGATGCTACCAAAACTGCAATGAAAATTAATCACCGATAATGCAGTGTTAATCATGCAGTAATAACGGGTGGCTAAAAGCACATAGTATTACAATAGCAGGAAATACTTAAAAAAAGACATCTGTTAATGTGAGTCCAAGCATTTTCTTTTTTAATCATTTCTAGATCATTTCTAAACAGAGTGCATTGTTATTGTAGTTTACAGTTGCCTCTGCAACAGCACCACCTGCTGGAGATTTTGCTAAAATAATTGACCAAAAAGGTTATTGCAGCGTTGCCATTCTACTCAAATGCTTGGCATTAAAGGCATCCTAATTTCTAGTTAATGGTGCTGCTGGTCGGCTTGGTGTAATGAGTCTCCGTCAGGCAGCTGACTAAGAAAGCAAAAATGCCCAGAGAGTCTCATGCAGGCTGGGACAGAATCCAGCCTCAACATTCATAGCTGGCTGTTTTTGTTTACCATTCAAACATCTCACTTCACGGGAAACATACTGGTAGATTCTGCAGTCACCCGGGACTCATGGAGCCCCACCCAAACCGAAAAGACGCAGATTACTGGGAGGCATTAATTCCCACTGAGCCACGGTGCTCTCTGATTCTCACCCCCCCGTACCCCATGACCAGGGTGTGTCTGATCGTATTAGCCAGTTCCATGTGTGGCAGGGCTTCTGCTTTCCATGTGTATTTGCATATGTGCAGTTTGCAGAGCCTGCCCCCCTGAAAAGGTGATACAGAGAAGGGAGGGGTGCTATCTGCCCCCCCCCAACCATGAAAGCAACCCGCTCGGGCGGAGCCAGTAAGACTGTATAATGATCTGTGGTATGTCACGCATGTACGTAGTAGAATGCTACATTGCTTCATGCCTTAAAGGTGAATCTCACGGCAAGTCAGACTAAGAGAACTTTTATGAGGAAGGAGCTGCCATCACGACGGCACAGCCGCTGGCAGCAGGACAGCACGGCACACCTTTCTGAACACTTGCTTCTTGATCCTTTCCTTGTGAGTGACTTCTGCCTGATATACAAATTTTGCCTCACATCTTGCATTTTGTTTTTATTACTAACTGCAGTGTCACTCTTTGCTGTTGTAGGGTCTAGAGTTTGAGCCTACAGATTCTGTATTTCAATTTGGATGGATGGATTTAAATATTAACTGACTGGTTTCCCCCTTCTTTCCTTTTTGCCTATACAGCATGCTGGTTTTTAACGTGGAGTGTAGCAGGTGTGGAAGCACTTCGGTCAGCAACGAGATCCAGGCCATCTGAAGCCACCTACATGAACCTGCTCTTCCTGATTGCTTTTGCCTTTGGAGGTCACTGCAAAGTTAAAGTGGAGCAGCCCTGGCTACTACAAACATGTAAAGTTAAATCAAAACTATGGGAGCGTGTTAGCAGGCTCCTTCGACTAATAAACGTTCATCTCTGATTTTACTATGTTCTACAGGCAGGCTTACTTCAAACTTTTCAGCAGTGGTGCTTTGGTAAAAAAAAAAAGATGTTTTTTACCAGGCAGATTTGCAGCAGAATAAAAAGCTATTGTTAGAAAACAGACAGAATTACAGAAACAGCCTTTGTATATAGGTCTTCATGCCCAGTGATTCACACATTTGTCTATTCCCACTAAACTAAGAGACACCTTCATTGACTTGGTCAATTATTCCTAGTCTTTGGAATAACGGATCCCTTCTTCTCTCTCTTGTCCGGCACTGTCTTGTACAACTCACACCCATTCTATGGTTGTGTAATGATATTTTTTCAGGGTAATGAATAAAACAAGGTACCATTAGGATCTACAGGCCACCAAGTCTAGTTAAATGTCTTCTTATGACTAATTTGCAACGATGTCGTGATAAGATCCATGAGAGGTAGTCTCCACCAAAGGGCCTTCACAGAAAGGTCACGCCCATCATAATACAGACCTGCCATAATACAGACCTTGACAAACCAGACATCTGTGAAGCATCCTATATCATTTTCCTCCAGCTCAGTACAGACTTAACGATCATGCATTCAGCTCCAGTCTACCAGGGATAATTACATAATACATGAAAATGGTTTAAATTATTCAGTGTGATTCTATACATAGTGGGTGATAAATTCCACATATAAATTGTGGGATTAATATAACGTTAGCTGAAGTGATGTCTGACATGTATTCTTCCTACTTTCATACCACCATAATGAGCACCACAGATTTACAAAGGCTGTGCTGAATTCCTACAATAAACTTTGTAATAAAATGGCCTAACCCTTTATCTACCTCTTACATCTTCCAGGATGTCTTTGGTTGGTTATTTTCCATGACTTAGCTTTGGCTGAGGCACAAAAAGTTCAGGTTTTTGTTAAAGACAATCGCAAGGCATAGCTGTGTTAGCCTTAAGGCGCCTGGCTCTGCTCTGAGGCAAGGCTGTCAGCCCTGCTTATCGAACAGTGGGCTAAAAAAACTCATTAGACCAACCCATTCCATTATGGAAACTTTAGTGTCATAAAACCATCAAGCCAACCTTGAATTCAGATACCAGGAAAGTGCAATGTATTCCAGACAATCAGACAATCAGGGTAAAGGTTTTATTTCCATAACAAACCAACTCCCTGCAAGGCCTATTTTACAACATGTAATTCTGTGCTGAAAGTACCTGACACTTAACTGTATCTGTTTGCTTATCTTTTAGTACATTTAACAAAATATTTATTATACGTATTGCTACAGCAGAGGCTCCATCTCTAGCAGTAAACAGAGTCAGCACTATGAATACCATGTGATTACGGATCATATGGTAATGTGGGGAATCTCGCTTCTGACTGGGCCCCGCGAGCAGCGTGTCATTTCCTGTAAAGAGACTCTCCCCACCAAACACCAGACGCACGGCTGAAATCCACCTGGCAGAGACAGGGCATTTTGTTTAAAAATGGGTCTTATATTCACCTGCATAGAGGTGACAGGAGTCACATGGGCTAAGCCACGCCCACACACTGCTTCTCTAACAGAAACACTGCCAGAATGTTCTTAAGGGAAACCTGCCCTGTCCTGAGAACAGCGGCCATTAGGGGGCTGACAGCATGGAGATCCTTCTAGCCTTGTCCTCATATTCCTGTTTCTCATCAGTTTGCTTTATGGGAAACTGTTCTTTATTCTGCCTTACATTGGACTCAAAAGCACTTTTGGTTTAACAAAAGAATTATAAAAAGAATTTTGTGAGACTAATTTTGCAATTCGTTACATGCAGGAAGGAATGGGTGTTTAATCGTCATAGGAAAGCACTGTTATGTTTATTTCTTCCAAATGCAGATCCCGCTCAGGGTCATGGGCAGATTGCTTTCACAGGTTCAGAAAGAAATCCAGTTACTTTATTAATTATATGCATCTCTGTACCATGAACATGTACATCACATGTCTAGGAGAAGATAAAAATGTTTCTTACCAAAACAAACTAAAAGGACATATAAATGACCGTCTGGTATTAATTTCATAATTTCCACTCTCCAATTAAACTATAGCTGACTGTCTGCATTTCTCTCTGCCGCCTATAGATTACGCTCTTCACCACATGTCAAAAAATAACCATGCCAACATGCCAAAAAGAGATGCTTGGCATGTAGCCGCAGCCCCGCCCACATCACTGCTGGTCACTCTGGTGCCTGAATAACCTGACATGCACTACTGACCTGCACAAGCACCAAAAGTTTACAGGCACAACTGCGTTCAGCAGAGTATAGTGCACCTGGGACTGCATGACCCATATGAGTCTCATTAACCACTGATGTCCAGTGGTGCCTGACCCCATACCAAAATAAAGCCAAATAATCCTTTCAAAAATCACCTCAGAGAGATTCCACAAAATTCAGAATAGGAAAGGCTGCATCAGTGAGCAAAACCTGTAGTGGTCTGCTGTTTCCCACCCCGCTGAATGAAGCCTACAGAGGTCAACCATGTGCCACCCCCACTGAATGAAGCTTGCAGTGGCCTGCCATGTCCCGCCCTGCTGCATGAAGCCTGCAGTGGCCTGTCTTTTATGCTACGTCTTCATTGACAACACAAACCAAATTGCTTTAATGGGAATGTTTTTGATTGTGAAGTTAGCATCTCTCAACAAAACAGCCATAAAAATGTCTCCTGTTTGCGAAATTCCAACTGCCTTGTCAATAGATAAAAATAAAGTTTGTGGAGAAATGGGTCCCTGGCAGTCCTTACCTGCTTAAATTGCAGTGGCCTGTGTTTCCATGGAGATCCACACAGGAGCCAGCAACACTGCATGGGGAAATTTACTGCCCCCCTTTCACATTAATCGACCGGCTTTGTTTCAAATGGGGGCTTCTCCATTAAACCCAGCTTCTGCCACCACCTACTGTCCCTCAGATGCCGCGTTTCTGAAAACGCGGCCAGCGTGCTGATCCTCAGCGGCGCCGTCACAGGCGGCATGGGCACCAGGCCCAGGGTGACAGGGGACACCTACGTAGCAGACTGTCACACAGCACTCTATGTGACGCCAATGCACAAAGATAGCCTTGCCTAAAAAGATTAAATGAAAGTAAAGAGAGGGTGGTGAATAACAATTCCATTAGTCTTTCAGAATATAGGTCAGACAGGCTTGTTTTTAAGGCAGAAAAAGAGGCGGTAAGGAATATGGTCCTATCCTGATGCCCTGTAGCTATAGCAGTAAATCCTCGCATCCCTTATAAACCTTCAACTTTAAAAAACCAGCACCAAGACCCGGAGACCAGATTAATGACCTGTGGCCTGTACTACAAAGTAGGGTTACTGGTTTATCAGGGTAACTTGTTTTGGTTTAAGGTACTACAGTTTAAATGGACTTATTCGTTCACCTACATTTTGCCCAGACTACCTTAAATCCGACAAGTTACCCCGATTAGCCAGTAACCCCGCTTCGTAGTACGTGCCCCAGGTCTTCCTCTAAACAGGAACTGCAAGTAATAGCCAAGATATCCAAGGAAGGCCTGTGTGTGCATCTGGGTCTCAGTTACCCAGAATGCCTTGTGGGAGTGTCTCCAACTATAACACACTATATGATCACCTTCATTTCTACAAAATGTTTTGTAAATACAGTGTCATGTTGTGTGCACTGGTCTGTCACTGGAAAAGCTTCCTTCTACTTTGTGATGTGTGAGATTCTGCTCCCAAAATGTTTGTGAGTAATGTAAGACTGCATGGATCCAGCTACTCTGCCTCTGTGGGCTACATTCTGCTGACATGACATGTAATAGGACATAAGCGGTTGTCTCCATAAATACCTGAAACCTTGTTGCTATCAACGACTGAAAAGGTTTGGTGAAATTATAACGCAGACCATGGCATATGTTATGATTACTATAATATATATTGATTTCTGATTATACTCTGAAACACACAGATTCTGCTGCAAAATGTCGTCCCTAAGGTAGGAGTTTACAGGCCTGGTTATAAGTATAGGTTTTATAAGGGATTCCGGTTCCAGGTCCAGCTTTTCTCTCAGGCTTATCCATTTGATAGCTCACGTTGACACATCCAGTTTGGGGTGAGGAGGAAGACAGAGACAAATATACTAGTATCAGTGCTACAGACTCTGACTCTAATGTGACTTCTGACCTCGCCGTATCCTTTCAGCAGGAACAGACTATGATGTCACAAAGGGGAGCATCTCTTTCAGAGTATTTTACATTCCTGCAGGAAGCAGTGGAACCACAAAGCTGTCACGTGGACTCAGCCTTCGCAGCTGCATTGCAGTGGTCTGACCCGTCAGCAAACGCAGAGAAATTGGCTGAAGAGTAATAAAATGAAGATTCTTCATCCAACTAGGTGAGGCACTACTATAATCCTACTCCACTGATACCAGCAGCATCCTCAGACAATCCAAACCTCTAATCTCTATTTAATGAAAATCCCTAATATGTTTGCTTCCATTATGAATGGTTTTCTGTTGGAAACACTGCATACATTTTATATCACAACTTCCTTTATGCTACATTTTCAATAAATGTGGGCAACAAATCAATTTTCCAATTTTGCCGCACTGATCAGCTAATTAATGTTTCTAGAGAAGGACACAGACTGCTCATTTACACTGAAATGGTTTGAGTCTTGAATCCCATAAATCATGCCTCTGTCCAGCATCATGATTCTAAAGTCCACAGGCAAAACTCTGGAACAGCACATGAGGAAGGACCCAGCACCGCAGTACAACAGCTGTTGGAATCCAAATCTAAGTGTCCGAGATATTCAGGTGATTCACATCTCCTTCACATTCCAAAACAGGATTTACATGCAGAAAACTATGCATTACTGTTAACACTGACCAAAACAGAAACAAATCTGGAATGTATTGAAGGTAAGACAAATATATTCCTGATGATCAAATCATTAAAAACAGCAATTCCATCCTGAGGTGGCACTTGGATACCTCATTTTGCAGTTCCTTCCTCTGCAGTGGTCAGTCTATCCCATTTTTCAGCTTGGAGCCCAGCAATGACCCCTAGAGCCTGAAACCCAACCCTCTGTATGTGTATCCCAATCCACCACCTTCTGTCTGCTGGATCAATGTTCAGAGTCAGTCCACATGCTTGCAGTCAGCTACTGGAACTGGGGAGAATCACCCCACCCCCATACCATCCCCTCCCCACCTCACCAGGCATAAGGAACATCCAGACCCTCATTTCTGATGAAGAAAGCACACAATGTGCTGAAAGAAAACACAGTTTGATGGCAAAACATTGATTTTTGTAACAATATTTACACATCTAGACGCACAGACATTTCCACTGTGCAGATTATCTGTCATCTCCAAGGTCACACCAGACAGCTCCGTGCACAGAACTCAAATCAAAGTTTCTTTGTTTTATCTTCTTATTTGCTATTTGCTTTGGTTTGCTTGTGACAAGCTCACGTCCGCAGTGCAACTCGGTCTGAATGCCAAGAGAGGGCCCATCTATACCCCGACACGCTGAAGTGATGAAGATGCACAAGCATTTTTTTTTTGTATCTTTATTTTTATAAATAATTTTATTTTTAACAGAAAGCTTTGGAACCTTTTGGACTGAAGATTTCAGCACTATAACATGAAGAGTCATGGATGTTGATAGTGGCACAGAACTTTCCTGATCTTCAGATACGTATCTTATCTCTCTGTTCTCCCCCTGCTGAGATAGACTTTTACTGCAGGTTCGAACAGAACGAGGCAAAGAGAATTATTTGCCTACCAGAATCTAAAGTGCCATAAACAACCTTATGTCTGCAAAAAAAACTGAGAAAATAACATACTTCAGTCAATAAAAATGTGCAAAACAATTAATTGGCCCTGTTTCACATGTTCTGCTTTCCATGAAGCATGCTGTGCATTTCCAGTGAGATGAGGGGAACTGGAAAAACGCAGGATAAATACCCAGACAGACCAAAACACCACCCCC
>JAODUD010000046.1:17865817-17877425 GCA_026784285.1 Stomatorhinus walkeri | reverse complement strand
TATTTATCACACTATGGGGACATTGTGTCCCCATAAGGATAGGTATACCCGCTCACACACACACACACACACACACAACCGTATTCTATGTGGAATTTGGAGATGCCAGTTAGGCAAACTGGAAGCCATTTAAGGTGCAGACTGAAACTGGAGCACCCTGAGGGAACCTGTGCGACACGGGAAAACATGCAAACTGTACACGCATGCAGAGCAGCACAGGAACCTGAACCCCCAGCCTGGAGGTGTGAGGATACAGTGCTGCCACTGAGCCAGACACAGCACTGCTGACTGCCCTCTAAAACACCACACTCTAGTATGGCCCTTATTTCAGTCCAGCCCTCAAGAATGCCGGGATGAAAGATATCAGCTTATTTTGCAAACAAGTCAGCGACTGAAATCTCACACATCTGGCAAATTTCTCACTGTCCTGTCCTGTGCATGCAATAGGTATCATCACCTTGGAAATGTACCAGCCAGGCTAACATAATTAATCAAGTTCCTTCAAAGAAGTGTCAGTTTCCCAACCAGACTGACTTGAACAAACTAAAAGACCTATAATGCGTTACTTAGTGTCTCCGCTTCAGTACAATGAACAATGGACAAAGCAGACAGCTGCCAGCCTCCAAAACAATTAGTCAAAGAGGAAAATGATGTCCAGTGGGCATTAGGGAGATAGAGCAGCATGGAGTTATGCTGCTTTAACTACGAGTAATTCAAACAATAAAAAAAAAATCACCAAGCATCATAGCTTGCTTAAATTTAGACTCCTTGACAGTAAAGGCTGTGCTGTTTTGCAGTGGGGTTGCAGAAGCACGCAGGCCCCAGGGGTTAAAGGACTGAAGCCATCCTCTGTTAAAAGGTTGCGACTCATTCATCCTCAGGGGTGGTGTGCAGCTCACTGGGTTAGGATCCTGTGCTTGAAACCAGAAGGTCACGGTTTCAAATCCAAGGCTCAGCCAAATGATTTCACCACTGGCCCCTGAGCCCATATATATAGTGCAGCCAAAAACTGGTCAAAAGAGAAATTGAGGATTTTGAAGAAAAAAAAAGTGTCACAAATGTTACAATTATGTAAAGAAACAAGAGAAAAAAACTATTATTCAAAATATTTTATGGTATTGTTTTCAAATTCTTTAATTCATTGCCTTAAACCAATTATTTGTACACCTGGGCCATTAATGGAGTTGAAGGAATATGTAACAATGGGAGGGGTTCCCAGTCATAAGAGAGATCATTTAACACAACACATAGCAGCAGATGTTTCAGATAGGAAACTTATTGGCTGCCCTTAGTTTCTACAAGTAGTCCTGATGGTGATTCTCCACACAAGCTTTGTAGCGTTAGCTGAGTTTCCCAACTTGGCTAAAACTACTGAAATACCCAATGCACTGAGAAAGAGTCATAAAATTTCACAATCAATATCCTCAATTTAATTTCCATTTTGACCATTGTGTAAAAGTTATTTTTGGTTACACTGTATTTCTCTAGCTTGCCATCTAACATTAGCTCGCTAGATTAAGGATGATATATCAACTCAGCGACCTTGTTTTATCCTAAATATGCAAAAAATTTAGAATTCTCTCTGATAACATTATACTATTAAATTTTTTACAAGAAAAAAGTTTAGACTAGTTAAATCTGTGCCATTTTCACCACTTTTAAACATTTTTTGTTACGATGGACCTTATACACTTAATGTTAAGGTAGTGCAAAAATTTAAGTTATAACTCAGTGCTACGTTCAAGCTATTTGCATGGTGCAACCAGTTATTTCTGAGGAGTACATAAACGGGAAGGTAGGGACAGTTTAAGCCCATTGTAGGCTAAGATCGAACTTGCGAATAGCTGGTGCAAACCACTGCAGGTATTTTCTTTATTGACTTGATCCTTGCGTAATAGAGCCTTTTATGAATGTTGCTGTGATGTGTTTTCAAAGTCTGAAGCCATCTAGAAGATTTTTTCTGTCACAGGCTGGAATTGGACATTCGTATTGTTTATGCTTTCATTTTTTTAACTAAGGAAGCACTGGTATGACTGGGAGCAGCTCAGTGAGATACAGGCCTGCTGTGTGGGCCTTTGCAGTGGCACTGGTATGACTGAGAACAGCACAGCCCAGTGAGATACAGGCCTGCTGTGTGGGCCTTTGCTCTACTGAAGCTTGTCCGTAGGATGACCTTTGCTTGACTGTAACCTGGCATTACCACCTGTGTGCCTCCTGTGGCACCATGACCTGCATAAAAATGACCTCATTTTTCATTCAAACTTTGCTGTCTGAATCTGCCAGCATCCAGCTCACATTAGTGGTTCATCAGAAAACAGATACAGGAAATGTATCACAGCAAACTGATAAAACGTTACGCTAGTAGATGTCAACAGGTGCCATTAATGACATTCAATGGGCTGTACAGCCGAGTAATGCAAAACATATCCCACACACTGCAGGGCCGAATCGCGTTCACAGAATGGTCCTGCAGCTTCTGCAGCATAACGGCGCCCTTCCTTCGCTTGTCACGCCAGGCGCCCCCTTCGAGAAGCCTCTGCCGGAGGCTCTGTCTAATCTGTTCCAGACCGCTGGACTTACAGGGCATGCTGATCCCACGAAACGCCCAGCACTTGCAACAACACAGCCAGGACTTGATCCCTTTCACAGCTCAGTCCTTTCCTCTCCATAAAAGTATTTTACAAAAGTGTTACCTTCTGTTTACTGAAGGCATCGCTTGAAAAGGACTTTAAAGACTAGTGTAAAGGCAAAAAATGACAGTAGAGTAACGCAAAACCATCTACTCAAATGGTTCAAGCTGGTTTTAACCAAAATAAGTTTACTAGAAAATAATGGTAATACGAAAGACAGCAGATGGGTAAATGTTTATACTTATCTGTAGATGTTTTTCAGTGATCCCTGAGCTACCTGTGGCTTCCCCAATGTTCAAGCTGCGACAGTGCAGAACTTTGCAGTGAAGTCAGTAACAAATTGCCTCCCTGATGATCAAACTGGCAAAAACATACTGCCCAGCACTGTAAGCAGTTCACAACTGGATCATACCATCCTACCAATGCATCTGGGAAGAATTCTGTCCATTTATTTAAAATGTAGAAAAGCAGAGAAAGCACGTAGTGTTGCAGGAAATTATTGTGCATATTACATGCATCCTTTCGTAGTCCAGGAGCACCCAGAGAAAACCCTGCGTGTGCCTTTAAAAGATACTATTTTAAAAAAGGACGAGGTTATGTTGCATGAAACCAGAGCCTGGGCAAAAGGCTCAGAAAGTGTAGGAGAACTTCTGGGGAGGCTTTCAAACGCCCATCGGGACTAATACAGGACAGTGATTCACCATGAAAGCAGGTCCTACCCTAAGTAAAAAACCATATTTCTATGAATTATAAATACAGAAATACACTGACGAATCAATTTTTGAAGGTCAGCGGGGTAAACAGAATTTTAGCTGTTCATCTTCCCAGACATGCTCTGCCCTGATGGGAGAGGTCCTTCGCTCACAGTCTCCGGGGAGTGGCGGTCATGAACTCCTTGGGGGAGCGGGAGGGTATTGTCACTTCCTGCATGTCCAACTCTCCCCTGTAAATATCTTGTCAAACACCTGTGATCTCACTCACAGTCTTATCTAAAAGTGGTCCAGCTACAAACTCACAATTAATAACTTCACTCCATGATAACATAATGGATTCATACATTTTCTATTCGAAAAGGGCACAACTGGTTCAATAATAGTGCTGGTTCACAGCACTAAAAAAAAACAAAAAATTCTTGAGGTGGCACAAATAACGTAGTAATAGTACTACACTCATACCTGATGGGTTAATTAACTGTTTAAGTACTGATCCCAAGTTCCTTCAGTAATCAATCATGACCGTTTATGTATTTCATGCAGGTACTACATTTCTTTGTGATTTCTTCTTGAGTAGTAAATGAGTTACTAAGTAATTTTTGCCCCCTCAAGCAAAGTACTACCAAAGCTTTAGATGACTGACAATGCAAAACAGGACTTTATTTATCTTGGTTATTTTAAGCAGTTATGAACCTATTTCACTCTAAGGAAAACAAGGAAACCCATGGCTTTCGGGGGACCCCCGTGACCTGTCACTACACACCTCTGCGTGTAACCCAGCCTGATGGGGACGCAGGAGGGGCGTTCGGCAGGAAGTGCTGCTGGTTTGACGCGCGAAGCATAGCCCTGAAAGCTGACCTCCTCCCTCCACTGCAGTCTTTGGCTCAGCCCAACGTAGATGCACTGCTGGAAGCCAGATGTCTTTTTCAAGGCAGCAGGTGCTACAGATCCTGAAGAAAGAGACTTTGAACCGGATAGTCACATGTTCAGATCCCATCAGGGATCCCGCGCCCTGGAGCATGGTTCGTAACCCGAATTTCAATAAATTGGCTTTGATTAAACTGACGATGTGAGTTGTGCAGACTACAGAGAAAACATGTTAAACGTGTAAATATCCGGAATTCACAGCAGATGGGATACCAGAAGTGCAAAAAAAGTGTGGGACACCTACGGATCACAATATTACAGATTGTCTGACTTTGTCCTTGGTGTATTTATCCAAAACATAGAAAAACCACCCCCAAACTAGTGTTATCAACTGCCAATGAACCAGCAGAGATATTTCTCACTTTCGATTGCATTAAAAAATGAAACACCCAAAATGGTTTCAAAAACATGTCCAGAATAAAACCTATTTACAATGTGTTCACACATAATCAGCTGGGGAGCAAAAGTTCTGGGAAAAAACAAAAGGAACAAGTTGCTTTAACAGTATTCTGTATTAGAGTAACACATCCAAAACTGACCGACAGGGTGTCACAAGCCATGATAAATGACAAATTTCATAATGTTCCTGCATATGTATTAAAGGGACTTCCATCCATCCATCCATCCATCCATCCATCCATCCATCATCTACCGCTCATCCGAGGTCAGGTCGACTTCCCATTCAACACAAGTATGGAGTTTAGTAGGAAGCACCCAAAGACCCAGTGGAAGATCAAAGTAGGGACTAAAAGTGAGCGAGTAAGATGGGGGGACTATGGGAGAGGAGCGATGCCACGCTGACACAGCAGAATGAGGGGGGCATTATCAGTGAAGTCCCCCCACCTCCTCCATAGCCCACGCTTGTAACAGCGACCACCACACCCACATCTCATGGACGAGGAGTGTGTACGATTGCCCCCCGCCCACCAAAAAATCCTAGTGGAGATGCAGAGCTGTCTGGGTGAGGAGAAGCTTTCTCTGAGGAGGATAAGCATCTGACTAAAGCAGGAACATTAAATAAAGTCCTGTGGTCACAGACACAGGATTCTGCCACCAAATGTGTGGCCACATAGACGGCCATGCTTCAGCAAAACCACACGGCTGCGTCTATCCGACTGCCTGGGAACTGGGCCGGTATTTTTAGAACTCCCATCAATTTTCAGATTTTCAAAATATCAACTCAATCAGCAACCATACCCCAAACTAGAGTGAAATGTGTCTGTACTTGACTGTTCTCTGATTTGATCCTCAAAGCCTGGTGTCTTACACTACAAGAGTAGAAAATGCTTTTTCCCAAGACAACCTTGGGAGCATAAATGAAAGCCAAATTTCATTTTAAAACATTGTCCAAGGAAGGATCTGTGTGTAACAGGGTGTGGTATAATGCATACTTTGGCCTCTGGGGATGCCTGAAAACTTCATGCACGGCTATTTATGTCAAATACATTCATTATGTGCCAGCAGTTACCGAAAATTAATTAATTTGTTTTATTTGACAGGTGTGACATCATGGTCTCAGTCATTTTTTGGATCATTCAAGCTCTACTTAAAACTCCCTAGTCATTAAAAAAAATCCTTGTTAGAAAACTAACTATACAGCCTTCTCACACATGAAGAAGGAAAGAACACCATTTGGCTACCTGAGGTTTGCCATCAGATGTCACATACGACTCCATCACCACAGTTTCCCATAGAACCTACCAGTAACATGACCGGTCAATGCCACCCCATCAGAGTATCACTACATGTCACGTTCATACTACACCAATGTGCTGGTCAGTACAGAACTCCTGCACATAACAGCCAATGGCTGCCCTGCAGGCATCATGGGTCCTGACTCCTGTCATTAGAGATGTTCCTGCAGAGTTGTGGCCATGGTCATTACCTTTATACTTCTCCCGGACATTCTCATAAGCCTGAACGTAGTCCTGCTCCTCAGTGCGACCTGCCTGCTTGGCTGGATTGTATAAGGCCATGTGCACCTCCTTGTCTCCTGGCTCCTGTGTGTCCGGGTCCGCTTTTCCCACTGACTGCAGCAGCTTCCTCAGCCCGCTGTGCTTCTCGGAGTGTGGTGCTCTCTGCCTCCCGTTCAGCTCGCTCACTCCCTCCCGAAAGCACTGCCTTTCATTCCACACCATCAGCGCTGCCTCCGCAGCCAGAGACGCACCAGCATAGCAGCTGGCCCCGCCTCTTAAAGGCACAGACGCCGCATGCCACGGGCAACACACACGTACACCAAAATATACACACCGGTACTGCACAGTGTCCCGGGGCTGCAGGGCTTCTGGCATAAAGTAGCAAAATAAATCATCTCCTTGAAAATCCAAATGTCAGGCACAGTTTGATTTTTGTGTGGGTTTGGGTGTGTGTCACAGATTAACAGATAACACAATGCAGACGCTGTTCAATGAACCAGGATGAATTTACATTAGTAGCAGCGGGTTTTCATTACAGTCACTAAGAAAAAACAAAAAACTATCAGAACTTTTTTTTAAAAATCTATTGCAAATTTAAACAGTAAAATAAAAAGCATACATTGAAATTAATATGGACAACTCTGACATCTATGGGAATGTAACTTGTTTAAAGACTAAGTAAGACACGTTATTTAACTAAGCCTTTTTCATTACACCAGTCCACTGCAGGATTACTTGCAAATCTGAAGTCAAAGAGATATAATCCCCACCCCCCATATTCCTCTGGTATTTACTACCAGTTTCTATGGCGACCACATTTGGATAGACAGTGCAGAAGACTAACTCAGTTTGACGAGAACATAAAGCATGAGACCTTGGTAACCCTCCGTATGTACAGTACATGTATATTAAAGGAAGGAGGCCGCTGCGCTGGTGCTGACGCCAGCCCCCTGGCAGACCTCGGCCACTCTCTCAGTGCCACAGCCAGTCGTCCCTGTCCCACATTCCTGCTCATTCCTTCTCTAGTGACCTCTTCAGGGACCCCTGCGGGTAACCAAAACACAGTAAGGCCCAGACAGAATGTGACCGGAGCTAGATTGTCAGTGCAGATAAGGGGGTAAACCTGGGTTAGCTGGGTTCAGTAGTTAATCGATATACAAAAAACCCAAAAAGCCATTAAATAATTACTAATGAAGCTGTTGTAATTCATTTTTCGTCCATCATAGTTGCATTTACTTACTTCACTACATTAGCCTGTATCCCAAGTGTGAGCAAACTATCTTAAAGATACTATACTAAGAACACATTTAATTATGCATATTTGACGTTAATAAATATGATCCCTCTGCAATCTATGCACATGTTGAACCCTAAAAAAATAACTTGTCCTGTCCTGTTAAACAGGAAAGTTAAGCGTCGGAAGCTTTTAATCTTTAGTGATCTCACTAATACCTGTATTGCTTTTAGCACAGAGATCTTCTAATCGTTATCTTAAGGGTCGCTCTAATGAGTGGTTAAGACTAATGAACAATAGTTGTAAATCCTTGTGGTAAAAACCCCAGCTGGAAGCCACAGGGCTCTTTTTGACAAATAAAAAGAACAGCAACTGGGAGAAGGGAGGCAGATTCAGGCTCTCTCCTTTTCACTCAGGCTGTGCTGCAGCCTTCAAGTCAAATGTCAACTGCAGTATTTCTGGGTCGACCACCTTAGGGGGGAATCCCACCAAGAAATGGAGTCATTTCATGTAATGAGAAACAAACCGGCCACGTGCAATTTTATCGAACTCTTTTGCTTCCTATAAAAATCACTTTCCAGAGTTATGACGGTTTAGTCCACAGCTCCACACAAATCATTGGTGCTACTAAATGAAGGAGATACAGTGTACAAACTTCAAAAGCTGGTGAAATTCTCCTTTTAAATGGAAATCCACCACCAAGAACTGTGATCATGAAACAATGTAGGGAATAACTCGGATGGGGTGATAACTGATTACAGCAAGTGCTAAAATGACCCTTAGCTGATTCACTTTGATAAGCACAGATTCTCATGTCTTTATGTACCTTGAGTAACAGCCACCTCTGACAATTAAACGTTTAATTGTAGCTGGTAGCTGCCTGTACGGCTGCCTGCGTTGCTATGACACACAGCCTGGAGCTCAGTCTGGCTTCCTCTCGAGCCAGCCTGCACTCTGGCAACTTGTCAGGCTTTTTTAATCAGATCCTCATTTGCAAATCCTTCCATTCCTGAATGGCAAACTAGGTAGGCGAAACGAGAAATAAACTGATTATCTACCAGAGAGCAAGAAGCAATCAAATCGTAATAAAGTCTTTTTCCTGAACATAGGACTAGTTTGCAGGAGATGCGTGTGTAAGTTCTATACCAATTTATGCTTTGCTCAACCCCACAAGGCTGATTGAAACAAACATGTGACTCCCCGCAGGAATGACTGAAGGAAGTACAGCTCAAACATATGGGAAAATTATCAGCAATATGTCCAAAGCCCTGGATGACTCTGGTTTTGGCAAGTCATTTAAAAAATGCAGTCATCGAACAAAACAGCTATACTCTGAAAGTTCAAAACTATCATTTTAAATGTGAATCTAAAAAGTACTGAAACACTGAAACAATACTGTAGCACTTATTTGGTTACCGTCGCGATCAATGATTGATTTCATTTGTGATTGATTAAAGTAATTAAAGAGAGTTACAGTAGACAGCTTTGCCCCCCACACCCCTTCTGTGGGGTTTACATGTTCTCCCAGTGATTTGTGGGAATCCAAAAACTGTTTGGTGAACTGGCACTTGTAAATTGCCCACTGTGACTGTGTGCATGCAAACACGAGTCCTCTAATGGTCTGGCATCCGCTGTCGTACGACCTATGCCGGCTAGGATAGACTCCATGCTTCCACATGACCTTGAACAGGATCTATGGTAAAATAAACACAGCATGTGGCGTTTTGAATAGCCACGGAAATTATCCCTAGGTGTTGTCCCTGTCCTAATTATCCCTAGGTGTTGTCCCTGTCCTAATTATCCCTAGGTGTTGTCCTATCGGTTGTGAACCCAGGATGAGGTTGGGGCGAAAATAGGAAAACTTGCCATATTGGGTTTCAAAAATCTGGATATGATCCAACCCCAGCTGGAGTTCAGTCTTACAGCCACAGCTATTGCCGGGAGGCCTCCAGCCATCGCATCCAGAGATGCCCCCCCCCCCAGCGAAAGGGCCTTCATGTGCACCCCAGCAAAATGACCTTCCAGCATACTGTGGAAAAGCTTCAGGATATAAACGACTGCATTCCTGCCAACATGCCTCTTCAGCGAATCCTTGAAATGGGGGGGGGTGGGGGTGTAGCCCCCAAAGATAGCACTAACTCACCTTCCTGATCAGAAACTGCTCCTTCTCTTCACTGGTGTCTCTGACCTCAAACCCCCCCTCTCCCCTTTCTAACCACAAACCACTATCACTCCTAAAAGTAAAAATATATATTTGTCACCTAAACATGGCATGTAATGTAAGAGTGTCAAAAAAGTAGGAGAGTGCAGGTCACGCGCATAAAATACTGTAGCTGCCAAAAGGTAAAATCAAATAAACTGTCATTATAACCAAAAGCTGTGGCCAGGATGGTGTTCAGCAGAACATTATACAAGCAGACAGAACAGATTTACAGCCCAGACACCAGTGACTGTGCCCCTCCCACCCTGCATGTTAATGAATATCCAGCATCAACTCACTATGGGGAAAGACAACCTGACAGCACACAGAGAGGGAATGCTGGATTACAACCAGACCAAAACATTCCTGCCAGCCTACCCTGCGCCCAGCCTTCATCTGTGAGAGGAAGCCGGCCGACCAATCACCTATGAACCTACGGAAACTACATCCTGCCAGCCTACCCTGTGCCCAGCCTTCATCTGTGAGAGGAAGCCGGCCGACCAATCGCCTATGAACCTATGGAAACTACATCCTGCCAGCCTACCCTGTGCCCAGCCTTCATCTGTGAGAGGAAGCCGGCCGACCAATCGCCTATGAACCTACGGAAACTACATCCTGCCAGGAGGTCAATACACAGATGCGGAATTAGTGGCACATGAGATCATAATACTGGTGTCAGAGAAAGTTTCATTAACTTAAGAAAGGTACACTGTGTTCTTAGAAATATCACTGCACTCCAAAAACAGTTATCTAGTGTCACTTTAACACACAAAAAAAGTAAACCATAAATAACCCGGAAAAATACAATAAAGTATTATAAAAACTGTACTGTAAAGGTGAGTTTGGGTTTAAGGTGTTAGAGGCCTTATATGAACGTAAACAAAATAAATTAATTATTCATACTGTTTTGCTAAAGGACCCCTTGTGGGGGCTGTGAGTACTGCATGTGAGCTAATAGGATCCAGACTGCGAACTCAGCACTTCAGAAAACTGCTCAAACTACTGATGACACTGCTAACATTAAACAGAACTCCTCCAGGTTTTAGCCTGGAGTCCTCATATTGTGGCATAATTACACTGTTTTTGCTTCCAATTGCACCATTTCCCCCAAATAAACATGTTGCAGCATGTTAATAACTTCTGAAAAATGACAAATCACTTTCCTCTGGAGCCATGTTTTTCAAAGTTCTTATTTATCCACAAAAGGTCATTAAAACAGTTTGAGACAGAGATCTATAAGAAATGGTACTATTCCAAGACCAGAATAAATAATTCATTGGGTCTCAATGTGCTTAGCAGGCGATGACAGAGAGTAGATATATTGCTATTATTATTCTGCTGCAGCACCTGCTGATGTTAAACTCTTTAATTCCACAGTTCATGGACGGCGAGGAAAGAGACATTTTTAACAAAAAAAGCTTTTGGAAAGAGACTTTTTAAATAAAAAGTGCAATGTTTTTGCAAGCAGAATCTGGATTGTACTTCGCAAATAAAATCTCAATAACATCTCTTTTGTGAATCTGGATGCTGCTCAACGCTAGATAAACATGTTTAAAAAGTTTCACTGGGGTAAAATTAGTGTAACAGCATGGTTTCCTGACTTGCTGATTCATCAAGGCTTGTGGAGTAGTTGACAGTCGTTTCCACTGCTAATTTAACACAGTGCGTCTGTTGCATTATGGAGGATTAACAAATAAGGCCAGTGCGCTGTGGAACCTCCCCCACACAGAGCGTGCCACTCTGCATGCACATTCCCACTTGGCATTCAACATCTTTTAAACTGAGCTAGTGGTTGTTTATTTGACCAGACCACCCAATAAGCACCAACCCTCTCATACAGAAAAGTTGGCATGGCATGTCACATCATGTCTTTATACATGCCTGCCACGCCTCCTTCTGGTGGGAGGTCAAACCTGCATCATTCCCATGTGTAAGTCATCAAAGCATATCAAGCCACACCTTCGAAGGACTGCTCTGGGGGGGGGGGG
>JAODUD010000046.1:17828362-17840975 GCA_026784285.1 Stomatorhinus walkeri | reverse complement strand
TACTGGCTCATGGCTGTTTCTGTAGGTGAATGCTACTGGCTCATAGCTATTTCTATTGGTGAATGCTACTGGCTCATAGCTATTTCTATTGGTGAATGCTACTGGCTCATGGCTGTTTCTGTAGGTGAATGCTACTGGCTCATAGCTATTTCTATTGGTGAATGCTACTGGCTCATAGCTATTTCTATTGGTGAATGCTAGTGGCTCATAGCTATTTCTATTGGTGAATGCTAGTGGCTCACGGCTGTTTCTGTAGGTGAATGCTACTGGCTCATGGCTCTTGGTTTTGTGATTGACTGTATGCTTATAAAAATAGAGTTAAAACTTTAAAGAAACTGTGTAAAAGAAACTGTGTAAAATGTAAGTAAAAACAGAATGCAATGGTTTACAAATGATGTAAACCCATATTTCATTGAAAAGTTTGGACAGGGGCAAGAAAAAACTGGAAAAGTTAAACAAAACACCTGACTGAATATACCACGACTCATTTGATTAATTGGCAACAGGTCAGTAAAATGATTGGGTATAAAAAGGAAGATTGTGCAGTGAAGATAGGGAGGCGTTCACCGCTCTGTGACAGACTGCGTGGGCAAATGGTGCAACATTTCAAGAATAATGTTCCTCAATGTAATACTGCAAAAATTTCAGGGTGGAGGGGCACTCTAAGTGTGTGAGCATATCCAACAATTCAAACTTTTCTTAAGTTCTTAAGTTCATCACTATGCTCTGTCTTGGGAGCAACTTCAGAATCACTGCACTTTGGACCCGTAATTTTAGCACAATTCAGGTCCCCGAAATGGCACAAAAAGATACAACGAACGCCAGACACAGAGATCTCTCCAAGACATCCAGAGAGACTGCGCATAGATTTTACACATTTATTAGTCACTAAACTTTTTGTGTTGTCCGCTGGTCTTACTTGTCATTTGCAGCTTTCACGAAACTCCCAAAAAATGGGAAAAATGGGGAAAGTCGTTATGCAGGAGGGTCGGCTGTATATGTACTCGGTGCTGCTGATGATAGCAAGCTGTGGCCAGAGAGTAGCATCCTAAATGAAAAAGGCTAAATGAACCGTGACCTGAAGCATGACATTAATAGCAGTCTTCTTAGCCATAGTAATCGAAACTCATCTGGCATACTGATTAATTTAGTGCGCTAAATTAATCAAGCTGGTACAGGAAGCTGGTCACCACTGCCAGCAAAGAATTGTAACAAAAAAACCACCACAGACACACCGGTGACTCACCCCTCTTTCAATTTCACCAAAATTGTAAATATAACCAGCCAATAAACAAGTGGTGTGCGTGTCATAAATGCACTAATAAAATTTAGAATTGCTTACCTTATTTAGATTAAACTCACTACTCATTATATACATAAAATATACTGTTATAGCCTATCTAGGTAGGGTTACAGGTTAAAGGCTGAAACGGCATCTTCCACCCTCTCACGTTCATAAGTAACAAAGAGAATTTATGTAATTGAAATAAGCTACAGTATGTATTCAGGGTTGGGTAAAGCCAAAACGTAAAACAAAACATATTAACTAAATAAAATTTTAACTTCATGTAAAACAAATATATTGCAAATATACCTATAAAGTCCATTTCCTAACTAAAAAGTTAAAAAGTTAATAAAAAGCCTCTACTCCCCCCCCCCCCCACACACACACACTGTCAAAAAACTGATATGACGAGTCTTTAGAATGAAAAACACACACAGTAAGGGCACAGACGGGGCTACGATTCCTACAGGACGTTTAATGAAGAAGGTAATGAAGAGGTAATATCAGCATTGCATGAAACTCCCCTGCTGGCCTTCAGTATAACCTCAATTCCCACGATAAATGTGACATTAACATTTAACATTCACATTGCTGCCCTCTGATCTAGCCTCTTAGCAAAGATGGGGCCAGTGGTAGAACTCATAGCATTCTTCATCAGCACTCAGTAGAACAAAACAACCAGTAAACAGATTGTCTTTAAACTCAAGCTGACCAGCATGGAGTATCACCCATTTCAGACACAGCATCTTCTTCCCCACCCACCAGACCAGAGCCACTGTCATTTTCCAGGTATCAGATTGTCACCTGAATTCTCAAGCTGCTCCCTTCCATCTCCAGCACTGCTTCTCCCTCACGGGCACTGGCCACAGCTACACCCAAGCAAAATATATAAAGAAAAGGAAACAATTCCCCTTGCTGTGTTAAGACTCTGGCCAATGAATAGCAGTGCAACTTGTTGGAGCCCAGGAGGAACAAAAACACCAGCTATGAAGAAGTTGCCAATCACTCTCCACAAAGGAAAAATTCAAAATAAAAGTTACTTGACTTTCCATAGCTACTAATCCAGCATAGGATCTTGTTTACTGAGCCTGGAATCTATCCCAGGAAGGTCATGGCACAGCCAGCTTATACACATGTGCACACAAATACACACACACACATACACACAAGTACAATTTAGAGACACCACATCAGGTACGTTTCATATCTTTGGAACATTGGAGGGAGGTGAAATATCCAAAGTAAAGCCATGCAATCATAGGAACGCACACTCCACACACAGGAAGCCATGCACACTCCACACAGGAAGCCACACACACTCCACACACAGGAAGCCACGCACACTCCACACAGGAAATCATGCACACTCCACACAGGAAGCCACGCACACTCCACACAGGAAGCCACGCACACTCCACACACAAACATGCAGCCACAGCCCTGGGGCGTGAGGCCATAGGGGACCCCAGTACACTCAAATTTAAATCAGGATAATAGGAAATTCTTGGCTTATTTTTTACAACCAGCAGGCTATCCAAGACCAATAATAAGACTGAAGTCTCTTTGCATTTACATTCTCCATAAATGGCTGCAGCTACTAAGGCGTTTCTATTGAATTAAATATTATTAATATTAAGGTTCTGCTACTGCAGACATTATAATGTAATTCAGGGCATCTACTAATACCACCTTCTCATTATAAATATTAATGCACAATACACACTCTCTGAAGTCCACTTTTAACTGTTTATCAACATTATTGTAATGTTCTTCTATCAGAATTTGATCTATCAGACTGTATCGATTTAAGAGCTTCAGACATATATCAGAAATACTGGTTATAATCAAGAGCATATATGATTGGGACTGGCACTGTGAGGGACTAGGATCTCGCTGTGCTGTGTAACCTGGGATCTCGCTGTACTGTGTTACCTGGGATCTCGCTGTGCTGTGTTACCTGGGATCTCGCTGTGCTGTGTTACCTGGGATCTTGCTGTGCTGTGTTTCCTGGGATATCGCTGTACTGTGTTACCTGGGATCTTGCTGTGCTGTGTTACCTGGGATCTTGTTCTGCTGTGTTTCCTGGGATCTCGCTCTGCTGTGTTACCTGGGATCTTGCTCTGCTGTGTTTCCTGGGATCTCGCTGTGCTGTGTTACCTGGGATCTCGCTGTGCTGTGTTTCCTGGGAAGGCATCTGAAACCTAATGGCATAAACAGTTATGAAAATAGTTTTATGTTTAGGAACTAAATGACTTGGGTTTTATTGCCTGCATTTATACATTTTGCCTGAAATGGAAACATAAAATCTAAATTATGAAGCATTAACCATTCTGCTGTTTTTTTCTTCGTTGCATCCAAAAGTGTAAATTTTACTTGAAATGTTTTTGCAATAAGTCTTTCATACTATATTATATTTATAATCCACAGTCTTCATAAAACCCAGATATGGTACTCTGGGAAATACATTTAGAAATAGTGTCTGAATTATTACTGAATCAACCTGTTGTAACAAGTGTATCCGGTCCATGCGAGATTTTGATTTGGCTTTAGAGAAAAAAGAAAAAGAAGCAATCACCAATTATTGCTACTCAGTCATAAAAAAATAAAATGATCCCACAGACAGGTTTTAACAGCATGGAGTTTTATTTGGCAGAAAGAGGAAATTAAAAACTGCCAGCATCTCTCCCTTGTCCCGTGATTCATTCCTTTGCCCTTAGACATGGCAGACTAATTCAGGACTGTTTTTTTTTCCACTGGCAAACACATTACAACACTCATTTTTCACGACAGTCCCAGCACTGCACACATTATAGTTACAGGCCACACATTATAGTTACAGGCCACACATTATAGACCCTTTTTGTCCTGTGTTTCTTTGTCATTAGATCTACAGACAAGTCTCTTATATTTCTTATCACTTATGTCCCACACATACACCACCTTCTGGATGGTTAATTTTTCCTTTCTAATTCCTTCCTGATCTTCTGATTAGTCATCTAAAGTACCTTCGATTTGGTTATTTGAAACCTCCTAGTTAAGTTACTGTCCTAACCTACCTATTAGTTATAATTGTTAGCTTTCTTTTATAATAAGTAATTTATATATATTTATATACTACCACTTTGTGCTTTTGAGTAAACATTTATCATGCTCATCAAATGGCTTCAAAATGAATTCCTAGTGATCTAATTGTAGACTGTAATTGAAACCAATTGCCCATGCATATATTTAGCTGGTTATCCGTTTGACCTAAAACTATTTATATTTGTGTTTCCAATACAGTACCTGAATATTTTTGTTTCCTACATTAATAGTGAAATAACTACTACCATCAAATGTTCATGCAATACATATCTTTTAAAAACCAGAGATGGTCATTTCAGGTCCAGAAAGTAAAAATCCAAACCAGGATTTTGTTTCAACCAACCAGTTAAGTACTCTATGTCTATGACTCTTTATGTTCAACTGGTTGGTTGGAACAAAATCCTGGTTTGGATTTTTACTTTCTGATCCTGAAATGTCCACCTCTGTTAAAAACACAAAACATGAAGACGTGACTGCTCGACAGTAAGGGTGTAAATATTGATTGCCCCGCTAGAGGGAGCCAGCGCTCCCTAGCAAGTTCGCAAAGGGTATACGTCAGTGCAATGACTGAACATTCAGTTTTTTTCCTATTTAAAGCATTTTAACGTTTAGGTAGTTATGCTTCTTGCCAGTAGTTGCGTTTGTAGCAATTATAATTTGTTTGCAGCGGCTCAGTATGAACACATTTTGCCCCAAACCACATCTTCCTCCTCCAGCTTCCTACCCTTGCTCCACGGTAGCTGTATGGTCAATGTTTCCACCGACTAATAAATCTACATCTTAGATTTAGCTGGACAGACCAACAGACACTCTGCACTATGTTCACATTGTGCCTCCCTCCCTGAAATTTTGCATCAGTAAAAATACAGACATTTACCACAGGGCATTTTAAGACCAATTTAAGTTTTATTTCAAGAATTTTCCTGCGGTGAACTTATCTGGTGTCAGAGAAATAACCTTTAAAAAGTCAGTCGTAAAGTAGGGAACGTTTGCGGGTAAGTACAGCTCTTTGGCTTGGCTTTGGGTCTGTATACTACCAAAGGCCCCTGAGACAGAGGGCTTGCGCACCTCTTACTCTCTGTAATTGACGGATTTAATCACAGCCAAATTTACTGTTTCAATATGTATCTGTCGCTGGAAAAACATGCATGTTTGCAATTATATAATCGCGATAAGCTGGCAAATATTGCCTTTTACCGACGTGGCTGCTTTTGTGAACCTGGCGTATTAGCCAGCAGCAATTTGCATGACAATCTTAAGCATTTTGGGGCTCTGCAACATTAACATTTTGTCAGAACGCATAAATGGGCGATGTTTTCAACCCAGGCATAGCTTATCATTACCCCGCTGATGGTTCAGTGACTTTGCCCAACGATACGGCCACGTGTTGCGGGGATCGTTTACAAGAATGATGCAGAAAGAAATAATAAATAAACTTACAAACCGCACTTGTTTATGACTCGAACCGGTTGGGATGTCTTATAATGAACTTCATTTATGGACATGTGGTTCACTAGGCCTGGAAATCTTGAAACTGTTCATTCAGCCGTCTGATATGTATTTATATATAAATGCGCTTCGTGATCTGAGCCGTGTTCTTACTTGTTCACTGTAAAATGTCTTTGGTTGTGTTTATGAAGGCCACATGTACACTCTGACTCATCGCAGGTCACCGCTGGCAATTATTTGTGATTGCGGTTGAATATGACCAAAACATGGTCGTGTGCTTCATAAAATCGAGCTGTCAGGCTATTAGCGGTTTAATAGGCTGATTGATGGCAAATGTTTCCGAAATGTCTCAGGTGTGCAGATCAAAACGTGCATACTTCAGTTACAGTTGTCAAGTAGTGTTATAGTCTTATTTGGAAAGAAATATAGCAGTGATGCGAAATGACTGACAATGCACGAAGTTCAACATGAAAAATGTTACGAATTTCTATATAACATTCGGACTGGAATCAACTACCCGATTTCCTGTGCAAGCTTCATCCGCCCTGCATATTATCCCGAAAACGAAAAAGAATTTACGTTCTGAATCATTTATGACCAAGAATGTTTTACGTTTCAGTATATTCGGAAACTTTCACAGGAGTGCCTCAAGGAAATGTATCAGTTGCAGTCTGGCACTAAAATAAAAATTTAGCAAAATATAATCAAAATAAATATTTTTCTTGTGAATGGGCGTAGTGTATGGAAACCAATACCGCGCTTGTATTTGGTCACATGATTTGTGGGAATCTGTCATTTAAACCGTTTTCCCATAAAGACTGAACACACTAAACCACCATCTCCATAAACTGTACATAACATCATTTTGGAACTTTTGTATGGTTTAGAGTAAACAAGCAAATGAAAAAGTAACGCAATCACAAATATTTGTTATGATTGATCATTCCTTCTCTGTAATCAACATTTTAAGTGACCAGTTCCTAAATCAAAATATATTTTCATATGCAGTGACCAAATGGTGTTTTGCCTCCGTGTGTAGAATGTGAACACATAAATCTAAGCTTTATGGCAAAGGAAGACTGAGGACAACAGCTGGCCTTAATACGATAGTAGGGTATATCAGATACTACTGATCTAGGTATTTGTGTATGCAATCCTGTATTATCCTATTGCATCTTCATAATCTGTTTTATTTCAATCATGCATATATTTTTCAATGTATATCTGGAATCATGGGCACTAAGTTGATCGTTTTGGAGGAAATTTCAGAGGAAATGATCAAGTGCCTGTTGTGGATCAGCCAGCCAAGGCTTACAAGCCGGTAAATTGCAGAGAGGAAGCGTGACCATCCCAGAGCTGAAGAGCTGCTGCTTCCCGGGTCATACTGGACAAATGGCCTGAAAACGTGGTCATACGAAGCAGTCCCTAGTCAATTCAGCGACAACCAAACAAACCACTGAATCTTGCTTATGTGAAGATGAATTGGTGATTGGCATATGCCTTTACATCTATGGTCTGCCGCAGACCCACGTGTGACCAGATTTACCTGGTAGATGTCGGAAGTGGGTGGCTGATCGGGGCATTTAGACATTCCTACAGCAGTCCATCTGGGTACAGCAGGCTACTCAAAATGAACCAAATATACTAAAGTACACAAATATACAAGTACAAAATATACATCCTTACCAAGAACAATGGCCTTGTTTATAATTGAAACATGTATTCATTCTTTATATGTGTATGTTCGGGAAGTTTGGTGAAAGTCAGAGGACTGTTTCTTAGTCAGGATCCATCATTCCAGGCAAAGAGTAGCTCCTGAGAAATGGATTCTGAGTGAGTCTGAATCGCTTGGCTAGATCCTCGACTTTTACCCACAGCAAGTAAATGGGGGGAAAAGGAAGAGGAATGAATGAGGAAAGACAGGCAACCAGAGGAGTGGGGCATGTGCCTCACAGCAACACAATGCCATATGGGCACCCAGGGCATAAAAAGCCAATTCCACTATGTTTCTGGCGACGCAGACGCTACGTAGCTAGCTAGTCAGCACAGGATATGTGCCTGCTAAAATAATGTTTTTATGTTCTTAAATGACAAAATTTGTTTTCTGCTGTTCTGTGGTGGGAGGCTTGAGGGCACAGAGAATAATTTTGCCTAATGGCACCAGAACATCCAGGGCTGGCCCTGAAGAGGCATTCCCGAGCACTTCCATCGTCTCCAAAGGGAACGCAAGACGACAAAACACTTTAACATGGATGGAAATCTCCAAAACATGCTCAGTAGAATGACCGTGAATCCAGAAAGTTTATTTTGAGCAAGTCTGCTAGCAAGTGCTAAGATCCGGGGCCTTCCGGCCGTGTGGGCCCCCTGGGGGGTTGGGTACCTGTGGCATGGATGAGCGGTGCTCCATCCTACTCAACTCTGCCCAACGATCCCTGCATCTTTCTGACTCATAAATTTCGAAGCACTACAGGCGCACAGGCTAATCCCCGGCGGCAGATTCCCAGACGAGGAGACGGCATTCCCACGTCAGCTCTTTTTTTTAACAGATGAAACCAAGTGAATAATGGCCAGTAATCCGACTTCTTTGGTTCCAGCTGGCAAGCATTGTCAAAAACAGGAATATACATATTTATACAGTACTTAATTTCTTTTTTCTTCTATTTTTTTTTTTTGGTGGGTAATTGATGCATGCTGGCATCAGTGTTCAGTATGTGAGCACTGTGAAGGTTTACTGAGCGGGATCCAGCGTCTCGCATCACAGGGGGAAGCTGGAGGTTCAAGAAGAAGTTTGGCTGCTTATTCATGGATGCACACTCATGCTCGCAAGGGCTGCTGTGTGAGCTGACCACTGTCTATCTGCTATACACAATATTCCACAGTGAAAATGCCGGGATAGCAAAGTCCCAGGATATCCCTGGATATCCGCCCGTTTTAATAAACTGTTTTATTATGCAACTTAAAGAATGTTTGATCGCACCCAAGAGTCCAGTGCTAGTGCTGTAACTCAAAACACCATTCACTTCAAATTACTGAGCTTCCTTAATCTGGATGTATTTCTTCACTCATATATTCTGTAATAAAGCAATAAAAATAAGGGCTTGCATATAGGATCACTTCTGTTTCCAGGAATTTTATTTGAGCTGTTATTATATCTGTATTCAACCTTGAGTAAAGGCTACATGAATAAAACATAGTTTATCTTTGTAAATAATCTGTCTGGCATATTGCAAAACAGCAGACTTCCATGCGGGAACATCACGTCACATCTGCATTCTCACTTTTGGGTTAATTCAAATATAATCATGCATCTGGCCAAGATCGTGCAAATTCTGAGGTTTTGTTTCAGGGTGAAATAGTACAAAAGTACTTCTCAGCTCATCAATAACCCATTTGAACCTGAACCCAACGTCATGTGAGCTGTTCTTGACTGTACAGGTGGGGCCCACAGTGGAGAAGTGCACAATGTAAGCTTCATAGAGTCTTTTTTTTTCAGGAACTCCACCTAACAGTACAACAGCTGTTCAGGAGTGGTGTGGATACTGTGGGTGATTGTCTCAGGTCTACTAGAGCAATGTTTCCCAATCCAGTCCTTGGGGCCCCCCAAACAGTCCACGTTTTTGCTCTCTCACAGCTCCCAGATATGGACTGTCTGGCAGGGAGCTCAGAGGGAGCAAAAACATGGACTGTCTGGCAGGGAGCAAAAACATGGACTGTCTGGCAGGGAGCAAAAACATGAACTGTCTGGCAGGGAGCAAAAACATGGACTACCTGGCAGGGAGCAAAAACATGGACTGTCTGGCAGGGAGCAAAAACATGGACTGTCTGGCAGGGAGCAAAAACACGGACTGTCTGGCAGGGAGCAAAAACATGAACTGTCTGGCAGGGAGCAAAAACACGGACTGTCTGGCAGGGAGCAAAAACATGGACTGTCTGGCAGGGAGCAAAAACACGGACTGTCTGGCAGGGAGCAAAAACACGGACTGTCTGGGGATCCCCAAGGACCGGATTGAGAAACACTGTGTTAGAAGGTCCATATCTGCCAGATTTCAAATCCTAATCATTCTCTATACAGTTTCTCAAGCCAGCCCCCTTTTCTGTGCTGTTCTGGGATTAGCTTTTAGCTGAAACCCTCATTTGTCTAAAGACAAGGAGGTAGAGTAACTGAGAAGGCAGACATCAAGTAAAGGTAAATGTACCTAATGCTAATGTGCATATGATTGTTTTCCAGCGCTAACCAAAATTAACAGTGCTTGAGAGATGGGGCAAAACGGCTCCTGAAATTTAATGGCAGGGTTTTTAAATTAATCAACACATGGAAAAAGCCATTAAAGGAACATGTGGTTCTAAGATGTTTTTAATTTTATATAATTACATCCGTCACAGTCCCAAATGGGAAACCTAGGGTATCTCTAGGGTTGGGCGTTTTCAATTTTCACGTTTGCACATTCTCCCTACCCTTCCTCGGGTGTCCTTCCTCAGTTCAAAAATGTGCAGCTGAATCTCTAAATTACATATAATACCCCAGAATGAACTGACATCCTATCCAGGGTGTCCTTCACCTCACACCCTTTGCATCCTGGGATAGACTCCAGGCTCATCATGACTGTTACGGAAAATGGATGGTATAAAATTATTCATTGTGTAACATATTACATTTTGTTGATATACAATACAAAGATATGGAGTACTATGAAGTGGGTAGCAGTTATGAAGAAGGATATAACTCAAGGAATTCCACACTCACAAGTGTTATTTTCGCCAGTCTTCTTATTCCAATCCCTCTGACCCTGACCAGGATAATGGGTTGGCAGATGGATGGATGGCATGCCAGTTGCACATTGCTTCTAAATATTATGGAAACCACAATGCTAAATCGCTACTATTAATATAATCCTTATTCCGAAAGACCACTGTTTATAATTATTTCATATTTTTACTATAACAATTATTTCATTTCCAATAACATTTGATCTATTCCTGAGCAATGTACATTGATGGAAACTAATTGGAAAGTTTAGTAGTGTTCATTAGTGTTCAATGAATTAAATTAGCAGTCAATAAAATGATCATTCAATAAAATGTCCATTGAAATGCAATATACAGCAAAGGTTGGTAAAGCAGGACTGCGGAACCATACTGATGTTACAATCTGCAGTCAGAAGACACGGTTCAGACATTCTTTTCCTAGCAGGACTCTCGGTATCCCAGAGCACGGCACGGCAGCGAGCATGTGCCCATCTGACCAGCTGAGATGGATGCGCCCATTTCTCTGCACAACCTGAATAAATCACAGGACAGATAAATCTCTCTCTGCGGCGAAGGGTCTCGTTTGTGACCCATCCACCTCAAAAAACACCCAACATAACAAGATGGACTTTTTCAGGAGCCCACGTGCCAGTTTATGGCCTCGGTCATAATAGTGTTGTGTGACGCATATGTTTAAAGAATGTTATGTGGTCTGAAACACACAACAGGCACCATAGGAAACAAAACCGGCAGCCTACTGTCCATCTCAGAAACTATATTACACGTGTTCTCTACTGTTTGTGTGAGCCCCCCCCCGTATAACCCATATTTTGCACTCATGAATGGGAAGTGAATGGGGGAATGCTCTGTGATGGAATGGCGTCATGTCCAGCATATCCCATTCTATACCTCCTGGGACAGCCTCCAAGATCATTGTAACCCTATACAGGAAATGTTGTGTCGAGGATGAATGGATGGGTGGATGAATGGATTACACTCATATACTCTATATCTTAAGCAAAGAATGACATATCACATATGTCAAATATGCCCATTTAAAGCCATTAACATGTGACCATTTTGTTTAAAGAGAAATTTATACTTTGTTCCAAGTCAAGAAATGTGGAATTCCAATGGTGTGGAGCAAGAACATCTCCCCACTCCTGGTTTGTTCCTACAGGTCTGACACGTGGTATCAATTTAGACCAACCAGACGAGCAGCCGACCACCATTACTCGCTGACCACATCAGTTAGCTCAGCAAGAGGAATGTCCAACAGGCAACTGGCACTAGTTAGAACCAGTCAGCAGGTCAGCCGCAAGTCACTGACAAGCCAGAAGTGCAGCCCTCTGTGAAATGTACACCTGCTGACAGATTAGGGTCTATTGAGCAGGAGAAGAAAACAAGAGACGGTCAAACTTTATGGAGACAGGCGTAAGAAAGGTGACGGCCACTGACAGAGAGAGCCGAAGAAGCAAAGCTCATGTTTAATTGTAGGACGATTCCCACGGTCAAATGACCATCCGACCACCAAGCTGCCAGACTGGCCTCCAAAATCTGGCCCAAACCGGCGCTGGCTGGCCTGCCGCCACAGAGCAGAGTCACATGCACGCTTTGCGTGGGGCTGCCGCCTGCCAGACCACAGGAAGCATAGAATGAGCGAGTGGATGTTAGCAGCCCTGTGGTATGCATGGGGTGTTAAGAGCATAAGCATGAACCCCGACACTTTGTGCATCCATATATTTTTTTCAATATTCTACTTTTTCTTTGTTCTTACTGTTGGTGTGAGATTTCATACGCTGCACATTAAACGCAAAACATGAGAACAACAAAAAAAAAGTCCCGCAATTTTTTCCCACATACCTGTCACATGATCATGCCTGTATCACATGACTCCTGGCCCTTCCATGGTTCTTCTCCCTCGCCCCCCCCCACTCTCCAAGAAACCCCTTCTGTGTTCAGCAATTACCTTTATATGCAGTGTTGGGCATTTCAGGTCCAGAAGCTACAAATCCAGACCATGGTTTTGTTTCTCCCAACCAGTTGAGT
>JAODUD010000046.1:17814429-17828262 GCA_026784285.1 Stomatorhinus walkeri | reverse complement strand
ACTCAGCTGGTTGGTAGAAACAAAACCATGGTCTGGATTTGTAGCTTCTGGACCTGAAATGCCCAACACTGTTTATATGCTCTATAATATAAATTTGCCCTCATGTTATACAAGCACATACCTACTGCGTTTTTGTATAAATCCAGTGCAAAAGCAATTATTCCCATAGCACAAGCTCTTTAAAGAACTATAATATCATCCACCATTCTCTGGATTTCTGAACAGTTACATAATCTAATTTTCCTATGCTTACAGCATGTTTCTTCGTTCTCCGTGTACTTCTTTAGACATAAACCTTTGAAATAAGCCTGAACAGTATGTGATTTCAGGTATGGAGAACAGAAAAAAGTAAGAAAAGAAAATGTAGAAAAAACAGAAGCTTCCTCAAGACATTTAACATCAGTTTAGGAAAAGTAAGTCAGACCACACATTGATACAGACACTCAGCTCCTTGTTGAAATGTGGGCTGCCTATTCTTGAAATTTGATTTTCCGTGTAAGCTGTATAACACGCATAATTAGATCTGTACCAGATTATGTTGCAAAACAGCTTTATGCTACTGAATTTTTTTGGGTTTCAGAGCATCTTAAATTTATTCAGAATACTTTTGCCACAGGTAATGGTTGTAACATTCACGACACAGGGAATAAGCTTTCGAAGAGACCTTTACACAATCTATGCAAATTTAGTTTTCCTTTATAAATATTGACGAATTAAAATCATTTTAAAATTAAATTGATAACAGACAGATGACGTTCGTGAAGCATTTCCATTTCCAGTCATGGCACGAAAGTAACACCTGTTGAATAAAAATGTGATGCGGCTAAATTCCCAAATGTAAATAACCTATGAGGCCATTCAGTCACATCTGTCGCACACATTAATGTGCATTAAACATCTGAAGTATCCTGAGTCAAACCTGGTAGAAAAAAACATCTGGATTTTTGTCAGCTCCAAGGCCAGTCAGTGTGTCAGTGAAGCCTGCCAAACTAACCTAACAGTGCCCGTGACACCTTTCCCTCTGTCCACTTCGACAGAGCACTGACCCCCCGAGTCCATGCCCCCTCAGATGTTGGCACCCCAAATGGTTATGTCAGGCTTTTTGTTATTGCCCATGTGGCTGTGACCTGTGATGGTGCCCATTGGCTCCAGACCCCCCCCCCCATGACCCTGAATAAATGGACATGGATGGATGTTCATCTGTGCACTACATTCTTGCTGCTGTATGCACCGGAATCTCCCTCTCGGATCAATAAAGCCCAACTTAATCTTATTTAAGCTGATAGTGTACCTTGATGCGCCCGCGGGTATTGCTCTGGTTACCAAAGCAGCTCTTTGTCTCCATCCTCTTCCTCATAAAGCAGTGTGCTCAGCAAATACCACAGGATCTGACTGTGATGAAGATTTCGTATACTTTCATTGGGATAGCAGCAGAGCAAACGTTACACATCAGTCTCCATGTCTATCGAGAGCGAAGAGAGTCCAAAATGGGTTAAAGTGCGGTTTACTTTCAATTATGTCGAAACCTCAATATGTGACGGCTCTGCTCATTTAATCAAAGCGAGTGGAAAAAGTGTGCCAAAGAATGGTAATCCCGGATTTTTAGTCCATTGCAGCTGCTTTAAGAATTAGCCAAACCAAACTGTGTTTCCACTGTTTTCAGCTGGCACAGGAAAGGAATACTTTATTTTAATGGTTTTTTGCTCAGGTTTGAGAAGCATGTTGCCATGAGTCATAAAGAGCACATGCGACTCTGCAACTCTTCACACTTGCTTTACTTCCAGTAGGATGACGATTAAGCGGTTTGCCCAAGGAAACGGCCCTTGGTCGATAATATTACCTCAAGCGTCTTAGAAAAACATTTTAAAAAGCCAGTGTCCTCCCCTTTTGCACTAATGGAATAAACATGCAGGCAAGACGTATTTCCAAGTAATTACTAGCACCGTGAAAATAGGGGAAAATAGGATGTACGGAGATTGCAGGCTGCCTTAGATTTTCAATGGGATGCAGTGGCCCAGCTTTTCAGGGCTTCATGTAAAAAATATCGAGTATCTCTTTTATGACCTGTGAAATGGTAACTGTAGTGTGCAGACTCATAAATTTTCTTATGAAAATGACTTTTCCTCTGATTTACAGGTTTTACTTCTTTTGTGAAGCTCAATAGAAAGTCACGATCAGATCGGCCATGCTCTCCCGGCTTTCTGTTCCTGGTGATTCCCGTCACACCGCACTGTAAGGGAACGACCGCGGCTTTCACGCCACATATGCCTCGCACACAATAGCTGCCTCCACAAGCCATCACAGGCAATTGCTCCTTATAAACACATTTATTGACGCGTATAATGATTGTTTTACTGAGTAAAAGCAGCTTAATGAAGCCCGGCTGTGTAACCTGAAAGCATTAGCGATCAATAATGAATTAACGCTGCTTGAAGGGCGAATGTAAGCCCATTAGACACATTTTTCTGAGTCTATTCATTCATATTCATTCTCATTACACAATGAACGGGGGTAGGTTAGCATTTTAGATCTCAGGAGGTGTGTGAAAGTACTGTTTCTTCGATTAATGTCATAAAATCCAGGTTCCTTGCTGGAATACAGATCTACCCAAAAGAACATCCAACGTAAGGAATATTTTGCGGCCTACAATGGATGTCTTGTCTAAACACGGAGGAATTAAAGGAACTAAAGCTAATTCAAATAAATATTAAGTAATCTAATGGAATGCATTAGGATCACAATGCACAACTCACAAATCTGCAAAGTTGGTATTATTTACCAATCAACATGTAGCTGGCGTAAGTATATAATGAAACGTATGCCTTAGGCTCCGGAACGACATACCTTACTCACACTCACTCTGTATCTGTATATAGAATTCGTACATGGTTAAAATAGCAGTTAAGCTATGTATTTTTTTCTTTCCCATTTTGAGAAACAAAAATAAAAAACCTAAAAAGTACCAGATTCAAGCAACCTATATTTCTTGATTTCTTTTATTTTATAAATAATTTTCTTGTGTTGTCTGCTGGTATAACCACACTCAAAAAGAGCTATTTTCCTTATCTTTCTCTTCATTTTCTTTCACATTGGCTCATTTAAATCACTGCAGGAGGGTAACTAGGATTTGCTCTTCAAACTGTAGATGTGCAACAATAAGAAGCTGTAATGAGTAAAGCAAGTTTGCATTGGGGGGCACTTTGAAAAGATGGACACCTCCCACATCACCAGGATGCACGCAAGATTCATTTTGATTTATGCGTTTTCGACTCTGTTACGGGGAACAGGCTTCCTTTGTACCGGACAAAGGGTCCCACAGCCATGAAAGATTTACTACCAGAACACGGTGATATTATCTCCTGCGGCTGTATCTAAAGCAGAGGAAAACGGTACCTGGAATTAGGCAAATCTCACAGGGCAGAATAAAGGAAAGTATTTTCAGTGATGACCTTTGGCAATTGGGAAGCTGTGCGCATGAGCTGAGAAGCCTATGTTTTAGTAAATCTAGTCTGTGGGCTGAATTTTCAAAGACGTTCTGCATGTTCGAAAAAAAAAGATGATTTATGTGATACTTTCATAAACTAGCTGGCTGTTTGGGCCTCACGTTTTCAAAGGACACTAGTAACTATGAGTCAAGCTTAAATTGGCCGTGACATCCATTAAACTTTGGCAACTCGGGGGAATAAATAAATTGAGCTCTGAATCTTAAGTGAACAAAAAACGTTCAAACTTATGTGAAAAATGTGCAGAGAAAAACTTTTGAAGTGGAAACTGTAATATATAAGAATAAACACGTGTGGATATATTATACATGATTGCTGAGTAATGGATCCCGGGCTTGCCAATTAGCTAATTTTATATATACATAATTACCAGACCTCATTAGACTCCCATGAAATGCACAATCGCAAGACACAAACACATTTTCTGGCTAATATTATACACACCTAACTGCATTATTGATTTACTGTTAACGATACTAGGAAACACTCAGTGTTGCACTGTAAATACTCAATTCAAATGAAATTAGCAGGTCGGCTTTAATAAATGAGATCAGTAGGTCTTTTCCAGACTTTATTAGACTGATCCGCTGTTCACCCTTGGCGTGGGTTCCAGCAAAATTAGGCATTGCTGTACAAGAAAGAATGTTCTAGAAACATTCAAAATAAAAAAGAGCACAGTTAAAAAAAATAAATAATTCCCAGATACCATACAAATGGTATAAATGTGGCTGCTATGTGTTTGCATATTATAATTTTAATGTTTACACATTCTGAACACAGCGGAAGTACTGAAAAAAACAGTCATTTTTAAGAATATTTAAGCACCTACTCAGCACTTCGTACACAACAGAATTGCCATGCTTAGCTAAAGGACAGAACTTCCACAATGTACATTAATAGCAAAAAGCAGTTTGAAGTAATCGCTTTAAGTGCTGAGAAAAAGAAATATACAGTGCAGCCTATGGATGGTTTCTGTATACATTACTCTCAAATGTACATATTATTATAAACATAAGGGCTGTATATGAAACTATCTCCATCAGAAAAAATATGTTTATACAAATGCCCCCATTTCTTTTCTCCATTTCGATCCTTTGGTTTCCTGTATTACATTCTGCAATCCCCCCCCCCCCCCCAAGTCACAGTGCTGGCTTGTCAGGCTTCTTCCTGTACTGATTTCTGATGGGTTATCAGGCCAGCGCTGTTTCGCCACAATTCACCTTCTCAGAATCAAGATCACAGTGAGCGATGCTGCCGGACTTGTGCGGCACAGATGGACGGCCGGGGCCCGCAAGGTTACTGGGACAGAGGAGCCCGGCACTGAGGGGCGGCGGCCTTGTCCCAGCTGGCGAATCGGCGGTGACGGGGGCGTGGCCTGTCTGTAGACAGGTGAGCGCTATGCTGGTCCTGCGCCTGGGCCCGTAGACTCTTCTGTGACCTCCTCTTTGAGTCTCTCCTCGTGGAGGAGCTGTCCTGATGTTTGGAACGTTGTTTCCCTGACCCTGAATGGGCACAGAGATATACAAGTCTGTTTGGTTAAAGTGAACAGTGAGCCGTCCTGCTTGCCACTACATGCCATGTCACCATGCATCTTTTACTCTATACAAGCTGAAAGTTATATCTCACATAATAAACAGTTATGTCTGTCCGTCTTCTTTAACCACTAATCCACCCCAGGGTCGCGGTCAGCCTGGAGACTGTCCTAGGAACCACAGCCCACAAGGCAGTGGACTCCCTGGATAGGATGCCAGTCCAGGGCAGGGGTATACACTCACCGACTGGACAATTTAGAGACCCCACTTTACCTAACCGCATGTTTTTGGACTGAAGAAGGTAACTGAAGTATCCAGAAGAAAAGCCACACATGTACTGGGGGAATCCCCTGACTCAGTACCACTGTACCATAACAAATATATCTGTTCATTTTCTCCTCTATGTAGATCGGCATTCATGTGACCTGTGCATGTGACAAAAGCAGACAGGCCAACGTGTGGGACACGATGACTCTCTCAGGCCGTGCACAACACAACAGTTTCGATAAGCTTTTGAAGTTTTTAAGAATAGCTAAGTTTTGCTGCCTTGCGCAGGACGAGCAATTCATTTATCTCATATTTCCAAGCACTTCAGGCCACGCTGTTCAAAAAATTCAATTCCACCTCCATCAGCTCAGCTTAGACAGCGCCTGCCAGCGCTAATTAATGCCTCTCGAATTCCCGCGGCATACACGCGTGTACAAAAACACGCACACGCGCGCACGTTTCATCCCCCGTTCCTTGGGAAGCTTCCCATAGAAGACGCGGAACACATGGAGCTGCCCTCTTTCCAAGTCTTGGGCGCGAGGTTAATGAAGTCCAGATGGTGCAGGATTGATGGGGATATAAGGTGGGGAGCAACTCCAGTTTCAAAATGGATGAAAGTGGGAGAGAGACGGAAAGACAGCGACGGAAAGAATGACTGACAGGCCTCCCTGTGTTCTGTGTCTGCTGAAAGATATTAAATATAGCGAGAGAAGAGAATGGACAATGGAGCTTCTCTGTATGGTAAAATCATAACGGGGCTGGAGGCCTTGCAGCTGGCGAGGTGTTGCTGACATTATCATCTGCTAGAATACTGTGCAAGAAGAGCGTTTTGAGGGCACATTTCAATCCCTGGGTCAGCTCGCCGCCGCCGTCGCGCTCTCGTGTGTCATTTCACACATGAAAATTAGGAAAAGCTGTGTAAACCGTGGTCAGATCTCTCCGTACGCCAGAAGCGTCACGTCCAATTACATCGCTCGTGTATTATCTGGATGGTGTAAAGCAACATTTCACAGCTATAAGGGGAAAAACTCAGCTGAACGTATTTTATAGTGCCATGCAAATAAAACTGCACATATTTCTGATGATGTTGTTTAGTGTGATTTATGAGACGCTGGGCACCATAGGTATGCCTCCCGTTTGTGCCAAGTTTTCTAAGGGGCCAAGAACCCGAAAATTTATTAACATGCTGCTGATTTTTTACAGAATATTTTTCCTTCTTGCTTTCTCTTCTTACTTCGTTCACTACATTGATGGATTGTGGAGTCATCTGATAATTTTAGATACAGTGCCTCAGTCAGAACTCAATGTAGGCCCCAGTGTCGCCTCAGAAAAGCACAGATACCATAATAGCTGGCAAATACACGTAACACCAAGCAAATGGAGGTCTCCTGCATGATATTCTGTGTGTCCGACGTGAGCACAGACTAAGAATGAAGTTCTGTTTGTTACATGCGCCTACTGTCACACAATGGCCCGGGGCTGGCTACTTCCACTGCTTATTCCGGAGTTAAATGGGTGAGTACTGGAGAAATAAACACCGTAAGGAAATGTCGTTAAAATAAAAGACCTCCGTGGGATAGGAGCACAGCCTGCATTTGGAGTGTCAAATATTCAATCCAATCAGATGTTTTATGTAAGCACTTCAAAATGGCTCCCTCAGTGTTACCGTTCTGATGTGTGTGTATTTGGTACTGTATGTATTTGTTGTGTGTGTATTTGGTATGCCACAAAAGCTGGTGTCCGTTACATTAATCTAACACTGGATATACTTGATCCTTTTTTCATTTTTAGAAAAGCCATGTGCAGTAATAACAGTTATTATATATTTTTTCCAAATAGCAAATTTCCAAATGTTTTTACACATTCTAGTAGGGAAGTTGGGCGGCTTATTGAACGGGACCATGTAACCAAGGGAGCTCAGACCATAATTTATTTGGGGATTCCCCTTTCAGGGCAGACTGGACAGGGAGGGAACGGGACGTCCGAAAGCCTCCTAAATAAATGCAGTTGCATTTATTGCATTGCAACGACCTCAGAGCCCCAGTCTGGGGTCACAGTCAGAATGCAGGTCCCAGTAATACAGGGAATGAGGGGAAAGTGGAATGGATCAGTGTGGATGATGACAGTCACCTGACTCACTCTCTGGATGTGGACAGCGTCCCCCCCCCCACTGAGGGGAGATTCCAGGGTGTTACACATGACCATGCCCTGGCTGAGTAGCAGCTTTCAGCTTTGTTGTGAATTTTACAGCTAGCTGGCATTCCTCATCAACTCTGGATCATCAGCGCCGCTGAAACGTAACTGGCTTAATGGAGCGCCTCCGCAAATCCGACACTCACGCCTGTGCTCACTGCTGAGGCAGAGCACTGTGACCTTCTCTGTCCACTACTCATTGTGCAGGCATGCAAATTATTACCAAGTATTTATCTCATTTTACCAACAAATCATTAGATAAGTCCATGTTACATAAGCAGGAACATAGTAGGGTCATCGGCAAGTTCAAAGCAAAAGCAGGACTTACTGCCATCTATAAATAATTTATTATACAAAACAGCTGCCCTAGTGTTCTGTGTAAGCTCCGCATTCCAGTATGCCCTTCACACTGGGAAAAAGGTCTTCAGTTATTTTATCTCTTTTTCGCTTCCACAGCTTATTAATATAAGGTCACAGTGATCAGAATCCAACCTTCCCACAGAGATATCAGTCCATCACCTAGGACCCTCAACCCATGCTTAGATCAATTCAGTCAAAAATGTCATGTGAGCAAGAGGCTTTGGAAGATGGAGACAGACTGAACATACACGTAGGGCTGGGAGTGGATTTGGACTCACAACGAGACGAGGCGCTTACATTTATGCTTTATGTAAACGGACGCAAATGTTCATTTGCATGTTACATTTTATTTATTTAGCACACACACTTTTATCCAAAGTGACATGCATTTTTTTGAGAAAGCAGGGACAGACTTTGAAGCTACTGGGGGTTAAGGGTCTAGTTCAAGGGCCCTATGGTGAAGCCACTCGGCCAACCCTAGGATTTCATCCAGTGACCTTCCCATCATTTGAAGGAACTGGAGGATGACTGGCATGAGATGCTTTAAGAAGAGCGGACAGTGTGCTAATGAATATACCCTCAGTTATTCCATGATGGATACCAGTATTGAGTGTCTGGTGTTTACCATCCAGGGAGTGGTACCTCTCTTCCAGTAAGGCCGCTTAGAAAGCAAGTCATGTATCACGTGAGTTCTGCTGTTCATTGCCAATGATGGTCAATATGAGTCAATAGCTTTGTATTTCTCCACTTGGCTCAGGGCTCTATGATATATTGCCGTATCAATTTCAACTCTTGATGCTACAGAATAAATGTAATCACAACCAGTACTCTACAAGATTAGCCATTTGACTGATGGCCTTAAAATTCATCAGCCGACAGCTGTAGCGTGCAAGAAAAGGCAGTGTTCTGTAAACAGAGAAAGTATTACATCTACAAATCATAACTACAAACATACTATCTTGTTGGAAGTTACATGTGCAGGAGGTCCTGTAGAGCAACTTAATCAGGCTGGGCACTCAGGTCAAAGACAGCATCCCATGTCTGTGGTTTGTGGTTCAGGAAAGAAACGTCGGAAAATTATTAAAGCAGAAAGCGATGAATAAATTAGCATGAGCCTGTCAGATGTAGCGCGTCGGAAGGGGGCTGGACTTTGGCATGTTCTTTATTGCTTTGGCGATTGATCATCATTTGAGTGCTTACATTCGCCTGATGAAACACAGATCATCCTGATTGGTCTGATTCCCTTTTTCAGAGGAGCGGGATGGATATTTTATTGCTCTGTAGCCTGTCCCTGTGGTGAAGATTTGTCTGACAGAATGTTACTTTAGGCTGACGTCCCTTAGATGTATGAATGATTAACATTCTTTTTGATAAAAGTAGATGTTCTTAATATATATTTTTATATATACAGGGGTTGCTCAATTGCCCATAGGTGTGCATGTGTGAGTGAATGGTGTGTGGGTGTGTCCTGCGATGGGCTGGCCCCCCGTCCAGGGTTGTTCCCTGCCTCGTGCCAGTTGCTTCCGGGTAGGCTCCGGACCGCCCGCGACCCAGTAGGATAAGTGGGTATAGAAAATGGATGGATGGATGGATATATACAGGACTATGAAACTTATTGTGCTAATACACTATTATTTCTTTTGATTTGCTATCATGCAGTACTTTGTTACCCAAATGATTCCCAATAGTATGAGCAAAGATTTTAGAGAAAATAGGAACCTATAATATTTCTCCATGGTTCTAAACAACGCAAGAGGTTAGGTTAGGGCAATGCACAGAATCCCAGAATTCAAAGCTAAAATGAAAACATTCAGTTAGTGCCTCAAACGTTTATTTGTCTTAAAGAATTGCCAGACAAAGGCACACATAAAAACCTAATGGGCAGTATTTGTTTTACTTTATTGATGGCTAATACCTTAAAACCTTAAAGTCTGTCATGTTATTAAATGCACTTTCAGTGGTTGTCAGGCTTTTGTTTTTAGAGCCATTTGCCAAATAGTTTTAGATTCTATCACGCGGCTGGCATTAAACAGTGTGTCGATCCGCCAGCTGAGTACCTGCGGTTATATGTGCATATATGTGGTAAATGCCTTTCAATGCCTTTTGAGAGCGCTGAAATTCAGCTTGTACTTGCATTTTTGTTGGAAATGAATAATCTGCTAATCAGAAGTTAATCCATTAAAAGTAAGTTAATCCATTAAACAAATGTTAAACAAAGCTATGTTACAATGAAATACAGTATTTGTTTTTTTTGTGTAGAGCAACTATTACCTTAGTTTTTAGATATAGAAATACGCATGCACACACACACATATATATGTATATGTATTTCTTTACATCTTAAAAAATACGCATGCACGCACGCACACACACACACATATATATATATATATATATATATGTGTGTGTGTGCGTGCGTGCGTGCATGCGTATTTCTATATCTAAAAACTAAGGTAATATCAGTTTTATGGGTTATGTATATTGTATGTTACCATGACATAACCTATATACATGTATGTATGTGTGCATGTGGGTTAGTTTATGTTACATTGTGAAGACCAAATGTCCTCCACAGTGTAATAAAAACCTGCTATTTTGATGTGAATGTCAATGCAATCAAAAAGCAAAAGAAGTCTCATATTTTGTTTGGTTACTTATGGGTAAGGTTAGTGCTGGGAAGGGGTTAAGGTCATTATGTTGGAATTATTTAGAGTTTTTGCCATAGAAATGAATGGAGAGTCTCCACAAAGATTACAAACCTGTGTGTGTGTGTGTGTGTGTGTGTGAGAGTGTGTATACTTTAACCTTATGGGGACACAATGTCCCCATAACGTGATGAATTTTTCCCCCTCAGTATCCTGGTCCCTATAAGGGAAAACTTTAATAAAAATCTGTGATTGCAATGAAAAAAACTAAAAATGCAAAAAAATTTGTATTTTGCTTGGTTACTTATAGTTATAGTTAGGGCTGGGTAGGGGTTAAGGTTGTCATAGTTAGTGTTTACATTTTTCCCATAGAAATTAATGAGTAGTCCCCATAAAGATATGTTTACCCAACATATATACAGTATGTATGTGTGTGTATATATCTCAGTTGGGCCTCCAGATTGAGGTGCATTTTCCTGAACAAAGCTAAAGATTGCTGGTGCTAGCAGAATCTGATTTCCAGAGACTGGGTTAGTCTTCATTGGGGGCCTCACACGTTGATATCATACTTATTCACAGCAACCCTACAGTATCTGCGCCTGTCACTCTGACTGGGAGTGCAGAATTTTACTGGGGTACTGGCACTAATTATATTAACATGATTAAAAAAGAGCAAGGTTGTGCCAAATTAGGCTAAATGTCTGAGGGCTCAAGATAAGTGATCTATTTATGTATATCACGTTACCCTGACACAGCGTAAAACACTTCATTAGCACAGTTTGAACATGGAGAGTCTCAGCCAATCCGCGTCTCCCTGCGGCTCCTCTCAGTATAACGGCATTAATCCAGAGAGCACTGCCTTTCCCGACAGAAAGAGGCTTATGGAAAGGGATTTAAAAAGACACTGTGCTCATTATGCTTTAAAGCGCTAATATTGGGATTAGAGGGGTCATTATTTTCTCATGCACAGGTTCGCAGATATTAAGCAGGATTTGTTTCTGGCTTTGAAGCCTAATTTTCTGACAGCTTAAAAAAAATAAGACGTGACCGTAAGACAGATTCCTGCAAGAACAGATCCAGGCAAAATTGGTACAAGCGACAACCTACAAATATCCACTCATTTTCCATAAAAATCACTGTGAGAAAGACGTCAACCCCACTGAACCGCTCACCAACAAAAAATTTTTTTAATTATAAACCAAAGTTGGTAATGACAGTAGATGCATCATGCTTAGGAAGCAAAGTTTAGAAATTAATGAATTAGAGGAAAATGGGCATCCTGTACTGTCCTTTCATTAGGAAATGCTCTAAAAATAGGGCTTCGTCCTGGTAGAGATCTATTCAGTCAGCCGCCCCCAAACATGGCAGGGAAAGCAGCGCCTGAAAATATATTTTTGTAGAAATGTAATACTGTGGCGAGATACGTGAACGAATCTAATTTAACCTCATTTAAAAGTTGTCTTCATATCTGGACTGAAATGAAGAGTTAATTAATGTTCCAGCTTTAAAATACATAAAACTAAATGAGTTACAACATTAAGCAGTATAAAGTATTCTTGCTTACTACTTACTAAAGTACCGTAATATTAGTAAACATATGACTTTTCTTAACTGTTTCACATAACTAGTTAATGCTCATTTGATAAATACCATTAGCAACCACGAGTACCCAGATGAAACAAAATCAAACAAAATTTGTTAATAGTTAAAATATTTTGTTAATTTTGTTCACCTTCAAATATCACTCAGCGTAAACTCAGTGGATAACTAATAAACTAAGTCCACTAGGGGAAGGTTTACGGTAAATATGATTTATTTGCCTAGTAACCATCCAAACCATCACTGACTTGCTGAGCACAATAATCTGAGGCCCTGTTGATGTTTCACAGAAGATGAAGTGGAGAGACCTTGGGACAGTGCTGCACTTCCTATCTCCAGCTTATCTTGCCATGTTTATTAATGTAGTCATGGAAATATTGATGGGCATTAACAAGTAAGTGAAGTTCCACATTAGTCTGGGACCCTTTCAAAATTAAAGAGAAGAAATTGTAATGTTCCAATGAAGACACCCAGTTCACCTAGCATTAACAAAGGGGGGGGGGGGCAATTAACAAATCAATTTTTAGGATCTAAAGCAGAGGTCACCAACCTTTTTGAAACTGAGAGCTACTTCACGGGTCCTGAGCCATACGAAGAGCTACCAGTTTGAAACGCCCTCCTAAACTTATCTAAACTTCATGTTTAATAAATATGTTTTAAATGCTTTTTTATATATTGTCATTTTCAAATCTATACAAATAAAAATTTGATTAAAGAAGAATAGCAACAGGATATAATTAAACTTTAGACACTGCTCACTGGTGAGTTGTACTACTTTTAGAACAGGTCCGCAGGCAACTCAAGTGGTCCTTGGGGGTATCCTGGTGTCCGCGGGCACCATGTTGGTGACTCCTGATCTAAAGTGTCTTTAGATCCTAAGAATCGAATACTGCAGCATCTAGGCAGATGTTATTTGAGGCTTGGACCTGTAAAAGAGCCCATGGATGCCCTGCCTTCTTAAAAGCAGCTCGTCTTCATTCTGCTCTGCAGTCAGCCTCTAAAATGTTGACATCACATCCAGCTCTGTCAGTAAGGGGCTGATTAAGAGGGCTACAGCTACTAGGAAAACTAGCAGTACGAAAAATAACTAATGATGTGCAATTCCTTACTCCACATCACCACCATATAAACAAACATTTTTGAAACAAAACCGAACAAAATGATGCTCTGTAAATACACACATGCCAGGGTCCAATTTATTGAATTAACATTGAACTACAAGGCAATTCTTCATTTTCAATGGATCATTTTATATTTAGAACTAAAAACCATTTATAAGTGGAAAGTAGAACTTAATTGCATTCTGTTCCCAAAATGCAGCAGAACAAAGAAATACTAATTAAAATACTGACATTGCCCAGAAGAGAAAATGATCATTCAGAAGATGTAGTAAGAGTTGGACGCAAACACAGAAAAAGCTCTGTGGCATAGAAGATGTGATCTGCCTTATGTTCATCGTACACCCCCCCACCACCACCAAGACAAGGCCATCAGCTGGCACACAGCGCTCTGAGTATCGAGGTCCACAGCCCTCGGGTAGCTGTGCAGGATAACTGATGGAAACATCACCACCCTGCAAACTTATCATGCGTGTTCACTGGTGTGACATTTATTCCTGTGTAAGGATACTCAGTTCAGATCTCTGCTGAAACAAGCATATCATTTCATTGACATTTTATAGAGAAATATAAAAGCTCTATGTTGGGGGGGGGGGGGGGCTGATCCAGTCCCTCT
>JAODUD010000046.1:17802367-17814329 GCA_026784285.1 Stomatorhinus walkeri | reverse complement strand
CCCCCCCCCCCCCCCCCCCCCCCCCCCCCCCCGGATCCAGTCCCTCTAGTCAATTTGCTTTGAGTGAAACTTTTCATAAGAGCAAGACATTCCAAGAAATGCTTATAGAGACGTCACGCATGTTTTCACAGCCCAAGTGCTGCCACAAACATGCCGAGCCCAGCAGACCAGGCGAAGTGGCTTCGTCTGAAGGGTACAATACCCCCCAGATCCCTCAGCCTACAGGGCTCGCGGTGGACCTTAATGGCCGTGTCCGAGCCCCATTTGTCTTCCGTGTCAGCTTGGGATTCCGCAGCATCGAAGGCATCAAGAGCCTCCCAGGAATGCTTCTCAAGCAAGGAGGAAGGCGAGATTTAAGGCAGTGCTGCCGACAGCCCAAAATTGAATGGCTCATTTTATAACTCATAAAAAAGCACTGTAACAACAAAACGACCAACAACCATATTCAGTTAAGAGCCATCACTGCCGCTACTCATCTAGGGCTGAGCCTGTGATTTTCTCGTCTCCACTAAATCCTCAGGCTTGTTCTCAGTGTCAGTCGGGTATTAGCATTGTGGCACTGTGCCAAACACCAGCATCATCCCTCTCCAAGCTGCCTCTCCACCAGACTTCTTGTCGTAGCCAGCGCTCTCAGGAGAGCGCCGGGAGGGGTCAGGCTTTTTTCGCTTTGCCTCCCTTTTTGGAACCTGCGTTGGCACGTTACTGGACCGCGACCCACAGATGTACTGCTTGGATGTGTCTGGATCAGTGTTTCCCAATCTGGTCCTTGGGGACCCATAGTCTGGTTTTTGCTACCAGAAGCTAGGAGGGAGCAAAAATGTGGACCGTCTGTGGGTTTCTGAGGACCGGGTTAGGAAACACCAGTCTGGATGAATGGCCTCCTGGCCTGTTATCTTCCTCAGCGCTGGAAAAAACATCATCATGTTTCCTGCTTTGTGTTCTTCTAACAAAAATCAAGGGCAGAATATATAGTAGTATGTCATTCTCAACAATGAATAATATTTATACCCATACATCCATCATCCAGACCTCAGGGTCGCGATGAGTCTGGACCCTATCTGAAGCAACATGGGGCTTGATGCAGGGGACACCCTGTCTGGGGTGCCAGCCCATCATTATATCTACAAAGTATCTTGCATGTTTTGGAAACAGCAGTATGACCTTCTGTTAACCCGACCATCGGAAAATGAAAAATTTTGAAATGTGAGCCTTTGCAATTACATCATACAGTGAGTATACTTCAAGCGATAAAAATCAGAATTTTACAATTCGAGAAAATTTCTCCGACACCAGCGAAGGCCACAGGCAAATGCAGGCGAGCAGACGACAGGCCACATCGAATTCTGTCGCACTGAATCCCTTAGGCAGCGTGCAGGTGCTGCTGCAGCCACACAGTCCAGGGAATACTTGTCTTGCACGTTTGGCGGCTGGTAGTCTTTGCAAAAGGGGAAAAAAAGGGAATTCCGAGCAAACGCAGGCCTGAGCAACCGGGAATATTTATTCTGTGGCAGAAAAAAAGCGAGATTGGGGTCCTGTCTACATAGTTTGGGGCAGAATGCGGGCCCCAGAGACCCTGGGAGCTGCAGTGATGATCACAGGCCATGACTATGAAACGTGCCACAGCCAGTGGGGAATGTGTCTGAGCGCTTGACAGATTTAATAAGAGCCAGTGAGGACATCTAGCCAATCGCTGCCTTCTTGTTTTAGACGCTTTTCTTGTGTTGTTTTTGCTGCTCGGCGCGTGTCCGCTTTTATCTTCGCCAGATGTCAGAGGAAGCATCCACTGTGGGCTGTTATACTCGCCGTTTTGCTGAACCCCACATGCTGTTTCTGTCCTGAAGCTCCCCAGGCGATATCTACCGGCCTGCTGCCACTCAGCCTGACAGTCTCACGGGACGTGCAGCAGCCTTCGAATCCTTCTGACTCCAGATGCCGAAACGTCACGTTGTGGAGCGCATAATGGTACACTCCGACTCGCGGGGGGAATCCGCTCACCACAAGCTTGGCACGGACGCCCCCGACATCCTGGAAGATGTTGACGACAGAGGGTAACGCGGACCACCGGAACAATTACAAGACAGTGGTGTGGTTTGAATTATTCCTTCAATAAACAATTACAAGCCGTTACAGGCACCAGTGAAGAACTGTGGTTTAGGGATGAGCAGTGACCAGAAGTCAACAAAATTCTCTTGATATAGACAAGTTATATGATTTTAAAACACCTTTTCCAGCAGAGTGCAGAGTCGGTCCTTTCACACAGCCCTCGGAAGCCCTATGTGTTTAACTATGCTGCTAGATCTTCCGCCTAAAATCTACCAATGTGAGGAGTGTTTCATACACTATTTTCATGGTGGCAGGAGAGCCATGACCTCAGTTGGACAGCCAGCGAGCAGAATGGCAATGTGACTAGACCAGAGACCATGTCTGGAACTGTTCTCTCACCCCCCACAGGAAACAACGATGGTCTGTTCCAAAGGGGCTCCCGATAATGACCGTATCGCCTACAGATGATGCTCAATACTTCAAAAGCAGGCAGAAAGATTTTAGGTTTTTGGAGACATTAGACAGGGCACCATTATATACACAAATACTCTATGGCAAATTCAAACAGTTTTCAAAAAGACAGCTGATCAATAAAACAATATAAACGGTCTGGCCTCATGGAGGTAATGCATTCTTCCTGTCCTCGAGCTTGAATGGGATACATGTTTCACCTGCTGCAGAGCAAATGTGATATTTCAGTCCCTCCTTTCCCTAGATACCCCTAAAGCACCAAGGTGTTGCAGACTGTAAAAAAAAAAAAAAAAAACACATCCAGTTTTACTATTTGACCAACCCAGAGAGTGTGACTCTGGTATGCATTTGCAGTTAGAATCACTGACAGATAAGGCTCTAAAATATGACTGCAATTAAATAGGATCTGGAATCGTGGAAACTGAGCAGCTGTGTTTGGAAAAAGAACCTGCTGTACATGTGTCTCTCCCAGAAATGTTAAAAAACATAAATAAAACATAACTCATTTTAATAATATAGGCAAGATGTGGCTTTGCCCATATTCTCCTTCCTTCACAATTTACATTAAATATTATATTGATTTTCTTATAATGAATGAAAGGAATTCAACCACACAAAAAATGTAAATATGGCAGCTTCAACTAACACGGTCTTCAAAAAGCTGGTCTAATTAGCCTGCTGCACTGGGGTACAATCTGGGGTACAAAGCTGCTTCCGATTGACTTTCCCAGTAAGGTATCTGCCCCCGATGGGACCCGATAAGCATGTCCAGTGCCCATCAGTTTCAGATGAACGCTGCCCCAGGAGTCCTTCAGCTGGTGCAATTTGTTTAGGCTACACAATAGTCTAGGTTCCTGCTCATTGGGTCTTGCTTTCTTTGGAGGATAATATGCTACTTACACTTCTAACTGGTCATTCATTGGAAGTTCAGCCTTGCTGTTCTCATGCCTGTCTGACTGCTTGACAGCTGTATGTTTGTAATGTGCTCTTTGCCTTCACTTTATGCTGCTTTAGACAATAGCGCCTGGCAAATAAAATATAATAATAATTGGTTGTCGACTATTATGTTATTAGCACTCCATAAATGAGATTGCCACACCTACGGATTCCGTGCTGGACCATCACGGTTCATCGTTTTGCGCATTTTCACCAAGGCGTCTGCCAAAACAGACACGCAACGTCACGTCCTGTAAAGTCAGTGACGTCAGAAAAGGTGCGTCTGACACGAAAAATTTATAGGCTATAGTTTTGCAAAGGAGGTCGGCTCAGTGTTGGCATGCTGAGCATCGACGGGGTGAGAGCTGAACTTTGCTAAAACCAGAATCCGTTTAACCGTTTAAACATGAGTGCAGGGAATCCGTGACATACCGCATAATCGCAGAGAGCGAAGGCCTCGAGACGTAATGTAGACCAGGGATGATATGTCTGGGTTTTTATTGAATCCCTGTTCCCAGTGGAGACACCAAACAGGGCACTGGGAGGAAACGATTCAGCTGCATTGTGGGAAAAAGACTCCTCTGGGAACAGGGAATCCCCGCGACGCTACTCGACGCTTTGACGTCCTTGGGAAATGTTGTGCCTGTTCATCGAAGGGCTACTCAAGAGACAACACAGACCTGTCTGCTCTGTTACGTGGGAATAATTGTGTGCTACCACAAATATGCAAACAGGAACCACCACAAGGAGTGGAACAGGACAAAACTTTCGGGCTTAAACGTTAGCAAAACTGGCTAACCATATTAGCCATGTATTTCCTCCTGTTGATAACTGGTTATTTACATCCAAAAATACAGAAATCACACTATTTAATGCTGTTTTTGATAACGTACTTCTAGTATAAGCTGAAGTTAAAGGTGTTAAGGGTTAAGCTAAACAGTGGGAGCTGAATAGTGAGTTTTAGTACAGTATTTTAAGATACTTTCACTTGTCAAACTTCTAGACGTAGCCATATTTCCAGAGATTAAGAAGGTCTTAAATGTTTTGGGGCATTAATACTGTTATGCGATGTGTCACCTGGGATGTAACCCAGCTCTTCCGCGCGCTGTACTGAAATCAGCGCTGCGCACATACGGTAAGGCCATAATCATAACAGGGCACTAGTGAAATTCCTTATGCATGTGCAAAAAAACAAATGCCAAAGCATGAAGAAATGAAAAAGAGGCTATGGGAAACGCACCCTATTAAACTCAGAGAAAAGGAGCACTACATTCAATCTGCTCATACAAATAAACACATACAGCCATACATGTCAAACAAAGAAGTGCATTAATTAAAAGCAAATCAGTATTAAACCTAAATTAAACTATATTAGCTAAATTCCAACGTGCAAAACTAAATAGACTGAGATTCCCTTTTATATTCTGATGGATCCGGCAAATTCAAAACACAATAAACGTGCCTTTCAACTTAGGTAATGTTTAAATAATGAAGCAGGTTTGTTACAGAGCATGGTAGTCAAATTAAGTTCTTCCTCCTGTCAGGTGGGTTCTCAACGCTGGAAGTCTGGCCCATCCTGCGTCACACTTACCTTTTCTGCAGTGTCGTTTGGGCATTCTGCACCTCCGGGACTCGGCTATTGTGGGGCAGGGTATCGAGTCCCTGGGGGGCTTTTTGACGATGGGCCGGGTGCGGGTCTCCAGGCCCCATTTGAATCCACAGGTTCTGTTCCTCCGGGTGCAAGTGCCCCAGTCGCTCCACGGGCCAACCTCACAGCCGTCTGTGGCAGAGTCAGCAGGGCGCCAAGGTTACTGCACAGGGGCTCAGAGGTAGTAGTTTCATGTTTGTAATGAGTTACATTTACTTTGTTACCTGCACTTAATTAGTAATAGCTTGCAGAGACATAGAATCTTTTTTGCTAACATGTTGCATGCTGGTCGCTTTAGATATTCAGTCATAGACACTGTAAGTCCTACACTAGATTTACAACAGCATTCATATCGAAATCTTACACAGATTAAAGGCGTTAATGAGCAGCAATCTAGAGCCGTTGAGGAGCAGATTAGCTGCTCTCAGATACAATCAGTGTGTAGCTTTAAAATAAAAAGGTCAAAGGTTACATTACGGACTGCTATTAATTTCCGTGAATGTCAATATTTACATTATGCATTCACTGAATGAAATCTTGAAATCATCTGTGAATATCGAGGACTTTTTGTCCATTGTTTGTTAAAGGTATTTAAGAGAGATGCGACCTGCAATTGGAGCTTCTCTGGTGAATTTGCAAATCTCAAAAATGAGTCCAAGCACCATCAGCCACATAGCTAACTATGAAGGTCATAAAGATTGTCACTCGGAATCTATTTGTCATGCCTCAAGGTAAAAGATTATTGCCTATTGAGTTTGTCCCGGTGAATAGGAGTGACGCAGTTTGGTTTCTTCAGGATGCTGAGCTGCATCCTGCTCTGTCTTGCAGTTGCTAGATTATCAGGTATTATTTATCAGGTCCTTCGTGTTGCACATACACGCACATTTACTTTCTCTTGCCCCCACAGAAAACAAATTGTCCAGATATGACAATTATATCACACATATGCATTGAACATCAGTATGTATTGTTTGAGGAAACAATTTCTCAGTGTTTGATGTGAGTTACTTTCTGGATAAACAACAAATATAGGGTTTTTTTTATCTATTTCTGCTTAATTTAGTAATATGTTTTTTTTTGTAACTGATACTGCTGTACTTCTGATCATTCTTTTATTTGCTCAGTATTAAAAACATTTTTCAATTTTATTTTCAGCTTGATTGTTTTAGGCCTAGTGTTACTCCAGTAGTTGCACCAGTAGTTCCAGAGAGCCCCGCCCACTCCTGCGCATGGTACTATTCATCATACCCAAGGGAGTGGAATTTAGAATTTATATAATTTATAATATCGATTAAAAACTTACACTTTCATTTTCTGGCATATGATACATGATGTTCATTTATTAACATAAGAACATTTTATTAATGTGTGATTCAGTACATTTTGCTGTTTTGGAAAGCTGATGACTAAACGTTGGTATTGTGTTATTCTTATGCTAACTGGAATGTATTTAAATGCCATACAACATTGGGTAGCTTATTCCAAGCTAAAAATCCATTTGTGGAAAGAAAGGCTTTCTTTTAAACTGCCCCCTCCCGAAACAATTTCCTGTTAATTTGTTATTGCTGTTGTTGGCTGTGGGCTAAACTTAAAGGTCCAGCCTCCTCTGTCTCCATTATTACACACAGTTTGTAGGTGAGGTCTTTTTCTGGCACCATAAAGATTTTGGGTGCCAGTGCTTCCTTTAAGCTCAATAAAAGCATTTTCTTTGCCTTTTGAAGACAAGACACTACCTATGTAAACATTTGCATTTTTTTCGGGTAGTACACTTCCACAATCGAATGTGGAGCGTACAATCCTACTTCGAGGTCAATTTCCCCTCGATCAGCAAGTATTTACTTTACTGTCTGCGTTGTTTCACATAAATCACTTAAGCATGGTGTCATGTTTAACTGGTTCTAATCTATTTCCATACAGATTAGAAAAAGTAATGGTCCTGTAACAGAACCCTACATTACACCACATAATAACCACCCTGCTGGAGGTGAAACATTTTTATCGACACATTGTTTCCTGTTCAGAAAGCCATTCTATATCCAAATGGTCACATTTTTTATTTAAATGACAAATTTTAACAGCAGTCTTTAATGGTGCTTGATTAATCTTTTACTAAGATAAATTTAAATAAATGTTACCAAAAATCATAGCACCACCTGGCAGCTAACAAACAGACAGAAATTTTCCATCCAGCGAAACAGAGGAAAAACCCCCTTTTCCAAATCCATACAAATCTCTAAAATGCTATTGCTGAACAAGTGGTCTGCTACTTTGGCCTGAAATCCAGCCTCTGCAATTTACCTGTAATAGAAGCAAGGCTAACTTGTCTGCATTTGGCAGGATATGTTTTACTCCACTTTATGAATTGGCAATGTATTTGCCTTTTTCCAGTCTGCTCCCATCTCTAATGAGTTACGGAATATAACAGCTATATTCAGTGATACGGTTTTTGTGGCTGTCTAAGTTAAAAAGGGCCTGTTTTCACCTCTGAAACCAGGAACATTTCCCCTTACCGCCACACTCCATGCTGTCCTCCAGAGGGGCTAAGCTTTCAGGGCACTCCTCAAAGCACCGGCCTCTGTGCAGGTAATGCCCCGGCCTGCACTTCGTGCAAAAGTCCTTGCTGAAGCAGAACTCACAGTTCTCTAGCCGACACCCTGCAGAAGAAGAAGACCTGCTTATCAGCCGGATTTTACATCGGCTTTTCCGTCTCTCTACTTCATACATCTGATCGTACATGATGATGTTAATAAAGACATCGGATCATCGTTAAACGTAAATCAATGTAAATTGATTAAAGTATTTGATCTGAAGAGAAAAGAGAAAAACAAAACCCAGAGTCTTTGCTCTGAATAAGAAGCTTAGCTTTATCTTGAAGGATTAAGAACATAAAAAAGCTTAACTGAGCTCACGGTTCTGACGTCCATAAGGGTTTGATTAATACCGCAGTACGTGAGCACCACCCAGCAAAACAGTTAGCTAAAAGTAGGAAAGGAAACATTTTTAAATCTGATTATAAAAAGCAGCAAATCATTCCTGTTGTATTGCATAGGAACATCCTTTCCCGCTTTGGGACTCTCTCATGATGTCTGTGACAGACTAATAAGAATTAATTAGGTTACAGAATGGCAAATGTAAGCAACATGATCCAACTGAAACCATATGATTCTGTGAGTGTCATCAGGAAAACAGACTCGTTGCCTTCCCCAGCAACTGGGGGCATCTGGCTGGCACCCCCCCCCCCTTAAAGCCCATAAATGTAGTCCTTTAAGATCACTTTTTCCCCCTTTGCTGCACACAGCTTTCATCTCAGCGGCACGCAGTGGCCCCGTCGCCGCGTAACCGTGAAGGCCCGGTGGCGGCTCGCACCCTCGGCTGCGGTTTGGACGGGCAAGCCGTGCAGGCGATTAGCAAATGACATCACGGGGCAGCCAGCACCATGCTCGCTGGAAACTTCCCCCACCCCCCCAGCACCTGCGTCATCACCCTTTTTTTTTTCTCACAGTGAGTCACCCCCAAGCGCACACCAGTTCAAGGAAATCCACAGGGGCTTCTCTCGCTAATAAGGGGTAATTCACAAAGTTGCTTCCAGAGGGTTGTGCAACATAAATGCTAACCTCGAGCACTGACAGACAGCACGGTGAAGTCAGGGGGAGAAACCACGCTTCCCTCCCGCCGGGGCCCGTCTGAAAGGGCCGCTGATGTCACCTGCCGGAGGCTCCGGGCCCCGAGACGGGCGCCAAGCCTGACGACTGACGTGCGGCTCCAGGGGGCGCCCTGTCACTGCTCCAGGCCCACGGGCCTCACATTCACCCACGATCGTGGACAATCCTGCCCCTTGCTGTGCCCCCGCCTGCAGCAGGGAGAGCCGTAATGTCGCCCCCTAGCTGGGGAATGGTGCCAATACGCCACAAAGTTTTCTTTTGGCCGCAGTCATGAGCTGTCATGGCGACCGAAGGAATGAGCCTTGGAGACTCGTGCAGGGGTGACAGCGAGCCCCTTCCGCCCACCTTTCACTAATTATACACCCGTGTCCCATCAGCATAAACACTAGAGCGACTGACAGCCCCCGGTAATCAGGGTATCAGAGCCTCATTTCGCCCACCATTAGCACCCATTAGTGTCAGGAAGACAAAGGGCTGAGCTCAGAAAATCTAATCACATACTGAATAAACATCGACTGTCCTATGCAAACACCTTGGTTACAAAGACGATGATCTTTGGTACTGATGTCCGAAGGTGGCGACACTTTTCCTGAGGGGTCCCTGACTCCCATTAATTTTGTTAAATGAATCCCCTGAGGTTGTTCTTTTTTGCTTTCCGATGAAGAATGGCCAGAAAGAGCCTTTGGGGAATAACTGATGTACCTTCAAAATATCATGTCATAGTTTAAATGGCTAGTGGTTTCAAATTCTGTACCTACCAGCAATTGTTTCTCATGCTAAACTATGAAATAAAATGAATTACACACAGTAAATAAATATAATTATATTATTTGTAAACTAATTTGGAACTGTGGTTATAATCAAAATTTGGCTTTATAATTTGCATATATTTGTAAATACAGCAGGTATATTTGTATGCATATTTATTTATAGTGTTATTAGTGACTATTATTAATTATAAATGAACTTTATCAACACATGATGCAGGAGAATGTTTTAAAAGTCATAAATAAAATCTCATTTTCCCCCTCTGAACTAGCATCTAATTTTCACACTCTGGACTAACTCATAAGTTAACTGGCAAACGAGCTGGCAGCTTAATGGTTTTTTTTGTCTTTATTGACCGGGCTGTGATGTCACATCCTGACAGGGATGGATCCACATGGTGTGGACTCCAGCTGTCCGGCCCACATGAGGAGGTCTCAAGCAGCACCTGCGGGAAATGGGACACCTCACTCTGGCGCATCATGCCGCTTTTCATCCCCAGCGAAGGGGACACATCCGTTGTGCCTTTCAGCCACCGGGGAGCCTGGGCCCTCAGCAATGAAATTTTCATAAGAGGGATCGTCATATTCTCAAGTTAGGAACCAACAAAATTAATCTCTTCCTACTGAACCACCCTTAAAAAATTCCCTTTGAACACATTTTGTATTTTAGATATAACAGCTGTTTGCCTGCATATACTTTCAGAGAATTTATTTATAAATAATCACGCCCTTACAATCACAGCCGAACAAGACTGAGAGCAGGAATGCTACTGGATGACCTCCAGCCCTGAAAATAATTACGTTTTCTCATTTTGATTATGTTTCTCGAATCGCCTGCTATTACGCAAATGGTAGCGATTTACATTCAGATGTACTGACTTGTGCATATAATTTTTCTGGAAAAGAATGCAATATTCAAATTCCCTCTTAATGGGATTGGGGCAAATCTGGGTCCTTATGTTAAAATAGAGCGATCGCGGGATAACGCAGAGTTTTTGCTGAGACAATGGCTCCATTCACCGTTTTTGCTTGAAAAACCGAGGATATGAAGGGGCGAAGCTGGCAAAATGGAAAGTAAAGAGCTCAGTGTAATTTTTAGCTGTGAAGACATAACAGCTTTGGTGTAGCCCTGGCTAATATACGTTAGCTTTACGCGATATGGAAACTACATCCATGGCAACCGTTTTGTCACTGACGGTCTTTTGCGGCTTTCAAGGGCTGTCTGACTTTCAGAAAACTCCAAATGGATGGTGGAGAGTGAATCCCCGGGTTGCCGTTTCACATGGACCGTCTGGACCTGTCTGTGCTGTCGGCCCCCTGGTCTGGGGCCCGCTACCCAGTGTCCCGTTGACTGGACCCTGGTTCCCTAGGAGACCCCATTTCAGCGTCTGTCAGAATCTTGGCTGTTCCCAGGAAACGGCACTTTTACATTTCGCACGAAAACCCTCAGCCAATGAACCAGGAGGATAATTTCATGCCAGATTTAAAGTTAAAAATAAGATAATAAGTGAACAAGGGGGCATGTATTTTACTGATTGGTGTACGCTTTTATTATTTGTTAAAAATGCATGAAATATTTTCCCCTCCCTTTTGTTTTTTAGACCAGAACACATTATGCTGAGGGTAGAACTGAATGTGTCTTGAGGTTTTGTCTGTTTCATGTTACAGGGGCACACAAAGCTATTTAGCCAAATTAATTCATTAGAGGGCCTTTCTGCAAGTGTCAGCGATGGAGCGCAGGTCACGAGGCGCTCTGCAGACACACCAGATACCTTTTGGAAGTGAAAATGACCTAGAGCTACTGAAATCTGCCATGGTGCGTGTGAAAAGCCAAAACACGTCAACCCTTCAGACGACCAGAGGAATCTTACGGGAGCAGATGCTGAAGTCTGGCCCACGCAGGCCGTAGAATCCTGGCGGGCAGGCGTGCAGGCACTCGCCATACTGCCGCATGCCCTCGCGGCGCAGGAACAGGAAGAGCCGTGGCTGGCAGGTCAGGCAGCCGTTGTCATTGGAGCAGAAGGCACAGCCCCTGCAGATGGGGGAGGCGGCATTGCTGGCTGCGGAACAGAGGAGAGCGGCGTTGGGGCATTAGCAAGAGCATTCCTGCATGACATGTTGTTAGTTTTACTCAAAACAGATATAACTGATACACTGTATTTATGGTGAGTGAAGTTACCCACAGGCCCCAAGGCTAGGGTACAGCCCATATGGGATGCCAATCTATCGCATGGCACACGGTTGGGGTACACCCTGGATGGGATGCCAGTCTATCACAGGGCACACGGCTGGGGTACACTCCGGATGGGACGCCAGTCTATCACAGGGCACAAGGCTGGGGTACACTCCGGATGGGACGCCAGTCTATCACAGGGCACAAGGCTGGGGTAAACTCCGAATGGGATGCCAGTCTATCACAGGGCACAAGGCTGGGG
>JAODUD010000046.1:17784092-17800606 GCA_026784285.1 Stomatorhinus walkeri | reverse complement strand
CATCATGCAAGGCAAACACTCCGCAAAACTAGAGCAACTGCGAGAATGCAAAGCTGCGAGTGACACTCGTAATTAGTGATAATTACATGGCCGCGTCGAGTTTGAGAAATTGTACAAAAAACGGTGACCACCGTGTATCGATTTGATCATGTCTAACGTCAAACGCTAAAGGGCTACACTCTTCATGCTATAGTGTTGCCTAAAAAAACTGCAAAACCACAGCGCCGTAACAAGCAAACAAACATCATATAAAATCTTTATTTTTTCCAAATAACAATTGGAGAGCAAATCAAGAATCTGAATCAAAGGGTCCCGCTTAGAGGGATTTAGTTTCCTCAAGGCCGAGAACCCAATTTGGCCCTGGCGTTTAGGCCTGCGTTGACGTGCGAGCTTGTAGAAGTTAGGGAAGTGTCGGTGTGTGGCGACTGATGGCAGCCGGCCTCCAGATTACATAAACTGCCATTCACACACAAACAATGCTATGCCGCCAATTAAAAAAAGACATCTGGGCCATATGGGTACTTCCTGAGTCGCTTTGCTTAGTTTGACCCAAGTGCATAATTTGCTAATTAACATCAATGCCAGTGAGTAACATGAAAGTCAATGATTACAATTATTCCATTGCAAGGTGTGGGTTTTTTTTTTCTTGCTAAAAAATCGCAGCACCTTTTTCAGATTTCAAAGCCATTAGACGGAGCTGTCTGTCACTGGAGATGATCAGCCAAGATGATCAGCCAAGATGATCAGCCAACTATCAGCACTCCACATTGACCAAGTAGCCTCCCCACACGTCTAAAGTCCTCATATGCACCACATCTGAAAATGGCAATCTCTCCGTATTAGTTTGAGTTTATTTTAAATAAGGCTTATGTTATTTTCCTGTTTCCCTCATAAAAGGAAACGCAATTAGCAATTTCCTAACACTGTAACAGCATGCTGGGCGAGGTGTGATTTTATGGCTTGTTTTTCAAGCTGGCTTGCTGCACATCTTGCCATATCGACTCCTGATGCATAACCCCCACCCCTGTCCCAGTAAGAGAGTACTTTTTTCCTCAGACACTGCTGGGGGCACCTTCTCCATTCGCTACGTGAGGCGAGCGAGACAGCAACAAGGCGACCAACAGCAGGGGAGCCGGGGGGCAAGCAGGACCGACTCCGCTAGCTATGCGGTGGAAACCTACAGCAGAGCAGCCCCGGGTCACTGTTAATGTCTCAGGCTCATTATGGGTTGTCTCAGGACATCCTCCCATGAGTCACCAACCAATCTTTGACCGGTAAATTGAACCTAAAAGTGAACCACAACAAAATAAGTCTATCTGATGTCTCAGTATGACTTTTTTACCCCATGGCTGTACGAGAAACACAACATCCACTCTAATCGCTGGATCGAAGCGTGTTTGTTTAAACTCTGTGAGACATGCATGGGACCATGAAGCAGACAGTGGAAAGATGAAAGAGGGAAAGAGCACAGAGCCCTGAAATGGTCCTTGTTTACCATAAGTTGCTCATACAGTCTCATTCACCTTATTTTCATAAACATCCTCCATTGTTTACAATCATAGAAACACTCCAGCTTGTAACATATTTTTTTAATCTACTCGGTGAGGGAATTAAAGTGCATCAGATTAGGGCGGCTTGATTAGAGCTGTGGATCAATGTGCTGCCCCCTTTAAGATTGCAAACGCGGCACAAACAGAGTGCAGGTGAGAAGCTGGGCTTACGTCTTGACCTGTCATTGTGGAAGCAGCGTTGTCTGCAACGGTGTCATCATCCACTTAGGGACGACAAAGCGCAGGAGGTCACATCTCACACCAGATAACAATTGTCGCTGAATCGGGCACGTTCAGATTCTGCAAGTCACATCCGTTTAAATAGGGAGGCTGCTGAACGTACAACCCAAACAACAATGACCATCCACCTCAAAAATGAGCCATGCTTTATATAAAGATACGATGGCACCTGACTGAACAACGACAATAGACAAAAACAGAACAGCAAATACAGACTACATAGACCATATAACAATGACATTCTGATGGTAAGGAGGATGTGTTTATTTAATATTATGGGTTCATTCAGGACATCACATTAGGATCAAAATAAAATCATGACAATCACAGAAACTATATCCTTTTACTGTGCTGTCAATATCAACTCCACAATTGAAGACAAAATTGACTTGGAATGCATAGTACTTGATAAGGCTGCATTTGATAGTTTACATTTCAAATTGGCGGAATTAAAAAAGAAAAATTACATGATTTTATATGATTATTTTCTTCACTGGTACTTCTCAAGATATGTCAGAATTGCAACCAGGAAAGATCTGTTTTATTAGTACAGACACATGTGATCTTTGTAAACATCCTGTATTTGTTGTCTAAGAAGAAAAAAGTCGGTAAAATCAGTCAAATTTGCAGGAGTGTTAATACAACAGGAATGCTGGGAAACATTCAGTTAAAATATGAAAATTGTGTAACGAGCTCCTGCTGTACAGATGTCGTCCGTTTCAGTGGAGGGTTACCCTGAAATCACTACATTTTCCAATCCATTTGCCACATCAAATGAAAATGGGAAAAATATGTTTGGTAGGGTTTCTCTCTGCCTGCTTGTGGTCCCTTGGGAGGCAGTTGATGAAATGTCAAAACGCACGCTGGTCCCGTCTGAGACGCCGGCGCAGGGCTGCAGGGAGTGTAAATCCTCAAATCGGCCATCCCCACAGAGCAGAAACCGGGGGGCGAATCGCATTTGAGGAAAATGCCGTTTCCTGCTTGCAAAGTCCCCTCCTCCCCCAGAGAATGAAGCGGCTGGTGCTTATAGACATACACGGGGGACGGGCGATCAAAACAAGAGGAGGACCATATAAACAAAACACTGAAAGGCGCGCACACACACACACACACACACAGACTCAGTATATAACTGACTAGGAGGCCAGTCTGAAAGCAGGAAATCTCAGAAGTAAGCTCCTCCACATCCCATGTCTGGTGAATGGGGCTCGGCAAAACTGGGCAGCGAACCCAGTCAACTCAGCGCAGCCAGGCTGCCCTGGCGATCACGCCTCTCGCAGGCGCGAGAGATGAGTATGCCTGGCGTCTAATTTGGCAGAAAATCAGGGTGGACCTCACCTTCTCCCCATCACAGCTGGAAGCAGTCAGGGTCATGTTATATTTCTACCCCACGATTACTGAAGCAGAAACGCACGTGTTTACATTTAAGGCTAATCCTTCAGCTTTTAATGAACCTGCAGCCCTATTCTTCTGAGAAAGAAACAGGTCCTATTTATTTATTCAGAGTGCTGGTGTGAAACAGAAAGCCTGACATGGCCCTTGGCCCCTGAACCAGGCAGGTGGGACAGTAGGTTTCCTCAGTGGGGCACCTGGTTTTTGATTAATTTGTCGTAGCATCAGTATCAAGCACTGAGCCGCAGGAAACTGCCCCTTTGTTGTTTCCATGCGAATGGCTCTTCTGGCCCCCAAACTGAACAGCCACAGCGAGCCCCGCCCCGCTTCCTTTAACACAAACAGGTCACGTTCATCTCCCTCTCTGTCCTTCTGCTTTAGAGTTACTCAGTAGCTTCTGCTGTCTCACACTTGTTCATCAAACATGACACACGCTACTCACAAGAATATCCTCTTACAGCCGTGTCGGTGGAACATGAACCTGCTGCTCTAAGGCATTGGAACACATCCCACCCATTTTTTCTGCTGATGCGTCTAGGCAGACAAGGGATTCTTTTCCAAAGGATAATACACTGTGTTTTATAGGCCAGAAAAAAACAAAATTCCTGAAAGTTACAAGACTCATAAGTCCTAACATGGGTGTGTAATCCTTGAAATTAAAATTCATTGTAAACAATAAAAAGTTGGCAACATACCACTACAGTGATGCAGCACAGCACACGGATGAACTGCAAAAAAAATGACAGAAATTCTGCAAAACTACATGTTCTCTCTTTCGCATTTCTGGCCAACCCACAGCAAGCTTCCTGGGGATGATAAGTGAAGCGTTTCCCACTGAGCCCATCTATTCATCCTCTGACTATTTATCCAGCACAGGGTTGTGGGGGCGTGAGCTGCAGCCCATGTCAGGGAGCACAAAGCAGGGAAACGGCCGGCATGGGATGCCAGTGCATAGCAGGCCTCGCACTGCAGCTGACTTAGAGACCCCAGATCATCTACCTGAATGCCGGTACGTAGTGGGAGGAGGCCAGGCGAGGGTAGAACGTCTGCCAATCTATTATGATGTCACGTTATATGTGGAGCCTATGTTAATTAACTAGAGCTACCGATTGAAGGTCATGTGACATGATACAGATAGACGCCCAGAATCCCAGCAGCAGAGACACCCTTCCTTTCCTGATATCATCCTGCTATCCTGGTCCTTTGAGGAGGGTTCCAGCCAGAGTTGGGTAATTCAGGTCCAGAGAGTAAAAGTCCAGACCGGGATTTTGTTTCACCCAACCAGTTGAGAACTCTGTGACTGTGACGCTTTATGCTAAGCTGGTTGGTTGAAACAAAATCTTGGTCTGGACTTTCACTCTCTGTACCTGGATTACCCAACTCTGATTCCAGCACCGCAAATTAATACTTTCACAAGCTGCTGCCAGTAGGTACATAAGTATGAAAGGGAAGGCGACTGATTAGATACTTGCCTCATTCGTTTTAGCAGCAAATCAGGCAACAGGTTCTCACTTTGACAGTTTAATATAAAAATGCATGCTGATGTAGCTCCTAGCTTTATGTCACAGTAAGACAGTATTGCTATCACAGGAGTGCCAGAGGAGAGAGTACAGTACTGTGCAAAAGTCTTAGGCAGGCAAAGAAAATGATGTTTAGATTATCCTCGCGTTGGTGTATAACTATGATATTATGCCTGTCAAAGTGTGTCAGTTTATCCATTTCAGAACCTCTGCTAAAATCATCCCAGTATTTGCAGCGACCGTCCAGTGCAGCCATGTATTTTTTGACTTGGCCACTAGCACACCTCACACAGCTAGTCAATCTGTCACTGACCTTTTAAACCAATTTATTAATTATTTAATTGAGCTGTTGGTGAAATTTAACAAAATCATGGAATAGCTGAGGTGCCCCTGAGGAGAAGTTTGGGACCTGAAGCAGTATTCATCTAGCCATTCAACTAGATATCAGTAACTTTTTAGAAAACAGAAAAAATTATTCCTAGTTTTTATTGTGTTACTCTTAATTTGCCTATGTTCTAATATTAAATTGTGTTTTTTATTCTAAGCCAAAGTACACTTGCTACCCAGATAAACAGCTTTAAACAATTTTTTGGACTGCTTAAGACTTTTGCACAGTACTGTATGTCTTTCAGATCTTTACTCCATAGCCGATTAAATTCTTTTTCTCTTGAAAAATGATGACAAGAGCTTAATTAAGCATATCCAAAGCTCACAGATCGGAAATGAAGGATCCAGAGCAAATCTGCTCTTTTGACTATTTAAGCAATTTCAAGGCATCACATGAGTCTGTTTGACCTTTTTCAGATTTTTCAGGCTTCTTCCCACCTGGGTCCCTAATTTACATCTGCCCCAACTACAGACAATTGTTAGCTCATTCCACAAATCTCTGTGTATCAAATGCCCCTTTCTGTTTAAACATTCAGCTCCACTTAAGACATAGATTTTGAAAACAAAATACCCGAGATTCATAATTTTTAGAACATGAAAATCTACAACAAATGCACTTTTTACAATATGCAGTAAAAAGATAAAAACTAAATTTTAAACCTTTAGCCAAAGAGGATTTTCATTATTCTAACTAAGCAAAAAGCATTCATTAGAAAAACAGGTACCATCCCTAACATCCTAAATCTCATCCAATCAGCTTCAGTTAAGCTCATCAGACAGTGATAATTGTCCACAGGTAATTAGGTGACCTCAAATGGCCTCTCATATCCAGGTCCTTTCAGGAAGAGCTGTTTAAAATGGTACTAGACTAATGTTATTCCACTCACCAAGCTTCATATTACACTCTCAAACATCATTTCAATAGGCTCACCCAGCAGGAACTTTCATATGGGCTTAATGAATCCACAGGACCCAGACTGAAGAGCAGTCCGATCTGGTGCTGACGGGACGGCTCCATGTGCGAAAATCATCTCTGAGGCCGTCAACACCAGCCTACTCTACCCCACCCCACATTTCTTCCGGAATGGAGAAAGTTAAGCCGCAAATGTTGTGGTGCCTTCCCTGTTTCCCGTCACAGTTTTGCATTACAGCATGAGTGTGAAGACCAGCGTTAACTACTAAACCTGAGAAAACAGGGCCTTTCAAAAACGCAGAGCTGCTGTCCTGCACAGCGTGAGTCTCTGAGTGACAAGCGAGGACGGATTCTCACCTTTCAGAGGGTACCTGTTGCGTCCTAGCCTGGTAAAACAAAGATTTACATCATGAAATCAATTAGTCAAGTTTTCAGCAACAACCTCTATCCCAAGCGACGTTTAACATTACAGAATGTTTAATATTCACAGATAACACAAAGGTCCTGCAACAGCACCTCCTGGGGGACTTCAAGCCTTTCACCCACAAGCATCCCTTGTGTGGCGATTCGGAGAACGAACAGGAAACTCGTCTGTGAAAAATCTGAACATCTGGAAATAATGGCGGGGGGTCCACACAAGCTAGAACCTCGCCTGAAAGGTTCTCCTGGGAGATGCATGGCAAACCCACGAGGAGCAAGCAGAAGGACTCTGCTCTACGTCAGTATGGCACCTTCTCCTGCACCCATGTCTTTCTCACCATGGACTGTGAACTTTGACCCTGAGATGTGCAAGATGAGACCATATCCAAGAACTGGCATTCCAACGTCCTCCACAGCGTTCCGGGGGAATTCCGAAGAATATTCAAACACTCTATGCACTAACGAGGTGACCAATCGAAATCCGAGAGAGAATCTGCTAGATCAGGACATATCTAAGGGAAACCTGCTGCTTTATAGTCTCACAAATGTTTATAGCTCCCTGTCCCTTGGACACTTGCCAATTTATATGTGCAGACAGGGGATCATCGACCTGCAGTGATAGCCCAGTGTGACTCACTCTAGTGGTCTCCTAGCCAAAGACAAGTCTGCACCAAGCTTGTCCTCTTAATGTCCAGGCTAGAAGCTTCCAGCTCATGATCTGATATTATACTGAAGGTCACTAATAATGCAGTGCTGCATGGCTCTATTGAGAACCCATTCTCAGCATTCTCACCACTGCCCTAGTCATCATCATCCTGCACCTCTTGTCTGGAGGATAACATCATAGTGCAGTCTCACCTGAAAGGCCTCTCTTTGGCCGGCTTTCCTCTTTCCCAGGCCACTGTGAAATTACTGTTATACCCAGGATTTTAATCTCCTGGCTAGATGTCCATAAGTGAGATATCCATACTATCTATTCTGTAAAATCCATTATAGATGACAGCTTTAAATAAAGTGTTACCAATCAATCTAAATACAGGCATTGCTGCCTCACACCTCCAGGATTGTGGATTTGCATCCCACTGCAGTGCTTGTGTTGGATTTGTAAGCTCTCTTGGTGTTGCAAGGCTCCCTTTCGGGAATTCTGCTTCCCTGTGCAGCCAAAAACATGCAATGGAAGATCTGGCATTTATTAGCTTCCTGTAGCATTTCACTGCACTGCAATAAACATGTGCCCTGTGCCCCAGTACAGACCTCAGGCTAACACTATACCGCATAAGCAGCTGGAAGGTGGATATAGTAAAGTTTCCCAGGATGGTCTTAACTGATGTTAAGAAACTGGACTAGAAACCAAATGGTTGCAAGGCCGTAAGGAAGCTCTAAGGTCGTAAAACTGGATTCACCTGTTATCAAAGCTCTATGTAAATTAACCAGATTAATACAACTAAATATATTTTATACTGGTGATGTACAGACATTGTACATCATTTGCTACAATAAATTTCTAACAAACTGAAAATGGTTAATTTAGATTTTTTTTTTTGATGAACATAGTGACAATGCTGTTTTAAGTAATGAGACACCATAGGTTCAAGTGAGATTCAACAGACATTCATTAGCCCACGTGTGCTTATATGTTCAAGGAAGTTTTAAAAGAAACATTATTAACAAAATTTTGTCATTGATTAATTGGATCCATTTCTGCTTTAAAGCGGCGATGGACTGGAAGCCCTGAGCAGCATGCATGCTGATCGCGGAAGACATCTGCTGAGTCACAGAATGTCATAGCTGTCAAAGGTGCTTCGGCACCTGGAAAAACGACACAAATTACAGATCACTCCTTCCTGGGAAGCATTTGCACTTGTGTCCTGCTTTTAAGTTGTCAGCAGGTGGCATCATTAAGCAGAGAATGAGAGAGGGGGGGCAACCCCCCCTCCCCGCAAGCACAGACAGGAGCACTGTCAGCGCTGCTAGGAGAGCGCAAGGGCATTTAAATACCTTTCCAGTAATATAGGTTAGCTGATCCTTTTTGTCGTAACTGCTAAGGATGAGAAATTCTGACAGAAACGGCGGCACTGGCATCATCAGAATCCATTACGGCCATAGGCGACAGGATTAATGGATAGTACAACATGACAGCTGTCACAAGCTGCCAATACATGTCATCACTCAGTGTGATGACACATTAACATGAAGGGGCTATGATGGCACCATTGTGACAAATTTAACAAAAGTAGCATCAACTCTGGTTCTATTTTAATTAACTATATGTGTGTTTGTGTGTGTGTGTGTAGATCACTACTTCCTGTAACTGACCCTATGATTCATATTCATCCTGCTGTTTCCTTACTGCTGTGAAATATCCTTGATTCCTATTACTAGGACACTAAAGACACCATTTATAGACTACAGTTTTTAGATAGCCAGACTAAATAAATTTTGGACTAAATTCCTGTCGTAAAATTTTAAATGTTTGTTTAGGGCTAATTTCATCTTCAAAAGAAGACAGATCCCCTTCATGAAATCAGCATGACCCGCACATGACTTGGAGATGCCAAAAAAAGCATAAAGTTATAGGAAATCAGAGATTTTATAACAACAGTCCAACACATTTGCTATGGTATGTTCAGAAGAACAGACTCTGGGCTCTGACACGCTCGTTTTCTTGGAAACCTCATCTTTAGCTGGTTCGCTCCTGCAATCACGTCTCGACGGCATCCCGCTCGTGCAGGTTCACTGGCCGTTCTCACCGGTTCGCCTTGCTCAGCCTCTGCCAGAAGGTTTGATCCCATTAAGAAAATTATGTTATGGAGCATCTGAGATCACACAGCCTGGTGGTGGGACGAGGGCAGCCAGGAAAAGGGACGATGCCAACAGCCTGTGGTGATTCCCTGATTACTGGCAGATGAGCCCGGAGGTACAGGCAGCTGGAGATACAGTGCATGCAGACAAGTCTGAGACAAAAGTGTCATTTACAAGCCTGGGGACACGCCATGAGCATCACCCCCCCGAGTGACACCATTCCTCCGTCACCATTCAACATTTTCAGTGCTTTTTTCCTTCCTGGAGGTCACTACAGGTTACGCTCAGAACAAGCAGTTGTAATACTTGGCAAACATCAAAAAGAAAAATACTGATTACAAGTGTGCTGTGAGAAGACAGTGATGTGTTTGCATCTGACAGGGCAATAGAAGCCTGCTTGTTTCCATAGAGTGAAACTAATGACAGTTACCACATGTTGAAGGAGCAGACAAGATTCACCCAGTGGAGCTCGATAAGCCCAGTGGTATGTTGCTGCCGCAACCTTCAGAGCAGCTGGGACAGCTAAAACTCCGGAATGATCACCCACCACCTTGGTCCTGGGGTCACACACAAATGTTGACAGTTGAGCTTTATTGAATTCTTACCGCCATGTAAAAAGATTATGATAACGTAGCAGTAGTACACTCAATCTATGAATTAGTACACTCTTACTTAATCTATTAATTAAGCAGAAATTAAGTGTGTGACATAGTGATCCAATGGGACCAAGATTTCTGTATCTTGCAGGTTTTATTAGGCCGAGGGTATACAAATCCTGCCCAAACTCATTAATGCAGAGACAAAACGTGCTTGGTCCCATATTACCAGGAATGAGGACCGTCCATGTATGGGAGGCATTTGATTAATATCTGACCACCACCTGAAATGATGCAGCAGTGGTCCAAAGCCCTGAACTCAGAGAACTTCAGAGGGTTACAGATGTTCCTGCACCTCATCTCTTCGCTCATTGGACATAACTAGGCTCTGACTGACTTCACAAGTTACTTGCACCTTTCTGGAGTATTTCTGGAGGCGCGTAACTGTAAGGATAAACATGATGGACTAGGACACTGGGCCAAATGTAATTATGGACAGTTATTAAATTTAATTACTTAATAGTTCAGAACCCCAGTACTATGATTGATTTATCCTGTTTAACTTGAATACATTTTTTCCCACAATTGTCGAGGGACCTACATGAACCCACATGAGCTCAGATATTACATTTAATTTTGTTTCCATTAATATACACATAACAAGTCTCTCAGAGGAGCCGGCCTTCAAAACTGTAAGCAGATGCAACATGCTTGATCTGTTTTATAACAACTCAGTTTACTGATTTTCCTCACTGTGCAAGATTGTGCTGTGATTAACTCTCAAACTCTGCTGACCTTTCCAAATGATACATTTTTAAAGGTAACGATGGTAATCCATAATATTATGACTCCTGAAATTTTACAGTGCTAAATATAATTATGGTCAGTTATTAAATTTAATTACTTAATAGTTTGGAGTCCTTGTACCATGGTTGATTAATCCTGTTTAAGGTGAATATTAAATTTTTATGACTGCTGAGGGACGCAAACCAACTACATCCATTTCACCTAACACTTCAGTTTTTATTTTCATTACTGTAACCGACCTAAACCTTAAAACCATAAACAGGTGTAACACTGACATCATTAACTTGTAAAGGCCCAATCAAATGGTAATTTACAGGCTTTTTTAAACAGAAACTAGCAAACATGCCCAGTGCCCCCCTGGGAACGTTATTGCAGATCCTTGGCTTCATGTTGGCCGCATCTCCGCAGCGCTCTATGCTTAGACTTTAAAAACATAGTATACTCTTTATGGACAGTACTCCAAGTGGCGGTGCCCCAAAGCCTTCGGGGTCGACCAGTACCCCCAGCGCTCCACCGTACCGCATCTCTTAAGTGCTGTACTGAAATAATCTCGCCAGTCGTAAGCAGTCGCACATGGTGTTTTAGGTGTCACTTGGGCGTTCATTAAGACATATTATAAAACTTGCATTATTTTGGAGACAGAGCGCTGGGTATCTCCGCTAGGTAAAATTATGGCATGGTTAAGAAAATACAGGATTAAAGTATGACTTCGAATAAGACAAAACACTTTACAGACTGGATCCTCCTCCAAAATATAACATCAAACAAAAATCCAAAACAAATACAATAAACCAGTCACATATTATGTAGCGGATGATTTACGCATCAATGAGCATTATTGCAAAGCAGTTATATTTCAAATATGACCAGTTATATTTATAGTTAATGATGTATTTATTCTTTGATGTGACCTTCATGACGGCAATTTCCGTAAAAGCGTTTTCAAGCTCAGGCTTGCCTTCTCTGATACTGTGCGGTAAAAATGCAACAAGTTTTCACGCGATTATAAGTATGTTTTACTATGTGCACCGCGGGCATTTCCATCTCCAAATTACGGGCGAACAGCCTGCGACCTGCTACCTCACCGTCAGCCCCATCAATATATTAACGTCGCAAACTCACGCTAAAACATAAGAACATGTCCTTCGCGTATTTTTATAATATTACAGAATCTAATATTCATACTCAGTGTACCTGTCTAGTATCGTCACTTCGGACGGCCCGTCCCTGATACCTTAATCACTACATCATCGGCTTCCCTTGAAAGGTTCTCTCGTGAGAACAGGGCAAGTTGTAATAATTCCAATTAAATTTGATAAATTATTTGCTAATATGACTAAACGAGCACGCGCGTATAATATACCTCTTTTATATACCTGGTCACAGCTGCCGTGCACATTTCCTCTACATCAGCAACACGATTTCTCCTGATAAAAATAAACGAGTGTATATCACTACAAAACCATTTGAGCGTAGACTACACACACAGAATACTTCATATAGACCTACTTTTTTAAAGAAGCAACTTTTCCCCCCTCGTTCGATGTAGATGTACAGTGTGTGCGATACAACGAATCATACAGTGAATCTTACACTGACCTCTTTTGCTCCTTTTCCAGTGGTGCGGCTGACAGTGACTATGATCCACGCAGTTCAGGACGATAAGAGCCAAAGACAAAAGTCGAAACTGCATCTGGACAGCTGTACCTGAGCTCTTCACACCCGAATCACAAGAGTCAATATTACTATAATTTCCGCTCTTCTTCCTCCTTTTATGCGTTGTTTTTACGCAGAAGTCTTCGAAGAAAAAAATCAGATCATATGCGGATTCCAAAAAGTCACCGACGAGCCGCGACAAAATAGTTTAAAGTCTTTAAAGGATAACATTTTATGAGGCGCGTAAATTGTCCTGGATGTCCCCTCGTTTGCTGTAAAACAAAACGAACATGCACATATTATGTAGATTCTAGCAACCAAAAGAATTTACCGACTTTGAAATAAAGGAGCAAAAAATGATTCGGCTGAGTTATTGTACAATATTTTGCGCTGCATTTAAAAGCACAATTTAATCGTGTAGACTTTACAGAGATTCAGATCATTGCAAGCGATTTTCTTTGCGCACTGTTTAGCACGGCAGATATTTTAATTGCGCAGGTTGAATTACCTTTATTAATTAGAGGCGAGTCCGCTTCACTAAGCTGCAGCTCCTTCTGTAAAACTGCGAGCTCGGCGCAGGCAGCATCTCTCCTCCGTGAAAGTTGGTCAACAGATCTGTTTGGAGTACAACCTTTCCTCTCAACCACTCGTTTCAAATAACCCTTTCATCCTCCGATCTCCTGATTGAAAGCTTGTCCTTATTTAGAATCGCGGTCACTTATGATAACCTACAATTAAAACCTTATAGCAGCTTTATTCGCAGCAGACAAATGGAGGAACAAGCATCCTGATTTTGAATAGTTTACATCTGCGCTCGGTTGAGGTTAAGTAGTACCATAGGTTTTCATAGTTTCTTTTTTTTTAGTTGGGCGTTTGTTCGTCTCACATGAGGATGTCGGGTTCTCTTAGACGACATGCATGTTTTTAAAACCCCCCCGTGGGTCTTGACTCATACTTTTCCTCTCCTTTGCAGAGATTTTTGAAAATGACACGCGTTTCATTGCCGGTCGCCGCGCTCCCCGGGGTCCTAGCGCTCGGTGGGGCATCTCAGCCCTGCAATCATCCGCATACCCAGTCCTAGAGCAGACTAAATACCAATTTTTACACCGCCAGCTAAGTTTTCAGTTCGACCTATCACCATTTTAAAAAGGACATTACAAGGTATTACGTACACGGATCCACGAAAGAGTGCCAAGCAGTAAATTCTGGGATAAGTAGCCCAAGTGTAATATTTCTCTAATGTCACTGTTTGATATTCTCTCAAAAATTATATTAAATTGCAACGTCTTTGTAACCGGAAACAGCTCAGACATTGGTGCGTATCATTTGCTTGTTTCTGAGCTGGCAAGTAAACCAGTTCTGAATAATGCAGCGATTTCTGCCGACCGACTGTAACATATCCATTATTTTCCCAAAGCGCCTGATAATACAAGAGGAATCAAATATAAAGCTGCTGTATTTGATGAATACGTATGAATTAAATGAACCAGTTAAGTAAAAGAAAAAAACAGCCTTGAAGGTAAATTTTGAGAATATTGCCATACGATCATCAGTAGGGAATATTATATATAAACCAAGTAATGACTGTAGATACAACTAAAGGTTTTACACCGTTACCCTGTTAAAACTAACACAAGCTTTATGCAAAGCCGGAAGACGTTTTAGTCGTTTTAAATTTTCGATTATTTAAATTTTTGTAGTACAAGGTTAAAATTGCTTTGCCTAATTTGGCCACTAGATGTGGTGCTCAATCTTAAGTACGAAAGTATTGTGAATTTCTCGTTTCTCGTAGCCTATAAAGTAACACAGATGTGTATATATACACATACACACACTTCAGTAAACAGACACTATACATAAGTATTAAGGGAGCGCTTTCAGAAAACCAAAAGGGTGACAATGACACATTTCTGACTGGTTACTGTCATACTTGAATTTCATCCAGAAAAATACACCAAGCCACAGAACGTATCCCTCATTGCAGAGCAAGGACATACTGCATCGCTAAAAACGAGTCTTACATTGGAATTCCATTTATTCATATAAAGAAATAAATCAAGGAGACGTCAAACCAGTTTGAAGAGATGTTTATTGAACAAAAAATGACCTGGTGTGAGAAACTACTATCAGATGTACCAAAAATGCAAGTTTCTGCTGCCTGGATGGTCTGGTGGGGGTGGGGAAGGGGGGGCAAAGTTCTTCATCCTCATTTACTTAATTTAATAAAAACCAGAATCTTGGGCGGCCCAGTTTGGAGTCTGAAAAACATGACAGGAAAAACAAGATATAAATTCTTTATCCACAGAGGGGAAAAAAAAAGAGAGGCTTTTCTTGTTCAGTGCTAAGTTGTTTGAAATTCGAATTAGGATTAAGTGTTGCCCATTTTCAGCATCAGTACAGTCACTAATGAGAGCAGCCCTCGCTGTGTTTAATTAGCACAACCATCGCCTTCTGCACGTTTCAGCCATTACAAGATACCCAAAGCCCCTGCAACCCACACATTAAAAAGGCTGCGACTCAGGGCGCCGATCTGTACTGGGTCTCTGAAAACTTCAAAAGGCATTTGTAGAATCTTAAATTTTAAAACATGCACCAAAACTAGCCTTCAGGTTTTACAGATTCATGCAAGGCAGCACTAAGCATGTTGGTTTAAAAAGTATGTGAGAGGGTTAAAGACTTTCTTCACCTGCTGACTCTCAGCACAGTCTGAGTTCTGAATTATGACTGGCAGACTGATAAAAGCTGAAGCTGTGTGAAGCAGGGACACCTGCAATTCTGCACATTGCCCAGGGCCCACTGCAGAGCTTTCTTTTAAGAAACAGGACTAATAATCAGCAGGAAGATCTATTAGGTGGCCTTTCAGGACTGCAGTAAAAATGAACATTTAGTAATAATAAAATAAAGACGACACTCGCCTCGTTTCGATTGTTGTGGTTCAGTTTCTTCTCGATGTTCATGGCCAGCATCTGACTGCGGAAGGAGAGGCTTTTGGTCTTCTCAATCACCTGCTGATAGGGCGACACTGCATTGTTCCCCATCACCACGTGGCCCTGAAACGGCGAAGGGGGGTGCGTCAAGACGAGCCAATGCCGAGGGTCCGTGCGGTTGCCACGGTTGCACGCAATACCATAGTGAATCTGAGGAAGAGCAGGCTTCCCAATTCCATGGAGCACCACCTCTGTCAGAGGGTAAGGCCCGTCTGGCTCGAATTAAGCATCTACTACCACTGAGACTCTTTCTGGGAAAAAAAAAAAAACTTTAGACGTCTCTGTACTGTATCCTAGCATGCGTTTCCCCATTATACTTGATTAAGCGTGTGCGTGCATCCACACAAGCCCATCCTTCGCTCCCCTCCTAGGAAGGCAGAAAACGCCCTGCCAGGACCTAATCTATTTTCCAAGCTGCACCTCTCATAGCGAGAAGGCTAGACCCTCCAAAATGGAACATCTCAGGGAAAAGGAAACGGCTCACCAGTTTGGAGTCTATTTTTGCGTCCAGCCTGGCGTTGCGGATGAGGTTGACGATCCATCTCTCTGCCTCGTCGGGGGTCATGTTCAGCTTGTCCGCCAGCATGCTGAAATGTGAGAATCGCTGTGATGCTGGTGCTCAGCAAGACAAGACCGTGCTACTGCCCTCAGCTTTCAGCAAAGCCTTCATCTAACTGGAAATACACTGAGCCAGGCCATAAAAAAAAAAAGTTTCTACTTAGACCTCACCATTATTCCCCACATTATTTCACTAACATTTTTTTCAAAAGTCTCAAGTTAGTGATAATGACCCATCTCAACATTTGTTTAATGGTTTAACTTAAACTTATGATGCACAGGTAACTTCAGCTAATAATTAAACAGGATATATAAAAAGAACTTGTACAGCAGTTAAACAGCAAAAGGAAAGGCAAGAACACGCGTATCTACAAGGCTGGAATCTTCACATAATTCTGAATCTGTCCATTTCCATCTCTGTTATTCTCCCCTCTTCAGAATGAGAGGGGCAGGGAGGGGACTTCTGACAGCACCATGCCAAGCTCCTTGCACACTCATTTTCCGACAATCGTTCCCTTGACTGGTCGATTCCCGCCGGGATAATAAGAAAGGTCATTTCACGGTGGTTTGGGGCGCGGATTGTTTCCACGAGCTGTGAAGGCAAGGCACTGGGCAAGAGTGTGGGACATGGTGAGAATGGGGGGGGGGGCGGCACCGGGCAGGCACTCACCCGTGGGCCGCTGTCA
>JAODUD010000046.1:17763619-17778067 GCA_026784285.1 Stomatorhinus walkeri | reverse complement strand
CCCCCCCCCCCCCCCCCAGTAGGATAAGCGGGATGGGTCAACTTCAAATTTATTTGAAGAATGTCACAATGAGATAGTCCGTTTTTGTAGAACAATTGATTGTTATAACCTAAATTCTGGCAAAAATCAAACAATTTTTTGCATGTAACCATAATAAACAATCAATAAGCCCATATTTCTATATAAGATTATTTCGTAAAATGCTTTCTCATGTTCTCATCTCTGTAACTCTTGCCCCGGATTTGATTAAATGTTTTATTCCCAGTCATAAATGATAATAACAAAACTACCTCTTAGGCAAATTTGACAATTTAAAAAATTCAGTTGAGTCCATCTTCAAACTAGTCTTAAAAATTACAGAAGAGTGATATGTTATAGCAATAAGATCATGAGAATGACCCATATACTCCCCAGTGTGACAATTACACAGTTTGGGGATTCAATATGCATATTCATGATTGCAAAAGATTTAAATGTTAGGTGCGATTAATCGCAATTAAAATCACAAAACACTATGCGATTAGTTTTTTTCCCCCCCGATTCACAGTCCTAATAGTGTAAATAAACATGTGCATTCATGCATTTATGTTGTAAATGGTGTATGTTGTAACTAACATTTGTCATGGGAATGAGAGCTTCATTAGCATGTAACCACACGTCTCAGGTAAATCGATTTCTCTTTGCTGCTGCTAGAATTAGAGTGAAAGAGGTTAAAAAAAAATAGAGCAACTTATGTCCTTTATTAAAAAGATTAACACACTATCTATAATATGTTTATTTGAGTAATGTATGTGGATCTACTGCATCGAAAACATACTGTATCTTCACTTTTTTTTTTTAACCCTCTGGAGTCGACAATGCCACGCGTGGGATAGAATCGAAATCTCACCAACAAGTTGTGTCCTAGAAACATGATACGCCCCTGGAAACCTTGAACGGACTACTTTTCAAATATATATGCAGCTAAATATGTGAGGAAAATAAAGAACAGACCCAAGTAGCAGCACTGATCACCCACCCATTTGCAAATAGTGCTATTCATATGATAATAATATGGAAATCTGGCAATTATTATTGGGTCAAGAAAACCTGAAAATGCCTGATTTTTATGCCTTTAAATAAAAGCTCATGGCTGGATTGTGTTTACAATAAAACTTTTTATTTTGTGATATGGAATAGTTTTCACCGTGGAGATACGATTAAAACGCATCTATTCATGACAGGATAACTGCAAATTCAGATACAGTAAATTTTTTAATATTTTAGTGAGGTGTGTCGTTCAGGCAAACGCAGTGAACGACGTGGTATATTTTGACTCAAATTTTTTAACTGCCGTAATTACAAGCGAGTAAACAATAAAAAGGTATGTTAACAGCGTTTAGGTGTGTTTACCCTCCTCTGCATCCCTGACTGCAACCAGAACATTCTAATCATTTTAATACTGTTATGTACGGTTTTTGAATCAACCCATATTCCTGTATATGTAATAGAGGATTTATATTTGAAAAGGGAAAAACAGTGTTTGAGATTCATGGTATGTCAGTTCCATGTACCAAACTCTCCTTATTCAACCATTCCGAGGTAGTCAGATTTTCATCTTCATTCTATAGCGCCTTTAAAAATCATCATATTATCCTTTGACCATATTATCTATTCAGTGTTGTGATACTTAAGTAAAACAGATCAAGTCAAGACAATGGACAGCTGCAAAAATTTCAGCGTCCATTTTTTCAGTGTCTGTCTCCTTGGCAATAGATCTGCTCTTCTCCGATTGGTTGTTGACAAGTGTCCCTTGCCTTAATTAGTTGCCCTGTGTGTCAGTTTGCTTGTTGCTGGCACCAATGCTCAAAACGTTGCCAAATGTACAATCACCCTAAGGAATCAGTCACTAGGGGCAGGCTTCTGTGAATCTATTCTGCTAGTCAGATTGGCTGAAGCTGGTTAGTGTGTGGAGTCTGAAAAGTCTGGAAAATGAGCAAATAGATTCAACGACGTTAACATTAGATGTAGCATGAAGCAAAGGCAGAATTTCATTGCGTGACGATGTTTTAAGTTTTATCCTCAGAGACCTCTGACATGTCTAATGTTAATCAGATATTTTACCATCAGGTTTAGATTACATTTCTTGTTGCTGCTGTTCTGTTTAACTTGTGTAAGATATGCTTTAACTGGCTGCTAATTTCGGCGGATTTCCGTGGATCATAAGCAATAAAGGTAGAATGGGCTACTACTGGCTGGCTGCCGTTTCTGTCCAGTGGGTTGCTAAATAAACAAAAATGTGCTATTTTATATTATCGTTTCCTCGTCATTTTCCAGCAGCAGTCTAACGTTACAGGTTCCACCTTTCATGGCCAGTTGCACACAATGGGCTTAGGCTACTGCGCAATGATGGGCTGGGTCTGTAGTACAATTGTATAATTAATGAAGAATCTGTTATTATAAAAATTGTAATGTTTTTTTAATGAGTTTCTATGGCCTAGGAAGAACAGAGGAGTTCCCAAGCTAAGGTCAAACAGATGCTGCCCTGTACAGGCAACAGAAACTGTTCCTGTTCAAAAGATATTTTAATTATTCTGCTGTGTAATCACAAGTTAATTAACAGTCACAGCATAGTGTTACTTTAACAAACTGCACATATTTATGCTGCCAAATAGGACAATGCCGCGTCCATCTGGTTTCTCAATTCCCCACGGATCACAAATTACCAGAAGTTTAAAAAGACAACAAAATAGTAACAATGATTTCAATGCCTTTTTCCAAGGTTTCTGTGGGATTAGAACTCAAAGGACACAATCACCAATACGTCCTGACACATCCTCTGGCCTAGAGGTTGAGATGGTGACCTTCTCATCTGCTAGCCAGCCCCCCCCCCCCATCAGACAGCGATTCCACCAAGACAATGAGAGCAGCGGCAACATGAAACTGTGGTTGATATATATACACACACACACATACATATATATATATATATATATATATATTAACAATCAGTCCATCACAGCACAGAAATTGCTGGAAAGTTCCATGGTGTTTGTCACGGGAAGAAAATGATCATGGTATGAGACACAAACACTAAATGAAGCCCATCGATCGAGACATTTGCCCAGATTTCTAAAATTTATGCCAAAATATTACATTACAAATGTGTAGAAAGTGACTTCCTTGCAAATTCAATGTGTGACATCAATACCAGCATCATATGTTATGCACATGCAATTCTTCATACTGTATAGACATTACAGGGACAGGAACTTTCAATACCGGTGCTTGACTGGAAGTTAATGGTAAAGGCAAAGTACTGATAGTATGGTACCAAAAGCACGGCACCTGGCATAGAGTAAAATGCCCTGTAACAGGCTCTCCTCAGCAGGTTAGTTCTGTCACCCCAGAGAGCACCAGCAGGCAGCTGGATCAAATTCTAGCACTCCCAGGCACTAGGGCTGAAACAATTACTCGATTAATAAAAAATAAAAAGATTCATAAAAATCCATGAAGCAAATTCTCTGCCTCGATTATTCATTTTATGATCCACGGAAATTATGCAGACTGCAGCAGTGCATGGTCAATTTTAACTGGCGCACCGAAAGCAGCACGTTGCTGTGTGGAGGAATGAGGAATGGAGGAAAACCACAGCAGAGCAAAAGGAAAAGATGAGCGGTAGCAAAAATTAAGGCTGCTTGCTCAGGGCAAAAATCACAATCATGATTATTTCGGTCGAAATTGTTAATGGCATTAAAATTCTCAGATCCTTCGTTAAACTGTGTTAAACTGCTATTTACTAGCATTGGTATGGTAAAAATTACGTTATCTTAAAATACTGATAAATACAGTCCCTTCATTAACTGGGGGACCTTACTGTTAGCAGCTAATTATGCTAGATGTTAACCCCAACAGATTACTACAAAATGAGGAGTGTGTGTAATGCCATATTTGTACATGTATTTTGACAATGTGGTTTGTGTACATTCTGGACAGTCATGTGGACAGCAGAGGCATGCAATAAACTTCAGATTTTACGTGCACTTTTTAATGCTTCCACTTCCCAAGGTGGTCTGGGGCACATTTCACCACATCTCTTTTGTAGTGTAAATGCTAATTTGTCCTGATGCGTACGCGACAAGAATGTCACAATAACTTTGTGCAGGGCAGTAACAAAATCTGAACACAAGTGTTCAGCTATAAGCTCTGCAGATCCATGACAGACATGTGTGAACGGAAATGTGTCTTGTCCACTTCTGATCGGTCCAAGGAGCATTTTAAAACCAAGTATAAACTGGGCCTACGTGCTTTTTACATTTTGAACTTTTCAGTAAACTTTTACCTTGACTGTATATACAGATGCAATATGGCAGCAATATAACTGCACTTCGTTTTGACAAAATTATCAAATTTGTGCAGCAAAATTTTGACTTTCATGACGTGAAAACCACTCTGTTTATTCAAAGACCCGGCTGGCTTAACTTCATTCTCACATTTCAGCAAAATACTTAAGTGAATACGAGATTATTCATTAAAATGAAAATTAATAGAATACTCGATTATAAAAATTAAACAGTTGCAGCCCTAATAGATACACAAATATAGAGGTTCACAGCCTTGCGGCATCCAGTAGGATTCACAGGACTCACCAAACCATTCAGCTAATTTTTGCCACACGGCTCTTTATCATGCATCTAGAAGCATTAACATTGCAGTAAATAGTCAAAATTAGTAACTGCAATGTATTCATTAAAATAAATGAATAAATGTGAACATTTTCACTTTTCCTGCAGATAAACATGTTTGGTGTTGCTTCAATTGCAGAACCATTTAAGATTCAAAAAAGTATCAGGAGTATGTGTCTTTTTTAATAATCCTGAAAACATCCAACTTTAAAAACTACACTGCCGAAACTCATTACAAAAATGGCTTTTGTCGATAATCAAACACTACCTTGCCGGATATGTAGCATACTGCAGTTGTGTTTACTTAATACTCTTAAAATTGGCAAGAATTTCATGGGCCTGCACTAAATTAAATCAAGAAAAAGTGACATTTTATTTTTTTTTTTTTTAAAAAAAAACCTCAGTCTTCAGAATACAGGCCAATTGTGTTCTTTTCCAACTTCTCTTCTCTAAACGTTAACATCCAGAGTGCTGTGGTTTTGGTCACACTACACCAGATACTAAAATTCCACCTAGGTAAAAATTAAACCCATGAAATGTTAATTATGTATCCATTTTGCAACAAAAATTCTTTCAAAAGTATATTTTTAATCAACCCAGGTCCTACTACAATGTAAACCTCCATTTGTATATCATCATACAAAATGTCTTGTAGAAAATCCACACCGGGTACTCACTATCTCTCTAATTCATGAAAAGGTGCAGGGTGTCACCGTTTTTTGTGCAATGTAAGGACCTTGAACACAGCATTTGCCTGCCCAGTGACAGGAAACAATCTAGATCTCATTAGTGCTTCTTAAATTGTGGGACACATTTTCTAATAAATGGTATTTTAGTAAAATTCTGGTCAGTTACTTCATAGCTATCCATGGAAACTAAGCTTTTGCCCAAACCATACAAATTTACTTGTAACCATTCATATAAAGTTTAATTAAAATAAAGTTTCCTTTCACTATAAAAAGTAAATGAAACAGTTACACCAGCAGTCGTCAGATGGAAATGCAGTAATCACTTTGGTTTTGCAATGACCGAGAAACAGCATCATTTACAGAGTCAATAATTACTGTCAACTATGGACATATTTTGTAAATGAGTAGATATTTTGCTACTGGTTTCCAGATTTCTATACAAACTCAAAAATGAGGTGGTGAGTGTGAAAATGGTTGACAACAGATTTGCCAAAAATTAAGCTCATCTACCATGAATTTTGCACTGAAACCCCAAAACCTGCAATGTACTGAAGGCCTTAGGAATTCAAATCTCAAACCTCGACTAACAGACAACCAGCTCAGCTCCCCAACTCAACTCGAGGGCTTCCTAAGCTCAGTCAGCTTTCCTGTGAGTGGGGGAACTATTCACTCAATAGCAGATAATATGCAAGGACCTCCCCCCACCACCCCCCCCGTGCACATACACATGCACATGTCACTTGTGCACGCACAGACACGCACACACTGATCAAAACCAGCACCCCACCATAAACCCCTACTTTCAAAAACACCCCAAAAGCCACTAGCATTCTGCTAATGAATCTTTTATTGAGGAGTTCCCTCTACATCAGTGTTTCTCAATCCAGTCCTCGGGGACATGCAGACGGTCCGCATTTCTGCTCCTGGGTGCAAAAAAGTGAACTCTGTGGCAGGGTGCTGGGAGGGAGGAAAAGCTTAGACCGTCTGTGGCTCCCCGAGGATCAGGTTGGGAAACACAGATTTACATAGAAGCCACATCAACTGGCAGCAGCAAAACAGCGAGGGGGGTGGGCTCGGAACTTTAACCACTCATTACCAATCTGAAGTGACCGAAAACTTCTCCCCGCTTCAAAGATCGATTTGAAAAGGCACGGGGAAGGGTGGGAGGCATTTAATGAGAGGAAAATGCAAAGAGCGCAAAGTGACAAAAACACACACGCGACAACTAATGAGGCCTGGGTTAGCGGGGGATAAAAAGGGAGAAAGCCTCACAGCTTACTTAACGTTACAGGCAGGGTCAAAGGTCCATGATGCAGACCATGTGTGTGTATATAATTAAATAAGGGGAACAGGACTTGTACATAGACCTCACGCAAATGAGGTCCTCTCTGACTGGCTGCTCAGATCCTGTAAGACGATATTCACTGTCCCACGGACAGTATGTACTCTAATATCACACACACTTGGTTTTTTGTGGTCTGCTTACCCCCCCCCCCCCCCCATGTAAACCAATATGGAAAAATGTTATAAAAATGTAATTGTTCTTGTAAATGGTCATACTTCTACAGATGGAGGCCAGGAGGACAGAGTTAGGCCATGTTTGGGGGGGGGGGGACGTCCACACCCCAACGCTTACAGCAGCGTGGAGGAGGTGCAGCACTCTGGCTTACCGACTCACACTCCCGCAGCTTCTTCTGCGCGCTGTCGAAGTCGAAGTTGACGTACAAGCACTCCACGAACTCCGTGATGGGATCCTTGTATGTGTAAGACTCCTAACGAGAGAACAAATTCACAAAGTCTCAGTGTCCGTGCAAGTACATTTACTTAGCTGGCGCTTTTATTCAAAGCGACACAGAATCAGGGTCAGCCAGTCCCTGGGGCAGTTGGGGTTAAGGGCTTTGCTCGAGACCCAATGGTAAAATCAATTGGCCGACCACGAGCCTTGAAGCATCCTTCTGATCACAGGCACAAAGCCTTAACCCACAGAGCCACACACCATCCAAAAAAGGATTCACCTCAGCTGGTACCGGGCTTGAACCCAAGACGTTCCACACACCAACTTAAAAGCATGAGGCAGTAAACACAAGATCTATGACCAACCACAGCGTTGAGCAAACAAAGTTTTATTGGGCTAAGAGGAAGCCATTTTTACAGCTACGTGAGCCTCTGGACACTAAAATCATTGCAGGAACTGTAACTTAGCCCAAACACTGCAGACTGCACCCACTCCAAAACATCCTGCAGCTCAATCATGCAACAACTGAGAGACCAGAAAAACAAGCCTTCAGAAACACTTTGCATACCGACTCAGAACTTTAAAAAGAACCTGTATTAATCATGCCATTTGAAACCAGAGGAAAAGCAGATCTCATCAGATCAAAGGGCTGCAGACTGGGACCAGGAAAGACAGGACCGCTTGGAATGTTTTGTAAAGACAGATTTTTCTAACAGTCATCAGCAATGTTATGGGAGATTAGGGTGCGTCTCCCAGTCAAAAAAAATTACAAAAAAAAACAGCCTCACAAATTGTTACCATGTTCTGATTACCATGTTCTGCTGCTCGTTCACTGACAAAACATCTGTACAGCCATTGCCCTCTTGGATTAGCCCATTAGGCAGTCGGCACGCTAATTCCCCCATTTAAATGACCTATGGCAGGAAAGCTACGGGGAGGGCGATCGTGTGCAGATGGCTGAGCCCCCACCTGCTGAATGACCTTCACCAGGTCCTTGAGAACCTGTCGCCGTTTCCGAACGTCCTTGTTGGTGATGACGGCGGTAGTCAGGTAGCGCAGTATGTGAGGGCACATGGTCTGAATGGCGTTGAGGTACCTGGAAAGAGGAAACATCACCTACGATGCCGAACATTCGTCATTCATGAAAAGCACACTGACGTACATCCATTACCCCTCAGAAAAGTCCAATGCGGCACTTTTTCTACAGGCATACGGGAACCGAGCCGTAATGCATGAAGAGAGACTAGTTACAGCAGCTCACTTCGGTCATCCACTGCAGAAGGGTCGGCTCAGTAAAGGTGTCGCTAGGTTTGGAGAGCAACAGTATCGCTGGCACTTAACTGCTGACGCCACATGTATCATGATTTACTGCTAACACAAATGTGAGAATCTGCATCGAGGCTAGCATCAAATACTAGCGAAATTAGCATTAGCATCAACACACCATGATGCGCAAGACTAACAACGAATAATATTGCTTGAGACCCAATGGTAAAATCAATTGGCCGACCATGAGACTTTACAGGTTATGGCCCTTTTCCTTCAGATAACACATGCATCCAGACACTGATCACCAGTATCAGATCAGATGGTGGTCGTGCAAACAACCGTCGATGGAAGAGCACCATTAGGCCCTCTAATTCCCCCGTTTAAATGATCTACGGCAGGAAAACTACGATGTGGGCAATCATATAGAAACAGCTGAGCTCCCTCATGCTACAATTTCACTGTATACAAGTAAGAATTTCATTGTATTGTATAACACCCTGTACTTAATACATATAACGATAAGGTACAGGCAGAAGACTGGTTAATAGGAGCCTACAGATAACCGTAAGAGGCTGAAGAAGCGAGACGGAAATTAGATTCCAGTTTACATTGCATTCACTTTATACACCTTTTCTTCCCATGTCCTGAATCTGTTTAAGGAGAATCCTGGTGGGATTTTAAGCAAAAATTGAGCCTTGAAATATATTGTCATCATTATCAATGATAAAACATTGTATCCTAGCGGCCAGCCCTAAATTGGAGGCAATTATTTTACATGGTATGTCACTGACCTATTTCATTTGAATGAAGCTGAATCCCATTCTGCCAATTAATGGCAGAACTGAGGTTTCCACATCTGCATCAAACTTAACCTGAACCAGTTACATGTAATCATATTAATGTGTAAAATTAATTTCATATGAGCTTAAGCGCTTCGTCAGCTATTAACTACAGATATGAACACAAACTGTAATCCGTCAGCAGAGCTTGAAAGTTGTGTAGAGAACAGTGGGTGGAATATTCTTCTTGTCTGAGGAAGACAGTGCAGCTCCGATTTCACAACGCAAAATCAAATCAACAAGGATACCCATGTGCAACATTCACCCTGTGCCACAGCGGGCATTGCATTCCCCATTTGTACCCATACTGCAGGGCATTCAATGACAACGACTATGCGGTTGCCCTTGGAATTAATTACACGAGATACACAGTGAGATTCAGCTATTGCCTTACTCTGAAGCCTTGTTGTTCGGCTTCTCAGATCGCAGAAAAAAAAAGAAATCAATGCTGGAATGCAAAACCTGGGAGGAATTGAAGTCACAACACAATCTCCCGTCCATTTGTATTGCTGGGATCTGTTCAATATTGCATCTGCTCTCACCGTGCCTCGTTCGACAAGTGGGCATTTCGTAATACAACCGGCTTTAACAGGTGACTCGGGTGCACGTTAAAGTACCCCAAGAATGCTTTCATTACAAACAAAATGGGCTAAAATTAGCAGGGCTGAAGTCAATAAAGGTTTGGCCAGGGATAAACTCGACGTAAGCGAATACGTTTAGCTGCAATGGCAGAGGGCAAGTGGCCTGCGCTCGGACAAAATCGAAAGCTGGATGGACGTTGCATCACGGGGGTGGGAATCTGGAGAACCGGATTCAGGATTTTCTTTTTTTAATTTACACCACATTTACCACAGCGAAGTAGTTAGCTAAGCATACAAACTGTGAAAGTAGCATGTTAAAAACGAAAGAACGAGACATAAAACTGTTCCACTAAAATGATCGATGCAAAGACAATACCTTATATCAGATGTACTGGCGAGCAACTCCATAAATATATGATACAGTGCGATTCTATTCAAAATAACTTCTTGAAATAAAATTACATTATTGAAGAGCTAGTAGCATATTACAAGGCTCCTAGCCACATCGGCCTGCTGATAGGGGATCACATTTTACCCTCGGTAAACGATAACACAGCGAAATGCAGCCTTACAGGTTTCACAACAGGTGAAGGGCTAATTCTGCATTGACCGAGTATCACTGTGCCGTGACGGGGCTGCGAAGGGCGGATCTGAAAGTAGTGCAAGGTTATGGAGAAGTTTGCCCTGTGAGGGCCAACAGAGGATGTGATGTGGGAGCAACAGGCCAAGGGAGTGAAAAGCAGACAGACAGGGAACTAGCGGGTGGCGATCGCCCAACTCAAACTAGCAGTGAACGTCAAGGGAATCTTTGTGTTATATTCATTCAGTTGGGCCAGAAAAAAAAAATCTTTGTAAACAGGAATCAAAACATTCTTTTCTGAAACATAGATGCCAATGTCATGGTTTACATTAAACACAGTTTGGTTAATAACATGAAACCGAACTCCAAAACACATTAAAATAGGTGCTTTGATAGTGGACCACAATAAAAGCATTTCCTTTCAGCGCGGCATGTGGAATCAATAGCTGGGGATGCAGAAGATGCTTTGGTCCCAAATGCACGAGGCGCTCTGCGCTGGCTCCCGCACGGGCCACGGTCACAGCCTCTTCCCCAGCACCCGCAAATCCGGCTGCTACTGACTGACTGAGGGGCTTTGGCCGAGGATACTTACTGTGGCTGGTAGAGGAACAGCTCGATGATGTTGTCCCGGCCTTTGGGGTGGTTGAAAAAGACGAAGAGGGACCAGTGGATGAGCCAGGTCCTCTGCTGCAGGGACTGGAGGGGCGAGCTGACAGACTTTCATGGAGGAAGGGTGGAGAAGCGGTTACCTTCCCAGCATGCAACACTGCCCTTCCCTGCTGTCTCACTGCCGCAACTTACAACTACAGAACAAAATGAAGATGCATGGACGAGTCCACTTGCCAAACATTGCATCGACGCCTAACAGCATGACGCAACGCCATAAAGGAGAACTTTTCTCCTCAGGCTGAGAAAAAGGTCCATTTCAATAAAAAGAAACTGAACACAACCCCAAAAAATATCCTGCAGATCTGGTAATAAATGCTCAAGAGTTAGTAAACATAAACCTACAAAACCAGAAAATATAGGAAACCCATTATCAACCAAATTTGTATACACTTAATTGGAAAAGAAAAAAATGATTTATCAAATGAAACCGGCTTAAGTACGATTAAAGTCACACTAGGCCAGGCTAACGATTACAGGCAAGCAGAGAGCATTTACATTGTTGTCGATGGTCTCCCTTAACCGGGTCAGGTCTTCCATGGCCGCCTCCCAGTTCTGCATAAGTATCTCTGAGGCCAGCTTCCCCCATAAGGAGCTGAGAGCGTTTCTGTCTGTGGAAGGAACCTGTGACAAGCAGCCAATCAGCCCGAAGAACAGACACCTCACAGACCCTTTACTGGGATTCAGCAGATTCATGACACCAAAGTACATTTAACATCAGCTTGGACATTCACACGCGAGGTAATGCCAGGAGGTGGGAGAGCAAAGAAAGTCTGATGCAACAATAAAGTCAGTTTTTCACACCGAGTGCCAATAAAAATATTAACACATAAATGACTAAACACCGACTATTTTCCTTAAAAACTGGATGCAGAATTATGAATTTACAAGAGTGTAACTCCGAAGCATGACAAAGTGACGTTTAACAGTACAGGGAAGACTGTAGCTAGGCAGTTTCTTGCTATTTGGTCCAAGAACTGAAGAACTTACCAGAACACGGAAGAAGTAGAGATACTCAGCAGCTCCTGAGTAGTTTCCGCACTCGTACTGGAACTTGGCATACCGATACAGAGTATCCAGGTACTCCTGGCGAAACTGAAACACACAATTCGGAATGAGGCCAGATCTAGCTTAAGAGATCGCTGCTGGCTCCTCAGTAATGATGGTATTTAACAACTCATCTCAAAGCTTCACGAATGTTACTTCAACCACATTTGAAGATGCACAAAAGATCAAGCAGAAGACGCCCACATAAAGAGCAGATCTGTAGGTACTTACACCATGCTTCTCAGCCAGATAATCAAACAGCATCCTTCCATCTCTAAAAGAGAGAAAACATCCTTGTAACTAAGGCTAAGACTTCTACTAAATCATAAACTGCACTCAACATAAAGCACAAAACCAATTTTAAGGCCCAAAAAGCAATCAAGAAATACAGATCTTGGAAAAAAAAATTAAGAGACCACAGCAAAATTTGTAGTTTCACTCTTGTCAATTTATGGGTACAGGTCTGTGTGATACACATTTTTCTGTAATCTCCAGCCTGACTCTTCCTTGCTTCTCATCGGATGCCTTTCCACTGCATCAAGTACGGTACATCTGGTACAGTACTTCCACTTTACCATTGACCTCTGGGGGAAGTACCAGCACCAAAAAAGCCAAAGCAGCTGGGGTACTTCACTGGTATTTTTGGGCGGGCCTTCCTCCACACACACGCACACAAGATCCAGATGAGACGTCAAGAATACAAAGGATGAGAAGAAGTATTTTGCTTAATATACGAACACAGAATGCATATAGCATGCTGCCCCACCAATGTGATTCTTTTATAAGTATAGCAATGCAATTTTGTCACAATCAATACTGGGGTATTTATAAAACAAAAATGGAGTTAATAAATTTCTCTCAATGGCAAGGATGAAAAAGATTACGATTGTCAGATCACATGCAGCACTCATGCTAAAGCAGTGGAGGTAAACTTTAAGCATTAAAAGGAATTAAAACTGCAAAGCTTGCCAAGTTTCTTTCCAATAACAGTGTAAAAGAGTAAAAATATTTCAGCAAAACTTTAAGCTCCTGCATTATAATGTCCATACGGACTGGAAAGCAAGAAAAAGCCTGATCTTAATCTGACTAGCGATGTAACAATTGGATATGTATAACGTGCAATGTATAACATGGTATTAATACTGCAAGTCGTCCAGTCCGATAATATACTATACCCATTATTTGAATTCAGTACAAAGTCTTACACTGTGATGTCATTTGGTACCGGTACCAGTTTCTACACCAGTCAAAAACCAAAACCCTGAAATACCATACTTTCTCAAAGTACCAAAAGTATGGTAGCTGATACAATGGAAAAGCACCCACTGATGAAGATCTTCTGCCTGATACGCACTGTCTTTGCAGTGCACTTCACACCATTCGATGTCTCCCATTCCTTTTGAAGGTCACTTAATGTCATCCTGCGATTCATATATCTGCTGAATAACCTGCCAGTCATCTCTGGCATTAGAGAGTCACTTCTGGCATCTACCTGGCTGGTTTAGGGATGCTCTCAGGGTCTCCTGCTCGTTCCTGCATGCTGTGGTCTTATAAATTTTGAGCCTGCAAGTCACGTGCCACCCAGAGTACCCTTCTGTCAGCAGAACCACGATTAAACCAGGATTTAACGATACAGATTAGGAAAGAAAAAAATATATAGAGTGGTCTCAATTTGTTTCCAGAGCTGTATGTACACTCTGAGAACCAAACCAAAGCGATCTGCTACTGCTCATTAATATTTTCTAACGAAGTTAGAAACGTTGATTCTAAATGTATTCAACAGAAAAGACTCATGGCCTGAACACTGGGGCATCAGAGATTAAAAGCTCCTCACCCACATGTCAGCCTACAGTTAAATCAATCTGCAAGAGAGGGCTGCTTCACCCAAGGCTGGGCCCAAAGGGCTTCCGTTTGGCAGGACAGCTCACCTGGTGGACTGCATCTGCCTCGTCGTCTCAGGGTCCTCAAACACCTTGACGATGGGCTCAGTCTCAGACTGCAGCTGCTTCAGTTGGGCCACCACAGTGGTCCTCTTCTCCCTCAAGGCTGCAGGGGGGGGGGGGACACAGGTTAGGATCAGTCCTGGGCTCGGAACGCAACACACCCTAAAAGCTGCCCTCCTTTGAAGAGGTAACGGGCACCAGCTCACATCTCACCAGATGACGTACAACATAATGAAATATCAAAAAAAGAAATCTCATTATAAATCTCTAAAGAGCTCTGGGCAATTCTGTGGAGTACATTTTACCTTCCAGACTTTTACACCACAGCTGGTCCAGGTTATTTGCAGAGAGACTAATCCTGATGATCTGACAGGGAGTTCACACTATATTGCCAAAAGTATTGGGACACCTGCCTTTACACACGCGTGAACTTTA
>JAODUD010000046.1:17725895-17736017 GCA_026784285.1 Stomatorhinus walkeri | reverse complement strand
CCCCCCCCCCACACTAAAAAGAACACACATTTTTCACAAGTAGTGAAAACCAACAAAATATTTGTTATATGAAAAAGGCATTTTTATCACGCAGACAAAAACACATGAATTTGGTATGTCAGGGTGAGAGGAATTTTTCCATTAACAAACAGTGCAGTTTTAAATAACAAGGAACATTCTGCTAATGCACCTGGACGACTTCCGCACCAGTCGGTATCTGCAACGGCCAAAACCCCAGGAAGCACGTCGCTGTCCCACAGGGGGACAACTGCTGTCCCCAAACCCATTATAATCCCTCCCATACTTGGACAGAACTGACATTGCTGAAGAAGAAGGGCTCAGCAAGGCCTGGAAGTTCCCAAAGCCAGCTGCCTCTCTCGCCAGGGACCCCGGCGGCTTGCTGGCTGGCTGCCGTTCAGTTCCACCCAGGCAGCCTCTCAGCCGCGTGTAAAATTAAGTCCGACTCTCTTATATCTGCATCTCTTCGCTGTTTGATCACTACAAACCCAAAGACTCAGCGGGGACAGGTGACACATTGGCGTCTTACAAATGCAACATTTTGTTGCCAAGGGAGACGCATGCGTCTGTCCTCGTTATTGTCCAGCAGCGGAGCAGGAGGCAGGATGCCGCCTTAATTGCTGCCTTCGACTGCGGCGGGTGGCCCTGATCCCCACGTTCCTGCTGCTCGCAGTGCCGAGGCGCCGTGGGGACAGAGAGCCTCACGCCTCCATTGGGCAGAAAGAATGTAGCCTTTATTGCAGCCATTATTCCGTTTCTGAGCTGACACTTTAGAATAGATGCCAGCTACGATTCTAACCATTATATGGTATAATACTGGAGCAGTTACACAGCTGGACTGACAAGGAGGAGCCTCTTCAGGGCTTAAACATGGAAAGTTTGGGTATTCCTGACTCCCCCAATCCCAAACTCCAGCCTGTATTCCTGACTCCCAAACTCCAGTCTGTATTCCTGACTCCCAAACTCCAGCCTGTATTCCTGACTCCCCCCAATCCCAAACTCCAGTCTGTATTCCTGACTCCCCCCAATCCCAAACTCCAGCCTGTATTCCTGACTCCCCCCAATCCCAAACTCCAGCCTGTATTCCTGACTACCAAACTCCAGCCTGTATTCCTGACTACCCCTAATCCCAAACTCCAGCCTGTATTCCTGACTCCCCCCAATCCCAAACTCCAGCCTGTATTCCTGACTCCCAAACACCAGTCTGTATTCCTGACTCCCAAACACCAGTCTGTATTCCTGACTCCCAAACTCCAGTCTGTATTCCCGACTCCCAAACTCCAGTCTGTATTCCCGACTCCCTTTCCCAAACTCCAGCCTGTATTCCTGACTCCCTTTCCCAAACTCCAGTCTGTATTCCTGACTCCCAAACTCCAGTCTGTATTCCCGACTCCCTTTCCCAAACACCAGTCTGTATTCCTGACTCCCTTTCCCAAACACCAGTCTGTATTCCTGACTCCCAAACTCCAGTCTGTATTCCCGACTCCCTTTCCCAAACTCCAGCCTGTATTCCTGACTCCCAAACTCCAGCCTGTATTCCTGACTCCCAAACTCCAGCCTGTATTCCTGACTCCCTTTCCCAAACTCCAGCCTGTATTCCTCACTACCATTCCCAAACCCCATTCTTGACCGTCATTCTGTATTCCTGACTCCAAATCCCAAACTCCAGTCTGTATTCCCGACTCTCATTCTGCCTCCTGCAGCACCTGGGCAGACAAGGCTCCCTTCTGTGTGTCAACCACAGAGCGGGGAGACGCAAGCTGTGATGGCACGTCTGCATCTAAAGAGAAAATACAGAACCCAGCACCGTTAGTATGGCAACACAGGATAAAGCCACAGCTCCTTAGCACAAGCTGAGGGTGGCTGGGCTCCTGTTTAAAATCATTTAAAATTAATAATGATGTTCATGATGACTGAGGGGGTGCAGTGGCTTGGAGAGTAGCCCCCCGGGATTGGGCATTCACACGCACTCTCCATGCCACAGGGGTTTCCGCTGGACTCTCCAGTTTCTTCCCACAGATCAAAGATACATGATTAGGCTAACGAGTCTCTAATGGATGGATGGATAACAACACCACAGATATGAAGAGAGGTTGTGACCCAGAACAAGCATATAACTACTGAAGAGCATCAACACAAAAAGTAAATACACTATAATGACCAAGCCCAATGGTGGGGTTTACAACACGTTGCCTAGTAGCAAAATAATTTCCTTTAAACATCCAAGTCAATTCCCGAAAGCTGGCTGCTGTTCCATTTTTTTTTTTTTTAAAGGACTGAATAAATGCCAGGCTTTCCGATCTGTAGGACTGCTCCATAGGAAACACTCACTCGTGTTTATTCTGCCTTCATGCGAAACATGTGAAAGCACAACCACAAGAAGAAAAACTGATTTCCAGAGAATAACAAACTTAACGGGGAGCTTTTCTTATTGATAAGAACTTAAAGAACAGGCAGTTCAGCTGCTTGTTTTCAGTCATCAGATAAAGCTCTCAGTCATGTGTTACACGAACGTTCATTAAAACAGCTACACGGAGGTCAGTAACAGTTAAAGGTATTAAAAGCTCTGCTGCAGTTATTATGCTTTTTGCCCTAGCAACCAGATACTGAAACCAGGACACCAGCAATGGAATTGCATCATTAAAATCACCAATAGAAATGCACCAGCGCTCCACAGTGTTAGTTCAGGATGTATCCGTCTTCCTCGTCCTCAGACAGGCGTGGGGACGTCCGAGTCGGACTCGATCCTGTTCTGAAATTGATCGAACCATACAGTTTGGCTGACTGCTTCGAGTAGGCGAAAGCCTTGCGCCTGTACATCTCGCCCTTCCACATGGAGACCATGAGCAGCGTGGAGAGCACCACGCCGCCCAGCGTAAGTAGGCAGAGCCCCGCAATCACACACCTGTCCAGGTGAGCCCCTATCCTGGCACTCTCCCTCTCCAGCCGCTCCATCTCGCGTGCCGAAACCGCGTCGGGGCTCACGCTGACGTCGCGGGGCACCGCGTAGGAAATGACCACCAGCGAGATGCCGGTCACCAGGAAGGTCACTGCGCTGATGAAGCCGTAATCCACCGATTTCTCAGAGGACTGTGAGGCCAGCTCGTCGTCAGAGATAGACGAGAGGTCCCGCATCACTTCCTGTCTGCCGTCGTTCGGACAGAGCGGCCCAAAGGGGCCTTCGGCGGGGCGCCGCATGTCGACGCTTTGCTCTTCGCTGGCGAAGGACGTCTCCAGCTCGTCGTCGCAGCACACCTTTACGACGTCGCCGTCCCACGCCATGCCGCCTTTCGGTGGAGCATCGCCTTGCCATTGGCAGCCAGCTGTCCCTTGGGCCAGACTGCACTCATCCTCCCTGCAGGCTGACTTTCCACCTGAGCTGCTTGGCTTGGGGAGCCTCGGCTGATTTAAAGCACAGCCAGTACTGGTCGACGGATCGGGTTGCCTGCAGGTTTTTTCTAAATAAAGAAGCTCCAGATCTGCCATTTGATTTTTTTTTTCTTTCTCGCCCTTACCCCAGAGCCCCCCTTCGCCTCAGGACACGTCCAGTTCACCTATGAACATATGAAGCACTTCTGTCAACAGTAAAATACTGCACTACACTAAGACTATTAAGCTGTTACTCCAAGCATGTTTAGTTTACTCTACACTTAAAAAGTCTGGATTCACATATTAAAGCACGTCTAAAAAATAAAAAATTAAATTAAATTAAAAAAACGTACAATATGCAACACATATGAACATGCCAGGGTGAGAGTGAATTCATATTCTCTCCGCTATAATGATTTTCATCGCTCTTGGTCAATCTCCTACATGTTACCAGTTTTAAAAAAATACACGCAAAGCCTCGGATTACCTCTAAATCGCAATGCCTGCCCCCGTCTTTCATTATTTATTATCTGATTAACTGAATTCTAAACAGCTCTGCTCTCTGCTAAATATGCACGCTTCTGTGGGAAAAATAATTATTCCGTAATCGTTCAGTATTAATAATGCTGGAAATGCGTGTAGGATGAACGTAAAATGATATTCAAAGTATACACTTAAATACTGTTGTATAAAATTAAAAGAGAGTAAGACACCACAATTGAACACCTCCGGAGAAAACTCTCCCATAGATACTTACTCAACTCAAAGCACGTGTGACATATTAAACCCTACTGTAGTTTGTACCTGTCATGCATGCCCATAACTCATAAAAACCTTGAAATACGCAGCCTTCCGCATCCGTACCAGCAGGTTAGTAAACGCGTCCTCAGTGGCATCTTAATAGTGCATCAAAGATTAGGTCTATTGACGTTTGCCTTAATAGTTGAATTCATCGCAAGCACATTTTTAAAGGAGAATGGACTTACATACCAACTCCCGCTTTTGGAAAGACCCGCATCGCCGGCTTGTCCTCCGTGCAATAATTGTGAAACAGTCCCTCCCACACAGGCTTTCGGGTTGCCTCCCAGTGTGGCTGGAATGAGTTCTGCACTCTTGAGCAGATTCAGAGCACTTCAGCGACGTGTCTAATAAGCAGAGACACGTGAGCGAAAGACCCGAGGGGATTGTGGGAAACGTAGTGAGCGCTCCTCACACCTCTTTCGTTGATACTCACTTTAAAAAAGTTTACTTTTTTATAAGAATGTTTCCTGGACATATTAGTGTAACCCCCCCCCCCCAAAAAAAAACGATTTATTTTCGATTGTATAGCAGTACGCCTGAGATAATTTCAGATTCAACTATTAAATTAGGATAAATAAATACCACATTTATTAACCGAAGAAAAGTTGCACATGCAGTTTATTGCTTTTTGAATTGTCATGACAACACTGTCTGAATACATCTATAAAATAATCTATTCATTAATAGTTTCATAGGAGGTACAGGTCAACATTTCTTGAGGGTAACCAATTCACAAGTAACTCCTTTGTAAATGAAACTGAAATATCATGCCCTTGTAAGTCATGATGTGCACAAACTGACCCATTCACACATATGACGGTGAGACGTACCGCTTAAGGTGTGTCCAAGGTACAAATATAACTGCTAGTACCTTCCTTGCCTAGAAAAAAATCAGCCCCCTGCAATCTGTCACAGTCAGTGCGGTGGCAGCTCAAGCTGTGCATGATTAGAGGCAGTCATGCATTAATTGCGGCTGCCAGGGGTCATTGTTAGGGCATTGCATCATGCTGTTGTTACACAAGGTGAAGAAGACCTCTGCTCTGTAAAAAATGAATAAAGCATGGAGGTGGACGAAACACCGAAGGCTGTTTTTAACATTCCTGACAGTCGGAGGGGGGACACATGAGAACAGAGGAACTAGGCAAGGCAGAGGACATAGCACACAGATGGGGGGGCCACCACTGCCCACTGCTTCAAAACTGCTCATGGAGTGTAGGGTGCCCCCGTGGCTCTGCCGGGGCCCCTCCAGCCCTGCCCACAGCCTACCCCCACAACAAAACGGCTCCCACGCTTACTCTCTCGAGGGGGGTGTGGGCCTTCAGCAAGGCTCAGAGAAGAACGTCACCCATCAGGTCCCACCGAGCACCTGGCCCGTCTCCCCCCGCAGCACACATCCATCGTGGGCTTCCTGAAAGAGTGGGTGGATTCCTCAGTGTCATCCATATCTGATCACCATCTGTGACAGTTCAGTCACTGCTGCCTCGTCACTGCATAGGAGACATTGCACACTCCGCTTACTTATTCAAGTTGCATATATAGAATTTCTGCCTGCCGGGCCAGTCGGCACTGTGACCTCACACCTCCAAGGCTGTGGGTGTCATTCCCCCCCTCAGGCTGCGTGTATGGAGTTTGCATCTTTTCTACCGCAGTCAACAAACCAGCGGACTGGTGTGTGTGAATCGCTCATAGTGAGTTAGTGTGTGTGCCCTGGGCATCCCAAGAGCTCCAGGCTCGAAATCACCCTGATATGTGAAAATGACAGATGGATATATATATATACAAGTGATTCAGCTGTTACTATACCAGACAATTAGCATAAAAACCTGCAGAGCTTCCAGTTAATTTAACTGGATAATAGCACTTTTACTACATGGAACCCAATCAAGATCCAATGTCCAGTGACAAGACATTCCTGGGACAATAAATTGTCCTAAATCACCATTTTATCTGCTGCCCGAAAACATACCATAAGCACAACGTAGTGAGAGAAAGAATTCATCATTTTTTTCTGGAGTGAGTTTCACCAGATACACAGGAAAATGCCCCTAGATGTCAGCCATAGTCAAGTAAAGGATGGATGAAAAAAGGTAAAACAAAAATGCAGCAGAATGTTTGCATGTGAGCACAATATCTTACTATCTTACTTACAATATCTTTATAAATATACATTTCTCTTGGGATTGTATGCAAAGCACCAGGACCAGTTAAATATCAAGAATTAATAATCTATGTACAATAAAACTGTAGCTTAAGGTGGCATGTGCTCCGAATACCACTGTTTTGTGCAATAATTGGCACCATTATTTACTCTTATTACCGGCTCCTTAAACATAAATTCTTATGTGAACTAAAATCTTTCCTTGTGTGGCAGGGATTGTTATAGCTGATTAAGACATGCACCTTGTGCTTCTTGCCAGCGATCGTGGCTGTCAGTCAGCGATGTTACAGGGATGTTACAGCGAATGCCTGGCATTCATAATGAGCTATGAACAGTAGGAACGCAGCTAAGAATAGCTTCAGGGCACCCAGCAGCCGGTAAACAAATAGAAGACGAACCCACTCTGCTACTGTCCCACCACTGAGCGCACCGATGCCGAGCATCCGCGAAGGAGAACTGCTTCACAGAGCCCAAGCCTCAGGCAGCCATGTATGCATTTAGTCCCACACTGTCAACATACAACGCCACATAAAGGCCAACCTGAATGCTAACGCCCAAGCTTTAATGCTCCCATAATAACAGGGTAATGGGGTCCATCATGGTGTCCCTGCAAAGTTAGGGTTGTGCTCAGTCTGCACATCGATGTACAACCACCACTCATTATATATTAATTGCACAAATATGTACCTCTACAGTACCTAATTAAACACCTACTTTGATCCCTTGTGGACGCTTTTGTTTTGTTCTGTTTAATCTTGTTACACGCTACATGTCAATGACTGGACAAAAAGACTACAGGTTCTTATGCAGTAATATACAAAAGGCAGATGCACAATCCAGAACCGCACACAGATGCGCACTCTATGCAGACAAATGCATGCAGAATACGCATTCTTAATTTCGGAGATACATTGCCTTAAGACCATTGCAGGGAAGCACATTCACACGTCGGCTCAGAATGCCATTTGCTTATTCACATGAGGAGAATTGGCCTAAGCAGTTTTTTCCCACACTCATGCACATTTTAACAGAGTATGACAAATGGCCTCAGAACATCCATATGATCAGTGGGACTTGCTATAGTCTCAGCCTGGAAAATAATTTATTCCTCTGCTTAGCCAGCATACAGTATATTTTGTTGTTTTATCTCTATCAGCGATTTTAACACCTGCATCCCTCAGGTACGAGGAAGCAGTGAGCCTACAGATATCCCAAGAAACAGGAAATATAAAGCAGGGGACGATCTGTGCATGCCAGACAAAAATAGTCATATTATTTGAACATAAACATTGTCTACTGACATCTAGTGCATTTCTGAATTTATTATACAGAATGCAAACATAAAACAAGGTAAAAAAAAAAAAACAGCGGTGAAAACTAAGCCTTATGGGTAATACCAATATTTCATGATGTATTCTCACTTGTAAAAAGCTGGGCTTGTGATATTGAGGATGGGTGACTTCAAGGGCAATCTAGAAGCACTTGCTGTCTCCATATTTCCCAGAATGGCCTACAGAAGCAAAGCCCATCCACAGGTGCTCTGCCCATGCGCACACCCACGGTACCATCTGCCAAGTCGCTGTATCTTTTAAGATATCTCCATGGTGCATGAGTACTGAAACCTCCATCCTGTGAGGAATTTTATGTAGGAGACCTTTGGGACTCAAAGAATCAATAATCATCCATGCAAAAACTAATTAGCACCATGTGGCAATTGATTGTCAGATTGTTAATTGCAGTACCGTCACCTGCAGGTATGTCATTGTTACAACAGTACAATTTGTATTCTATTTTTTTCTTTATTGGACTGTGGTGTATGTGTATCCTCCCTGTTTTCCTATTTCCTCATCATTTTGGTGAATTGAAACATGCACCCACATATGCGTATGAGAGAGAGAGAGAATTTATAACATCCAATTTAAATGTTTTATTTACTAACGTTACATCAGATAAATTCTTCTGAGTAACCAGTTTATATCCTAAACTCACTAGGAATCTTATTTAAGTCTTAATTTGTGCAAGTCAATAAACATGTTTAGTTATTTATTGATTAATTGATTTTTCTTTACATGCAGAGACTGATATCTCTTTCCCGCCATCAGTCTCTGCCCTGCCATCAGCTGAACAGCTCCACACTCGACGCACCGCTTAATGTGGCAGAAGGATCACGGCGGACCCCTCACATCTGGCACATGACCTGTTTCAGCTGCATCCCTCAGGCAGGCGATTCAGATCGCACACCACAAACAGCACGCTTCAAGGGCCGCTTCTTGCCCAGTCTTATCAGGATCCTCCTGCTTATAATTTAGAAGAACGCAACCTTTTCACCATTTTCATGTTTACACTTGCATCAGCGCAAACCCCAAATGATCTGTGTGTACGTTATAATTGCACACTGCTTGTGATGTATGTTACGTGCTATATGTTTAGTTTCACACCACTACAGACTAAGCTGGACAACAGAACAAAACACTACAGACTCGTGCAGCCCTGGCAGCAGTGGTTCATTGCAGCTATGGCCATCGTATGCCCTCTTCTGGTGGCCCCGAGCCTGCTCCTGGTGGTTTCTGGTGAGCTCGTAACTGTTTCTGTCTGCTGTCAGAGCTCCTGAACTTACAATGGTGCTGTCTGCCCTGCCGGGTTTTGATCTGAGGTGCTGTCAATAGCCAACTCCACGGGCGTCCTCAATTCCCATCCTAGGAGGACCATGGTTGACATGAACCCTGAACCCGACTCTGTGGTATTTCTGCCAGCACTTGTTCCATGAGATGCGCAAAGGTGGCTGGAGCATTGTGTAGCCCGAAAGGCATCAGCATGAAGTGCCACAGCCCCTGGCCCAGGGTGAACGCAGTCTTCTCTTTTTTACAATGGCTGCCAGGGCTACCTGGTAGTACTTCCTGCAGAGGTCTAACAAACTAAACCAGCTGAAGCCTGTCAGTGTATCGAGGGCATCATCAATTCAAGGCAAGGGGTATGAGTCTGTTCCAATGATGACATTCAGTCAGTGATAGCACATGCAGAACCACCGGCTACCATCCTTCTTCTGGACCAGGACAGCAGAGGCAGCCCATGGACTTACAGATGACCCTATGATCCTTGCTGCTGCCATCTCACGGACCTTCTTCTCAGCTGCCTGCCTGTTTGCCAGTGGCAGGTGATGGGAGCACAGGTGGATGGGGACAGCTTCACTGTTATCTCTCTGGTGTTAGATGAGGTTGATCGGTGTGCAGTCCTTATCCATGGTAGCAAAGATGTCCATGTGGCCTTGGAGTAGGTCCCACAGCCAATTTGTCTCTCCATGCTCCAACCCCTTGTAGCTCCTCTCCCAGAGGGCCTCAATTACTACTTGCGTAGCCTGTTCCCCTGGTCCCCAGCTCTAGCTTGGCTGGTGGTGCTTGCAGCATCCTCTGCCCCTGCTTAGTGGTCCTGGGCATCTCTTACTACATGCTGTTTTCTCTGATGTTGCTTGGGCCACTTTAGCAGGTGATACCGGCTCTGGAGGGACTGGGCTGGCAGCAAAGCCGTAACTTAGCAAACCTCCTTTTCAGGTTTTCCAGTGTTGGTAAGTGGTAATGTTAAGTTTTTCATTTGCAGTTGTCCCTGAGTCAGATCCAGGATGGCTCCATAGGCAGTGAGGAGGTCTGGGTCAGATCCAGGATGGCTCCATGGGCAGTGAGGAGGTCTGAGTCAGATCCAGGATGGCTCCATGGGCAGTGAGGAGGTCTGAGTCAGATCCAGGGTGGCTCCATGGGCAGTGAGGAGGTCTGGGTCAGATC
>JAODUD010000046.1:17705915-17716479 GCA_026784285.1 Stomatorhinus walkeri | reverse complement strand
TGGAGTTTTATTGTAGCACGTTCTTTGAAAAAAATACCCAAATGAATCTAAAATGTTTTGATACAAACTACCTTTTTGAAGATGTCCATACGCACTAGAGCAGCAGTCTGATATGGACTTTGACGTATCCCGTTGTATAGAGATACAGTTACGTGCAGCGCTTCCTTCATGGCTCATCACCGTGCAGCCCCCCAATACACACCTCCTAAATGCACATATTATATCACCCACCTGTTACTTTCCTCTTTCACCCGTGTCAAGTCTATGGAAAGCTCCCCAGACATTGAAAGCAAGTTGTTTTCAGATTTTCATAAGACTCCCGCTTCAACATTGATTATATGAACATGCCATTCCACCCGTGAATATGTTTGCATGATACAACTAACAAATGTGATCATTTTGACCAACTTTTTTGTTTCAAAGGAATACCCAAACGTGTAAAGATAAATACATTTGACAAATATAAGATGGCAACTGCTTTAATTATTATAGAATTAGGCACTGATGATTGTGTCACAGTGAATGCTTCTGCGTTATATATATATATATACATATATATATATATTTTAATCTCTCTCGGTGGAGGTAATTGGGGCACTAATTGTTGACGTTTTCCATAAACTTGGTTATATATTTTTTGTGTCCCCGTGATCTCTGCGATGAGTACGCCTCGGGGCGGAGGGCGGCATTCAGCATCATTACCGCGGGCGGCTCCTGGACTCGGCTCACTGAGCCCCGCACGCTTCTTGGGGGAGGAAACGACCACATACAGTTACGTGGCAAAACAGCGGCGATCCGCCACCGCCAACTTTAACTAAATTGTCAGCCAAAAAAAGGGTAGAACATCTTTGAGTGGCTTTTTCTCCCGAGGTTTTAAGACCGAGCATAATCCCTAAATATGCGTAGTGGAACCAGAACCCATTCAATGGATTATACTTTGCAGGAGTTTTAATGGAAGATAGGTTATTGAATGGAAGTATTCGCGTGGATATTGTGCCTACTGCATGACGACAAAGTAAGTAAAAATAAATATTTTACTTTTCCAAGTAATGATCTTTGAGGCGACCCATTAGGCTAGCCTACATAAATAAGCGTCGGTTTTTATTGATTAGGTGTATGCTATGTAATTAGGCTAATATAAGTCATTTACCCACGTTTATCTAGACGTAGGCTACGCGGTGTTAATAAACATCGACTCATTGACTTGTAAATAATGAATCATTATTTGTTTTTTCGCTTGGAGTTCAGCAATTCTGTAAAGGAAAGGTGAAAGATTACCATGGAAAACGCCACTTCTACCCAGGATAACCAGACTCTGGGTAGCTGGACTGATCACAGCCTTGAGTACAAAGTGGTAAGCACGCTGTTAGTGGCGGTGATCTGCGGCGTGGGCATCGTTGGAAACGTGATGGTGATCCTGGTAGTGCTCACTACTAAACACATGCGGACACCGACTAACTGCTACCTGGTGAGCTTGGCGGCCGCCGACCTGATGGTGCTCACGGCAGCCGGCTTGCCCAACATCACGGAGAGTTTGTATGGGTCTTGGGTGTATGGCTATGCTGGATGTCTGTGCATCACTTATTTCCAGTACCTGGGCATTAACGCCTCATCGTGTTCCATCACTGCCTTCACCATTGAAAGGTACATAGCAATCTGCCACCCCATCAAAGCCCAGTTTCTATGTACGCTTTCCAGGGCGAAAAAAATCATACTGGCAGTGTGGCTGTTCACCTCCCTCTACTGTGTCATGTGGTTCTACCTGTCAGACACTGCTCAGATTGTTTACAAGGATGTTACTATTGTGGTGTGCGCTTACAAAATATCCAGAAACCTTTACCTGCCAATCTACTTTTTGGATTTTGGGATCTTTTTCGTTGTGCCCTTGATGCTTGCCACAGTTCTGTATGGCCTCATCGCTAGGATTCTCTTCCTGAACCCTTTGCCCTCGGACCCAAAGGAAAATAGCAAAAAGAAAAAAGCAGCCACTCCGCAGACGAAGAAGATGCAAAGTTACAGGAACTGCAGCCGCTCTTCCAGCACCACGGCGACGTCCAGGAGGCAGGTGAGACAGCGCATGCGCTAATGAGGGACACCCCCTCTTTTTACCCTTACAGCTTGATTCAGCGCTTTTTTCGCGTCGTAATAGACATATATTGCATTTAATTACATTTAACTTTGATGTATAACACGATTTTCGCGTTTATAATTCAATGTTGGTATTTAGCTTTGGAAGCGAGTACTTTAGTCCATAGCGGGACGTGAACCACAATATTTACGACCTTTGTACGGATTTAGGTGTTAAACAATTGCTACTTACACGGTTACACAACCGCACTAATCAGAATTTATACCTAGTTTCCCCCCCCCATATAAAACAAGCCTGCGCTGAAATCCAGTTAAATCGGAAATAACGTTACTCTGATTTACTGGAGATCAAGCAATCAAATTTAATTTAAGAACGCTTATACATTTTCCTCTCTGTATGAGTTTTAGCATATCGTAAGCATGTTATATAATTGTAATAGCTGAAGGGGATTATTTATTATTATTATTATTATTATTATTATTATTATTATTATTATTATTATTGGTGCGTTTGATAACCGACACACGCAGGTAGAGGAAACTCGGGGAATGCTGATATCCGGATCTGAGATGCCCTGCGGCTCAAGCATCTCGGTAAACCAATTTATTTAGAAAAAAGCGTCATCCTGCGAATACAACCTGTAATACACTGTGTGGTTGTTAAATGGAAGCAACTAAGATGAAACGCTCTTAGTGTAATGCTGAAGAGATGAACAATTATCAGTGAATATGCAATAATTAAACCAAAAAAGTCCTCAAATCTGCAGGGATTTGTGGGCGTTAGAGAAATTATATGCTAAACACTCATAAGTATCTCTTAAAAATACTGTTGTCATTTTGCAAGAAAATTTGATGGAGCCTGCCAGGGATGTTAGATGGGCATGGATACTTGATGTTAGACGGGCATGGAGACCTTGGCAGATTCAGGGGACCCAACACTTGTCAGGGGCTCTTGAATATGTCAAATTATGCATAAAACTAGGCAGGAGGTTCAAGGTAACATCTTGCCAGGGGGCCTGGAATTTCTCGATACTCCCCTGGAGGTTGCTAATTTGCAACCGCCATTTAATAGATGCAAATGCTTTGTGTATTTGGGTTATCTGTTGCAATATACGCCTGATGTTATAAGACAGTTATATTCTTTGGTTCAAGGTGACCAAGATGCTTGCAGTTGTGGTGATCCTGTTTGCACTGCTCTGGATGCCGTACCGCACGTTGGTGGTGGTGAACTCACTGCTGGAGCAGGCCTACCTGGACGTCTGGTTCCTGCTGTTTTGCCGCTGCTGCATCTACCTGAACAGCGCCATCAACCCGGTCATCTACAACGCCATGTCGCAGAAGTTCCGTGCCGCCTTCCGGAAGCTGTGCGGCTGCCAGTCCAGACACGAGAAGCCGGCCGCCTGCAGCGTGGCGCTCACTTACAGCGCCATCCGCGACACGTCCAATGGCGAGAGCCCCGAGCACTTTGGCACGGAGCTGGACGAGCTGGCCGCCGCGGAGGAGCTCCTGCAGCACGGCGACGCCCTGCGACTCGCCGGCACGCGCCTCCCGGCCAAGGTCTCCTTCAGCAAGGCCTAGTCTCACCTGGGGAATACTGATGACCTGTTTCTCTGAGGATGGCTGAAAACTTTTAATGTCATAATACTACCACGTGGAGATTATATTAGAGTAGCTGACAGCCATAGAGGTGTTTTTCTGTTCTTCTTATTATTATAATAAACAACAACAGTAAATAATAACAACAACAACAGTAATAGTAAATAAATGCTAAAGGGAAAAAAGAGCATAATTATAGGTTAAGGCTACATTAGGTAATACGTTCACTGGCAACTCTCCAGTGGCCTGATAAATGGTAATTTCACCCCCCAAAAATGAATATCTATGTTGGAGGGTTATTTTCTCTTCAACAGGATTCCAGACAAAATGTGTGTGATCTGTCTTCTTCTGGCGTTTGGATAACTGTCCATTCATATGACATCCTGCCAGCTTTATTGTTATGATCTTCATTATTCATTTCATTTTCCTAACTGCAAAATTTATGGTAATATAAAGATGAAATGCGTAGGGAGACCAAATTGTGAATCATAGTATAGGAGTGTTTTTTTTTTATTATTATTTTAAAACGCCAGTAAATTAATATGTGCCATTGGTTTTTCCATTAACATTTGGAATAGGACTTGAAAATATTTTTTATGACTATCTCAGGGTGACTTTTTTTCCGGAAAATTAACACCATTTTTGTGAAGCAGTACATTTTCCCATTTTAGTGGACATTCTCCTAAAATTCAGAGCAAGCAAGTATAGGGGTGGCTTGGATAATTGAATAGTTGTCAAAACCCAATAGCTTGCTAGCTAAGCAACAATGTGTGATGGAAGTAGGAGGTATAACAAGTATGAATATAAGATTTTGCCATAAACAAATGAGGTAATTTCTCTATAATTTATCTGCACAATATTTCATAGCTGCCTTCCCAACTGCCAGCTTTAAAAGCATTTTAACTACCTATGACAGGTTCACTGAGGTATATAACTCTCATGACATTTTGTATTTAAAGCACATGTTTCTGTTTGAAAGCAGTGAAAGTGGTTAGAAGGACTCAGGGTGTGAAGACCATATTCCTTCATTGATTTTCCTTATTTTTTATGTTGTTTGTCGAGTAAAACAGATTCTGCCTGCATGGACTGACACCGTAGTCCTCAGTGTGAGTGGCTGGGATTCAGTTCTCAGAGCACAGAATGGCACAGTAGGGATGCCACTTATACTTGGACAGATTTGTCTACAGGTCTGAAACAGGGCTGATGGAGAGAGCTGGGTGACACCCTTAGACTGTGGCGAAGGACATCGAATGGGAAGTTTCAGGATCAGATGCCGTTCCAACAAGTATGAATCCTCCAGTGAGCTGGAAAATTCACAGTGTCGCCCTTGCATGGTTGACCCCATCATGCCCAGGAGGTGGCTTACTGGATCCCTGATGAGAAATCAATGGCACCTGTAGTGCCGGGTTAACAGTCTGACATGTCGTCTTGCCAAATGGCTTCTTCTGCCTCAATTCCACCTTGGCTGATACGGCTTCTACATGCAAGCAAGCCAGATGGATAACAGAGCAAGAGAAGGAAATCAGGGACCTGGGAGTAAAAGGAACAGCAACAAACCTTACATCCCTGTGAAGTACTGTACTGGTGTCCATGGCGATGCCTTATAGAGAAGGAAGTACTAAAAAATCCACTTATTATTCTGATTTACACTGTAGATTTCTCATTGCAACAATGTAGTCATTTGGATATTGTTACTAGAAAGTGATGTCATGTTCAGAATGTAATTCTTTATTCATTACTCAAGTATAATGTTTTACAAGTGTTATTTCATCCTGCAGAACCAAGGTCAATGAATTTATTTCCAGAAAACAAAAGATTGGGGATGCATTGGCAGTAGAATTTGCATGTGGTCGAGCTATATACTTCTGTTAGACCATGATAAAGAATAAATTATGGGATAATCTTAAAGATTACCACAACCCTGTACATAAAAAACAGTTGGGATGGATGGATGAATGGATGGATATAAATTATGTAAATCCTACTGGGATCTGAGGGTTAGGACCAGTCACTGTCAAATACTTAGCAAATCTTCGCTTATGTTCACAGATTCTGTAAAAGTGTTCTGTAATGAGGTGATAATATAGGGAAGTGAAATAAGTGTTCTTTCTGAAATAGCTACAAATATACAAAATACAGGAAAATATTTCAGCATTGTTATCTTTGCAAATTCATTTTCTTGTGTTGTGCCATAAAGGAAGTGCTTTGGAATAGATACACTTTTCTTTAAAATATGTAAAACATATAAAATATATTCCAAATGTGCTGTGCTATCTCACTGTGGTAAACAGGAATCATAATTTTTGAAAGGAATGTTTTCTGTATTTGCCAGTGTTTCAGTCAGTACCTTGCGTTGTTTATGTACAAGATCACTGGATTTTCTTGCCTTCATTTTATGGTCAAAATAATATAGAGAAAATATGAAGCAAATTTTCATTATTAACTACTGATGTTCTGTTTACACTGACATGAAAATAAAGTAGTTGGTATAACTACTCAGTCATGGAATTTTAGCCCATTCATGATATATTTCTGAGATACCTTAAGGCATTTTGTTACATGGTTGATGTTTTGCTGCTATCATAATTAAATGAGTGTGAACTATTTTTGAGTTGTCTTGTGAATTTATGGAAAAATTATTGGTAAGTTTTAAGTAATTTATAATCAGTTCTAATAATCTGGAAATAGCTTTTATACATCCAAATATAATTCCATTAAATAAAAAATTTAGCTTTATTGGAATACTTTGGAAGCCCGGCTCACTGTGAATAATGCATCAGTTCATGTGTTATGCGTGATATTAAGATTACACTGCAGGCAGACGCCCTGATGATGTCGGCCATCGATGACGCTGCCGCACAAGCCCAGACTTTTATTCTGGGTTAAATGCTCCACTGCTGCATATTAGTTACATACTATTAATGCATTAGTTTTCAGTAGCTGTGTTTAAACAAGACTGTTTAAACATATCATTACTGTTAAAGGGGACAAAAGTTGGTGAATGACTTGCAGTGTCTGGGATGAAAAATAATTATTCTGAAAAACACATCTATAAAGCAACAGGAAAATATTAACACTGCATTTACTGTAACTGTAACAGGGACATTTAGATTTATTTGGGGGATGTACTTTATTATTTTTAATGAAATGTAAAGATCACAAACTTCAAACTTGAATTTCATCAAAAGAGACTGAATATATAAATACCATTTAATCATTCCCAAATACTCCCTGTATCATGACCTGCCTGTCAGAGCCTCCTGTGTGCCACGCCCCCTCATTACCTCATGTTCCTGCCCTAATGGAAACCAGCTGTCGTTGATTGTGTTCACGAGTTTTGGTTTCAGTCTTGTCTTGTATTTAGTCCATGTCTGAGTTAGTCTCCCTAGTCCGGTCATTGTGATGTTTAGTGGCGTATACCCGTGTGTCTCCGCAATAAACCCCGTTATTTGGATATTCCTGCCTTTCATCGTCTTTCCTGCCCGACGCCGCCTGCATCCAGGCACGCTTCACCCGTGAATCGTGACACCCTGAAGTTCTATTTCAACCCACCTTGTATAGCTTTCCTATTGTGTATTTTCAAGGAAAATGTACCCAGGCAGGGGTCACGCCTCCAGGGTTGGCAGTTTGAGTTCTGTAGTCCAGACCTTGCTGTTAGGTGGGGTTTTTAAATGACCCTGAGTGTGCCAATGACGCAGCCGTGAACAGGAGGAGCGGTTGGGAAGAGGGGTGGATATAAATAAACGCTCCATTTTTTGGCAGATGAATTAATTCACAAACCAAATGCAGCCAGACAGTGAGGAGTGTCAATAGCAAAAGCAATATGACACCTTTCAACCACAATAAAGCCAGTATTGATCATTTTACAAAACAAAATGAGGATAAACAGCCCCCCCCCAGACAACCTAAAGTGAGGTAATACTGGCCAGAACATACCTATTTCTGCTTGCTGACTATGAGAAAAAACAGGACCAAGTTTTTTCTTCTGAATTTTATTTAAATATATGAAGAGAAAATAAAAATCAGTGAGTAACAACTGCGAGGCTGATGGGGGTAAGTCAGGTAACGGCCATCTACTCACATGTGCATCATTATTGATGTTTGCCCAGATCCCGATGCCTTGTCTTGCACTGACCTATATCGCTATTTCAGAAACGGATACCTGATTGGCTGTCCTCTGTTCTCTATGCTCCCTTTCTGCTGGAGTCAACTTTACTTTTCATTTTCCCTTTTTTATCTACACTTTCCATTCCTTCCTCCCATCCGTGTGTCACATGTTTTGTCACATGTGTTGTGTGAGGAAGGTAATATACCTTCAGATGGATGACAGCCAAGCCGTACTGGGGAGCGTAGGAGATCAGCACCCCGTACTGTGGAGCGTAGGTGACCAGCGCCCCGTACTGTGGAGCGTAGGTGACCAGCGCCCCGTACTGGGGAGCGTAGGTGACCAGAGCCCCGTACTGGGGAGCGTAGGTGACCAGAGCCCCATACTGGGGAGCGTAGGTGCTCAGAGCCCCGTACTGGGGAGCGTAGGTGCTCAGAGCCCCGTACTGGGGAGCGTAGGTGACCAGAGCCCCTTACTGTGGAGCGTAGGTGACCAGAGCCCTGTACTGGGGAGCGTAGGTGACCAGAGCCCCGTACTGTGCAGCGTAGGAGACCAGAGCCCTGTACTGGGGAGCGTAGGTGACCAGAGCCCCGTACTGGGGAGCGTAGGAGACCAGACCCCCGTACTGGGGAGCCTAGGTGACCAGCGCCCCGCTGAGATTCTTACTTTCTTGTCCATTGGAGCCCGATCCATTTTTTTCTGGTATTCAACAACATCAAGGGTGTGCAGTTCATTCCATTCAGGGGAGGCTAGTAGTTTAAAAGACAGTTTTCGTGCTTCTGGCAAAGAGGTATACACACATTTACTAAATTAACTCAATGTATTGAGTCTAGTGTTCTATCAGCAATGACTTACCTTTGGAAACCCTACAGTACATGCCTGAATGACTGCTATATGTTGCTGAACAATGAGCAAGTCTGTTATGAGAGCACGACATAATAAAGAGCTGTCATCCTATTAACTTGTGGTTGCCAGCGGTGATTCTAATTGATTGCTGGAGGACAAAGACATTTTTCATCATTCTAATTCACAGGGAAATAAAAGACAGAGACAACACACCCTCGGGTTGTCAAACATACTAGTGGCAGGCTGACAGGCTTGTCATCATTTAAAAAAAATTAATAAAATAATCTTTAAATTATCATCTGGACTTCACATTTTGACAAAAATTTATTTTCCCACATCGATTACAAACACACAATGCCGCTGTGAATAATGAAGGTAATCGGTAGGTAAAATGGAAATCTAAAGTTCTGTTCATATGGTAAATCCAATAACAGACCCCTAAAATTAAGCAAAATACATGGACTTGACAGCAAATATGAGGGATTCACTGTTAGAGGTTGCGATGTTTGGTCGTCCCCTACAGGTGGACGATTCCACTGTCTGGTGCCTCATTGATGATATCTGACCATGCTGTGCCAACAAATTTCCCATCATGCAGCGTCCTGCTACCTGCTTTTACATACCGTTATTTGGACATGCAGGGACAGCTAGGAGTGCCAAACGGACCTCAAGTGGAACATGTCAACGCTCATTAGAAGATGCTCATCTGTCAGAGAAGAGATGCTATTTGAAGACACTCAAATGCACATGCAAACATTCTACAAAGCCAGAGAAACCAAAATTTCTCCCATAAAGTGCTCAAATATAAGTATAATCAAGAACGGTAAGTAAATATAATGCATAAAAAGCTCTGGTGCTATGCCTCAATTAAATCTGTAGGGCTGAACAATTTGAGAGCCCATGAGTCCTTGGCAGTTACATTTCTGTTCAATTGAGATTGCAGTGAAGGTGATATCTATGCTGTATGATTAGATTTGAGCTCATTAACACTCTGCTGGAAAGCACCATGGGAACATCTCTCATTACATAAAATCAGACAGCAGCGCTGTTGAAAAGGACCAGCTTCACATTAAGACTTTAGTCAATGATCCTACGCATGAATAGGCAGTCAAAACCGAAAACCATTCTTCCCATTTGACCCCTTTAACCCCATGAAATAGCAGCCAATTGATTCTGGGGAGTTTTCCTACTTTGTGCATGGTTGGACACTGGACTGTACACCAGGCACCTTCAGAACTATAGTTAGTTCAGAGTCCATATAGCCACTTCGACAGGACTTCAGACAAATTGGTTTACTAACCTGTTTCAGGTTGGATACAGTTAAATGAGCAGTATGGTGGATGTGTAGTGTGGTTTGTATGTCATGTAAGTGTAAGTCTATAATCTAAATTAGCATGTTCGTAAAACATACTGCAATAAATTATAAATATATAGCAATCATGTTCATTATACAGGCCGCCGTAATCATGGGGTGGGCCAGGAAATACGAGTTTTATAATGAATGCATAACAAACGTAAACAGTAAAAGTCAATCTGAGGAATCTGGTGCAAGAGACTTCATATACAATAAAAAATATATGTTGGATTCACAGATGTTGGCCAACTCACATTTTTTTCATTTAACGTACATTATCTTGACAAGAAGACCACATAGGAACATAATTAAAGTAATCAATCAGCCAATCACTGGATTAGATGTCACATGACTGCCCGCCTCATGGCTACACTACGGCATTACTATTACCATACAGAACACACTGAGATGACTCACAGCAGCCATTTTGTACTAGAATCGTCACGACGTATTGTTCAGGTTGTCTTGTTCTTTCTGACATGACCTGAATGAGCGTTACACACACCTGCGTACGCAGCGGATCGAGGACGCCCACAAGGCCACCAAAGGGGGGGGGGGGGGCGGGGGATGTACTT
>JAODUD010000046.1:17678464-17692409 GCA_026784285.1 Stomatorhinus walkeri | reverse complement strand
TATCTGCATGTTAGTCCATCTTCTTATTGCTGCTTTACATGGCTATCTGCATGTTAGTCCATCTTCTTATTGCTGCTTTACATGGCTATCTGCATGTTAGTCCATCTTCTTATTGCTGCTTTACATGAGTATCTGCATGTTAGTCCATCTTCTTATTGCTGCTTTACATGGCTATCTGCATGTTAGTCCATCTTCTTATTGCTGCTTTACATGAGTATCTGCATGTTAGTAAATCTTCTTATTTTAGTTCACATTTGCTAAATATGCATTATTTAACCAGAAATCCCTGCCAAAGAAAGTTTTAATTATCAGTTTTTAATTAGCTCTACTTTTTTGATCACCTCATCCCAACACCTGGAAGTGCTGTGCATCCTAATACGCCATGTCAAAAGATAGCAGAAAATTACTATCAGTATTATTATTAATAATGACAATAATTCCCCTGCGACCCTTAATAGGAGAAGCGGTTACAAAAAATGGATGGATGGACAGCACAACTATAATAATGACCCACACCGATTGATTCAGCGTCTGAATGCAGAGACTCTTCAAATGACTGCTGGCAGAAGCGCTCCATCTTTCTGGAGCTACGGCACGTGAGCAGTCAGTCAACATGCACTTTCACGTTTAAGTGGCACAGGCCTAATCGCCATGGGGACAGCAGCCAGAGTAGCTGCCACGCATCTTCCCGAAGGCTAATGTCATAATTGAAGCCAGTACATCTGTACTTTCTTTCACTTGCTAATCTTGGAGTTCTATGGCCACCGTCAACTAAACATGGCAAGAACAGCCAGGAGACAGTCATTACTGGATGATGCCGTCCGTAATTATTTTAGGGTTTTTCATGACTAATTTGACATTTGCAACATTAAAAGCATTCTTTTGGGAACGGTCTTGAAAATTGAGCCAAAAGGGGTGTCTTTAATGACGCTCAAGGTCTGCTATATGGCTTCTCAACACAGGAAAAATTACTTGTGCTGTTTACAGCTTCATCTGTATTTTAAACTTAGAATGGACATTTCTATCATATCCATCAGCCCTGAATAACAGACGAAGAAGCTAATGCAGGACAGGATCCTATATGCTAGTGTTTCCCAATCTAACGCTTGGGGACACGTAGACAGTCCATGTTTTGCTCCCTCCCAGCTCCCAGGCAGATAGTCCACATTTTTGCTCCTACTGGGAGCTGGGAGGAAACAAAAACATGGACTGTCTGCAGGAACCCAAGGACTGGATTAGGAAACATTGCTATCGGCTCCAAGGATCTCCATCGGTATCTCTAGATACAGGCCAAACACACAATGCTTCCCGCTTCATCAAACCATCTAAAACAAAACAACAAACCACTGGACAGCTCAAGAGCAAGAAAGTCATCTGAATTCGGAGGATGTAATTGGGGGGTATATCACACATTTTATATACAACCAGTGCTGTCTCAATTTACGCCATCAATCTGCAGCCGATGTCTGGTACCTTATGGGGGGGGGGTGTCAGGGTGCTGTTACTTCTACCCCAATTCCCTGATGAATCAGCAGGGAAAAAAGCTTTAACATGAGGTCAAACCGTTTTCAAGTGATTAACAGGAGGTTAGCAGGGAACCACAGCTGCTTTATATCTGATGTATATCTGCATGTTAGTCTTAATCTTATTTTAGTTCGGTTTTGCAAAATATGTTTTATTTAACCAGGACGCTCAGTGTTCAAAAGCAGGTCCTGCTTCTGAGTGGGAGGCTGGCAAAGGTCAAACAGACCATCGCATGCGTGGTGCCTTTGCTCAGAGAGAGCGCCTAACCCCACCCCCCTACCGGCCCTCCATGGGTCCAGCGCCACATTCATGTCCAGAGGCCAAAAGTCACGTAAATGAAATGCAGGACTCCTGGAAGATCAGAATCAAGAACAAAGAACTCAGAATCATCACGTGAGCTCAACTAGGTGATATGATACACCAGAGCCACGGGTCCAATCCACTTAGATACAGTACGGCAATCAGTGCGGCCCCCAGGAATGTGTCAGAGAGGCGGCTAGATGGGGCCACAGAAAATCAGGGGGTGGCACCCAAACCAACAGCCATAATGCAATTTCAGGAATCCCATTAGGCTGTTGCAGTACTTAGACCAGTTAAAAACTGTCAAATTGAGAGGTTAGGAGTCACATACTGATTACTGACTGATATACTGTGATTTCTGATTTATACATAATGTTAATAATTTCAAATTCTATTACACGTGAATGATTGTGGACGATATACATTATTGTAAAATTAATGTAAAATATCAGATTGAAGGATATAATGCGGGATATGCTTATGTGACTCACTGGGGCAGCAAAGGGGCGGGGGGGGGGGGGCATTGCAACAGGTTGGCCGCGCCTCCCTCGCCCCCCCAATAATTAATGCCCTGTTTCTCTTAGACCTGCGAAACCGATGGACTTTTATCATTTAAGAATAGTTTTCATTTGCTATTAAGCAATAAAAAACCAACAAACCTTTCTGTGGGGAAATGAGTGAATCACGTTTGAACGCTACCATTCAGGATTTAATATTCTAAACATTCTGCTTTCCAGTGGAGCGTGTAGCTCAGGCATAAACATCAAGGTGTGTTTGTGCTCCCATGTCAAGCCTGGTGGGGCCCCGCTGGTCCCGTTAACACCCCCATCTGCCAGTGGGGTTACTCATCCCTTTCTGATGAAGGTACCATCGCCTAGATGCTGAGGCTGAAGCAGTAGACAACATAAAGAAAGCAGTATTATCTCAGCCCTGCGAGGTAATATGAAAAGGCGGGCTTTATTCAGGGAGGGAGAAACAGAAAGATTGCATGCAATTACTATGACCCCGGTAAATTATCCTATAATTGGCAAACTCTTAATGTCCTTCATATTATCATCTTTCATCTCATTTTACCTGAGTGAGAGAAAGGCTCTGTGCTCTATACAGATTAACCAGATCCACACCAACGCCCTGCACATGAAAGGAGTGGAGCAACATTGGGGGGGGGGTGTCAATTTCAGAATTACATTTGACAAACTGACCCAAGAGAGGAAAAACTGAGATGCATTGATACTGTGCTCACAGAAAGTCTCGGGATGCTTAATTCTGTAACAATGTTGCAGATTTATTGGTTTCATAACAAAAGTCCATTGACTAACAATGTTTAACATATCTGCACATATCTTACGCACAGACATTTCATTTTTATTACATGTCATTATTTTTTTGACTGACTCATTCAGTTCTGTTGTTGCCACATTGCTATTATTTGCAATTGTAGTCACCGACTCCCAAAGGGATTCTAAACACAAATGTTCGGTGTTTTATGTTACTGAAAAGATGTTACTTATTAAAAAGCACCCAGTGAGCCCGCTAATCATTTTTTTTTATTCAGCAGAGAGCAGCTCTTTTAAAACTATAACATAAACTTCAATTTATTACTTGGAATGAATATTTTTCTTAAATCTACTGGTTGTTCCTAATATATTTTTTTTCCTTATAAAACAAATAAATGAAGTAACGATTTTTGTTATAAAATCAATATTATTATTTTTTTAACTGAATTAAGCAACTGTGCCAACGCTTTCTGTGAGCACCATATATATGTATTTATATTATGATTCTTCATGTTTAATTAACTGTCCACAACTTGCCAGCAGTTGCTTTTGGTCTTAAACGGGAAGTTCACCACAATCCAGTCACTTCACAGGCTGTCTTTCAAATACCACTGATGTTTCTTTCATTAGGTTAAAAACATCAGCCAAACCAGGCAACATGGGGTCAGAAACAGAGTTTGAAAAGCACTGAGCTATGAAAAAAGCCATAAAAAATATATAAAAGGTAAAATTTCTGAGCAAAGTTCAATGTGGAAAGATTTTGGATTGAATTCCTCTATCCATAAAGCTCAGTCGAGTACTTAAATTGAATTTGGTTCTGGGAAATTCGCACATCTCCGTGAGGTGCAGATGAACAGTTCACTCTGACTGCTGCCATTTTTTTTTTTTTACCTTGCTCCCACTAGGCGGGTAGACCTATAGTCCTCTTAACATCTCAACTGCAACCTCTCTCTTCCTCCTCCGATTTTAATGTCTTTTTTAATCAGCTCTGCTCTTTTGATAACCTCACCCCAACAACTGGAAGTGCAGTGCACCCCAATGAATAACAGGGGCAGGGGCGGCACAGTGCTGCAGTGGGTAGCACTGCTGTCTCACACCTGGGATCAGGGTTTGAGTCTCCGCCGTAGCTCCATGTGTGCGGGGTTTGCATGCTCTCCCGCCTTGTGGGGTTTCCCTTGGGTACTTTGGTTTGCCCCCATGGTCCAAAAACTTGCTGCAGCTATAAAATTGGCCATAGCAGCGAATGGAGCTACGGCACGTGAGCAGTCAGTCAACATGCACTTTCACGTTTAACTGGCACATGCTTAATCAGCAAGGGGACAGCAGCTTGAATGGCCACTACACATCTTCACAGGGGCTAAATGTCATAAATGAAACCAGTACGCCTCTATTACAGCCTTTCTCTTCCTTCTGTGCCATTGATTTTAATGTCTTATGAGTGAATTAAGAGAAGGAAAGTCAATCTTGAGCAAAGTTCAGGCAACGTTTCAGCAAATTTTAATGACCGTGACGTTTGGCTCTGCTGGGGCATCATCCCTGTGACTGCAGTTCACGGCTGTGTCTTGGGGAAGTCGTGTTTAAAAACTGGTCAAGTCTGAACGGGGGAAGCAGCTGGCTGGATATGAACATTGATCGTGGGGACACATCATCCTTTCAGATTTTATCAGCAGAAGTTCTTACATCCAAGGACTTTGCCTTAAATAATGAAAATGGCTCAGGGCTGTACAGTGCTTGTGTCCAACTACTTTTGGTAAAATCTAGAACTCTTGAATTGTAGCAAAGGAACTGGAATGAATGAGCAAAAATGATAATGAGAATGAATCAATTTTCAGCCCACTTTCCCTGGTCAGGGCTGTGGTACCAATATAATACAAACAATAAAAATCTCATTCCAAAATGTATCAATCCATCTGGTTTAAATGGTTGAGGCACAGACAAGCACCGATTCACAATCATACACTATGGGCAATTTAGAGACATCAGTCTGTATGTGTAGAAGTTGCAAACTCCACACACATAAAGCTACCTACTGAGAGAGATCCAAGGACGGAAGAACCACAAGCTGTAAACAAGGTATTGGCCGGCCAGGGCTCGTCGTTATGGGACGCGAATGAAGACTATCTTCTGTCTTTTATGAACCAACAGGAGGGATACTACGGCATAACTGGCAAATAAATCTGAGGATGGTCACGGGAGAGATGTGTCACGGGAGAGATGTGTCACGGGAGAGATGTGTCACGGGCACACGGTGCTTGGAGCCCTGCAGCGTATGGGGCTACGCATCGGCCAAGCGCGTCCCAGAGATGCTCGACACATACCCGACCATCCACAGGATACAGCAGCAAATGGGATTCATCAGACAAGGCGACCTTCTTCCACTGTGCCAAGGACCAAATCGGATACTTTCGTGTCCATTTTAAGTGCTTTCCATGGTGGACGGGGATTAGCAGGGGCTCTCTGACAGACCTGTGGCTATGCTATACCGATGGTCATAATAGTATACGGTATATACCAATATATAAGACTTTAAAGAAGACATCAGGGTAAAAATGGTTTTGAGTAATGGAAGGCCTACATATGTTCGAATGGTAATGACAGGCAACACCACCAGAAAGGCACTGCATGAATTATGTAAATAAGGTGATTCATTTTTCTGCAGTATTTTTATATATGTAAGAAGAGGACATATTGCCATGTGATATATTTGGAGTCACCTGGGTCACCTAAAGATTTTAGGGGTCATGCACTGCATGGTGGTTTGGGTGCAGTTTGGCTGAATTTGAGAACTTCACCTGATTGGGCTGGTCTGGCCATCTGGTGGATTGTCGTTTTCCCAGCGTGTTAATGGGTTTGTGGGGAACCCAAAAGTTTAGAGCGGATTTTTACTACCAATCCTGTCCCGCTTTTCCCTGAAACCACCTATAGTTTTCAGGAGTGTTCATGTTGTTTCTTCAAAAAAAAATTTTAAAAAAAATCTAAACATTCACCTGCAGTATGTTCAGTTAAAATATGTACATTTAAACACCAAAGATGACTATTTATCATGTAGCTTTAAAAATGTGTGCATTTCATAAATACTGTTTTAGGCGATTCATTATTATGCTTCATTATGTATTATAAAAAAAATGGCTTCTCCTGAAATGCTAACCAGCATTAGCATGGCGTGCGCAGGCAACTATTACCACCGGCCGCCCCCCACTACAAATGTCTCTCTTTTCAATTATTCATTACTGTTCAACAGGCTGGAGACCAAGGGGTTGAACCCTGGCGACCCTAATCACACTCGAGCCTGTGCTTAGTGGAAGAGATGCGCTTATCAAACACGGCAGCGGCGGGTGGCAGAGTTGGGCGGAGCTCACCACATGACTGGGCCTCAGGGAGTCCCCATCGAACCGCGTCAGGCTGGAGCTGTCCTCGGGGAAGATGTCGCAGTCCTCCAGCTCCTGAGCGTTGCATGGGGGCTTGTCCTTCTCCACGTTGGCGTTCTTAAATAAGGAGCATGTTTCAGAAATGAATAAATGATGGTTTCATTCCGGCAAGATTATCTTGCATTTCACACGGAGTCAAACCTCAAAATCAATCAGCAGGTCAATGTGTGCACAAAACGAATGACATCAGCAGTATCGACCAACTCCAAAAATGCCTTAAAATGTATAAAATCTGGCTAAGAGCCAATATGAGAGCAACCTACTTTCACACATAAATATCTGAACTAGTATAAGTTTTTATTTTTTTACAGTTATTCAGTGTCATCGGTGTCCATACTCAGAGTACTAGAATCAGCAGTAACACTTATAAATGGTAATACCATGTCTATAAGAATCCATGAACTCATTCATAAGATATTATAATCCATACAGCATTTTAAACATGCTAGCAATATTTTTTAAGACATTATAGCCATGTGGATTATTCATTATGAATGCCTTCAAAGCTTTCAGCTATAATGCAGTATAGGTACCTTCATAATGCAGTATACAATATTTTTTATTCTAATACTGACCATTATAATGCATCATGAAGGCACCTATAGTGCATTATAGCTGAGAGCTTCATTGGAGCTTATGAAGTATTATAACCATAAGTATAATGCCTTATGACTGTCAAAGGAAGAGGCTGAAATGCTTTATTAATTCTTAAATTGACCATTCTGAAACATTAGTATTGCTAAGAACAAGCATTAACTGAGAATTAGGAAAATGATAATAATCAGGTTTAACATATACACCAATGATGCGACGTTGACCTCCAAGGTATCCAGTGAGCGGCCTCCTTTCCCGCCCCCTGAGGCCCCCCCCCCACTGCGGCTCACCCCGTCCTCCGCCGTCAGGTGGGCCAGCCTCTCGTGGAGAAGGGCGGCCTGCTCCTTGCTCATCAACTGCTCTCCTCTGCAGTCCCCCGTAATGAGCTCTGGCCACACGGTGCCCTCACTCCTCTTCTGCAGGGAGACCTCCAAGCTGGGGATGGGGGGAGGGGGGGGGGGCACCACTGTGTGCTGGCAACAAAACTTTCCACAAGGTACAAAACCCTAATCAAGCCGATGACGCCGGCAACTGTATGACCGGATAAAAGCTAAATAGCTTCGGTAGGAAAGAACATTTAGTGAAGTAGTATACAAAAAAATCAGACTCTCATTTCTCGTTTTCTTTGCATCCCGTTCCTGAATCATAAAGCCTCACACATTCTGAAGGGAGCCTGCAAGCAAGGAGGACATCAGCTGCTGAAATAGCAGGTGAGAATTGACAGCCACTGCTTGGAAAGCAAGAGAAATCTATATTACACCCCAGGAAATTGGTTTGTATAATTACTAGTTAACTGCTATAGGAGAAAGGCTATCAATGTCTGGGGTTGATAAATATGCCTGTAAATACAAACTGTGACGTTCTGCACAATATGTGTACAAACCCAAAACACCACCATTAAAATACAGCGATCAAACATTCCTTGTGGGACCTCATTTTCTTCTATTACTTATGCGTCTATCTTTGTCGAAATTGTCATGCAGGTTGTCAAGAAATCGCTGGTCCAGCGGCCACTGCTTGACAGACTGTTCTAGATGTAACCTGAACGCCGGGTGCAGAGAAACAGTCATCACACTTCTCTCTGTCACTGCTTACGTGACAAGAGGAATGTGTGCCCACACACACATGCGCACACACACTACACCAAAACACAAACACAAACTTGTGAAAACAGCGGTAATAGGAGCTCTCGTCTATGTCAAGGAGCTCCAGTCAAAATGAAGTGGCCCCCAAAAACACAGTGCCACGGCCGGGTTTCATGCTCGAAGCAGTCGACTTCTTTGCAGGAATGGAGAGCCCTATAGCGTTGATTATGCTGGGGGCAGATATTTCACATTCAAAAAGGGGTTCACATTCAGTCTGTGTCCTGCATCTCATGCCCACATACATGCACAAACACATGCACACGCACAAACACACGCACACACAAACGCACGCACGTCAGACATCTCATGCAGAAAAGCAACGGACCCTGCAGCCAAATAGATGGTAGCTGTTAAGCATGAATAAACAGAGGGGGGCGCTCTTTTACACCTTCCGGATGGTCGATCTTCATCAAAGCCACAGACCTGGACAGCTTCCCGCGACTAGGAACGCCCAGCTCCCCTCCTCTGAGAACCAAATCGTTGGCGACCGTTCGCAAAACAAACGTCAATCCCCGTTTGGTTCTGGTGGTATCTATGGCCCGGCTCACCTTGCGTCTTCCTTCAGGATCCAGCTACTGGATTCTGGATCCACCAGTGAGTGCAGCTGCCCGTCGATCACGGGGGCACAGTCTCTCACCCCGACCCTGAGGAGCTCGCTGGATATCTGGAACAGGACGTCCCCCTTTGAGGTGCCTTTGGGCAGTTGTATGGACACTGTGATGTCTTCTGCAGTCTGGTACCAGTAGTAAGCTGGACCTGCAGAAAAAGAGCGAAATGAAGGTGAACTAACATGAGCTTTATTAAAGTGCAGAAAAAAAGTATTTCTAAAACAAATAAGAATGGTTGCCTCTAAAAGAACCTTGTGACGGTACAAGGTTGTCTGGTGTACAGTGTTTAAATAAAAAGACAAAGTGTGTATGTGTGTATAACATATATTTTTTAAAGGAGTAAAGGAGCCTTTAATGGTTTTTGGAATATTAAAACTTATACACTTAAATTATAACACTTTAGCAAACAGTCCTATCCACCTCTACCACAAGGCATTGGCATTTAGGTAAAGTCTTTCAGATACAGTTAACAGTAAATTTTCTGCATAGTATATAACCAGAATTTAGTGGATGGGGTTTTGCAGCAGGGAACCTCGAAGTATCGCGGTAATTCACACAAAAACATGATCAGATGTGTTGTTTATCTGGGCCTGAGAAGTGCTGCTTCAATCAAGGCAAAGCATTTCTCACTTCAGAAAATTCATGTTAAGGATATTAACTGTGAGGAAAAAATGAACGTCAGCCTTTCTTAGCTGTCCAATCCACCAGTTACTCAGTAGTAGTAGATTTCCTCTTTAAGGGCTTTTTGTTGTTTTAATGATCTTTTGCATTATGTTTGTGCGTGGTGACATCATCATCGTGCTCCGCGCCGCGTGTGGCAACTGCGTGTGCGGGGGCATCATGCCTTCCAAACAAAGCTGCACTGGCGGCTGTCCACCAGCGGCTAACGACCAGCATCCATGTCTTTGGACGCAGCCTGGGTATAACAAGACCCTCTGCTTCATACACAATTCGTTTCGGCTTTGAAGTACAATTGGAGTCTCATTTAGTGACTTGAACAGACAGCCAGTAGCTGCTCTGTAATAACAGAGCAGGAAGCCACACGGAACCAGCAGAAGCTGGATCTTTCAGGTTTAAATTGGACCGGATCGGTGCCAACCGACTTTATGACAATCAGACGTCTGCTGCAGATCGTGATGAGAAAACATGTCACTGAGCTGTCATTAAGTTACATGCCTTTAAGGTTTATGCATTCTGCTGTTTAAAAATAGATCAATCCAGTTGTACAAATGGCATAAGTTGAGTATTCACACCCTTGTGCAGATTAATCGATACAAGTTGTCACACGGACATGCATGCAGAGACCTGGGACGTGCTGGTTTGCCCAGCCAACAGGGCAGAGATTGTATTCAATGGATGGACAGAGGAGGCACTGTGCCCACAGAATGGCAGGCCTGCTCGGGTGGGGTTAGAGTTGGGTGGATGGACAGAGGAGGCACTGTGCCCACAGAATGGCAGGCCTGCTCCGGTGGGGTTACAGTTGGGTGGATGGACAGAGGAGGCACTGTGCCCACAAAATGGCAGGCCTGCCCGGATGGGATTAGAGCTGGGTGGATGGACAGAGGAGGCACTGTACCCACAGACTGGCAGGCCTGCTCAGGTGGGGTTAGAGCTGGGTGGATGGACAGAGGAGGCACTGTGCCCACAGAATGGCAGGCCTGCTCAGGTGGGGTTAGAGCTGGGTGGATGGACAGAGGAGGCACTGTGCCCACAGAATGGCAGGCCTGCTCAGGTGGGGTTAGAGCTGGGTGGTATGACTGTGCTTCAGCCATCCATGTATGTTTCAGGTGAATGCTCTGGGGTTTGGGTGCCTCCCCGTGATGTCACAGGGTTCCCCCCACCACTGCCCAAAAACATGCCAAGGATAATTGGAGTTGCCGAATTCCCCATAGGCATGAATGCTGTGTGTGCCCTGCGATGGATTTGTGCCCCATCCAGGGTTATTCCTATACAATTTTTATCAATCCACGATGTACTAAATCCGGACCCAAAGTAATAAGTATGGATTAAGGAGAACATAAGAACATGAAAAATTTACAAACGAGAAGAGGCCATTCGGCCCATCAAGCTCATTTGGGAAGAACTTAACTAATAACTCAGAGATTTTAAAATCTTATCTAGCTCTGATTTAAAGGAACCCAGGGTTTTAGCTTGCATTACACTAAGAGAAAGACTATTCCATACTCTAATCATTTTAAAATGTTCTCCCACTAATTTCCACTTATGGCCACGAGTTCTAGTATTTAAACTAATATTGAAGTAGCCATTTGGCTGAACAGCATCCAGACCCGTTAGAATCTTATATACCTGGAACATGTCCCCCCTTAGTCTCCCTGGCTCGCGGTTGATGTGACTGTGATGTCTGTCTTAATTGTGGTCAGTCACTCTCCATATAGATGTGACACCTCTCAATTGATTTGCACAAGGGTGCACATTTTACCTTGGGAAAGATGTATCTCTGTGGGCCTAATGACCAGGTGCCCCGGGATTGGCCAGAAAGGAACGGGAACCGCCCCTTTACAGAGGGACACAGACCACTCACAAAAACCAGTGAAACCCAGTGACATCAGACCAGTACATATATATACTCCCAGAAGCCGTGTGTGTGCGCACACGGCCAAGTGAGGTAGGGCTGCTATGAACTTAAACCCGTGTACTCCTCACTCCACTGCCAAGAATCTTATTAGCAAACCAAACAAATTTTCTTGTCATTCACAGACTGGAACACCAGCACCTGGTGCAATTTGTAACATTCAGAAACTATGAAGGAAGCCCTGCCTCTTCCAAGAAACCTCACATGCATTCATTACGTCCCCTTGTCAACTCAAGGTTGGGCGTCACCACGCTCCACCATGTGACTGTGAAGCTTCCTATCTCTAATAAAGCCTGCAACACGGACAAAAACACAATAATAATAATAATAATAATAATAATAATAATAATAATAATACATTGAGGAAGGAAATAAAAGACAGCAAAGAAATGCATTTCAGGTTCTGTTTACAATAAACTAAAAAGTACGTGATGTAACAGCCAGGTGCTGACAGACAGCGGTATACGACTGAGCCTGACGAGTGACTCACCAGCACCCTAATCCCAGAAATGACAACTTTAACCCCTACACAGCATTAACCTTAACCACAAGTAACCAAACGAAATGAGTCCACAGAAATGAACTGTCTTCAAGACTTTCAGCAACTACAGTCTTTTGATTGCACTCACAGATTTTTATAAAATTGAGTTTCCCCTTGTGGGGACCAAAAAGGTCCCCACAACATCAAAATAACAGGTTTAATTGACATTGTGGGGACATTTGGTCCCCATAATGTAATATATACATAAGCCATCCACCCACACGCACACCTAACAGTAAAGAACACGTTAATGGCACCAAGAGAGCTGCCCACTGGGCCACCCTGGACTATCCATATGTATTTGAAACTGTGAAATGTATTTCAATGCAGAACGACGATAAGCAGCATCACATAAAAGCATTTCTGAGACTCTTGTATGAAGTCCAGATAAAATGAGCTTACAGCCCAGTTCTCTTTTCCCCTGAACTTACTGCTCCTTGGTGTTCGGAGACACCTTTACATATTTCCCAGGGAATAAGAAGATGGTGAAAGGAGGGCGCCACAAGCGTGGCGAGAGCGCGATCAGCCTCATCCTCCCTGCTTGGCAACATCCTTCCCGAGGTACTCCATTTGGATTACCATTGCCTGAGTTTCTATGGTTACGACGCGCTGTGGAACGCCTCTGAGCTTCCTGGGGTCAAAAGGAGGGAGTGAGATGAATGAATATGACATATAAATGCAGGAAGAGCTCCGGCTGAATGCAGCCACTCAAGTGGAAAGACTGTAATGCAGCACGTTACTCCTAAAAAAACTAACAAAAAAAAACACTGGAATACACAGCCAAGCCTGCAAAACATTAATCAAATAGTTACACAACATATATTAAAGGATGCAATCAAAACTAATCCTTAACCACCTATAAGAGATATACTCAGTCAAAAGACAAAGGGAAACGTCAGAGAATCAGACAAAAAAGATTCATTAATATATAGTCTAAGGTTGTATGTTTTATATGTAACACTGTTATACCTACAAAATACATATATCCACAGGACCATAGCTGACAACTAGCTCCAAATAGCTCTTTTATCCTACAGATGGAAATGTCAGCAAACCGCAAAGTGACGAGGCCCAGTGGCAGAAGGGAGACAGATTCTTTTATCCCTGCAGCTGGAGCTGCACTTTCCCCCTGAGGATCTGCGGATGGACGTGAGCGGCCAGGCATGTGGGAAAGTGGTGGAGGGCTGCTCCGCTGCCAGGGCACGCACACACCTGTAGCTGCAATCACCATGACAGCCGCTTGCTGTAATTTCGCAAACATAGTTGTTTTCTAGCAGAATAACGAACAGCCACCCCCAAGCACGACGTTAATGACACTGTGGCGCTAATGGAAGTGCACTAGTGAGGTAGTATTCTGGGCTACAGCGAGCGCCAGTGGTCTTCCACCGCAGAAGGAGCCTTACTGGTTCACAGAAGTCTTACTAGTTATATCTTGGCACCCAGCAGACACTTGCAGGACCGAGAGCTGGGAGGACCGAAGGAGGCATCACGCTGCCCTGAGGGACGAGGCAGGCCAGCACACATATCCTGATTTTCATAGAGTTCAAGCATTCCGTGACCAAGGAGGGAGGGGCTTGTGTTTCACTTCTTTAACCAATCACAGTCTTCATTGTATGACATCACCAGATTAATTTAAAAACAGTGCTTTCTATTAAGCGGCAATGTGCACAGATTTGTGAAGCACCTGTTTGACTGTGTATGCCCTTTGTGAAGTGACACGTCACAGTCACAAAACACAGAAGCATGCAGGCCTGCGAAGGCTCTAAGACAAACCTGAGAATAAGTGGATGGCTGGTTTCTCAACAATACGATGTGAAGCTTCTCTTTCCAGACGACGTGATTATCTATGAACCTTAAGACCTGGCAAGCTGACATATTTTATGGAACAGCTTCTTCATAGAAGCCCTCAGGAATGGCAAGTTGGATACATTTTTT
>JAODUD010000046.1:17618224-17661484 GCA_026784285.1 Stomatorhinus walkeri | reverse complement strand
GACACAATGCTAACATTTTTGGCTCTATACACCACCACAATGGATATCAAATGAAACGAACAAGATGTGCTTTAACTACAGACTGTCACCTTTTATTTGAGGGTATTTACATCCAAATCAGGCGAACGGTGCAGGAATTACAACAGTTTGCATATGTGCCCCCCACTTGTTAAGGGACCAAAAGTAATGGGACAACCCACCCATTAAAAAAGTGCAAAAAAAAAATTCCAGAAGCAAAACAAATAAGAGAATAAAAAGAAAAAAATATTTATTATTTAATTATTATTTGCAACATGGACTTAATAGCCTTTGGCTTTGTCATCCACTGTGTACAATTCTTTCTCATCAGAAACCAGAAACCACTTTTTGAGCTCCCCTAGTATACAGTATCTGCCAGATTTCCAATGAGAACTTCAAAATGGGACCAAAACACAGCGTTGTTAGGCTATTCACACATCCGGAAGCCTGACAAACTCTTTTTCCAGGATTTTCCTGCAAACGTCAAAGGAGGTGAGCATGCTTGGGCAGTAGAGCCTCTTTGCACACTGTGTTAACAGTGCACTCCAGCTGGTTGGCCAGGCACACAGCCAGGTACCTAACAGGCATGGATGTTGGTAGGCTGAAGGCCGTCATTATAGAACCACCGGGACCCTTCAGATTTTCAGATTTGGAAACTGACACCAACAGACACGCCAAGGGGTGGTGTGGAATGTAATTTCAGCAACCATTTTACGTCATCGCCATACTCAAGTGTCAATGCCTTAAATGATCAAAAACTAGATGACTGTGATCATGCAGCTCAGAAAACATGTTTGCTTTATTTGCCATTGTTTATTTCTGCTCACTCCACAGCTTGGGGGGTAGGCAGTGCAGGGTGAACTCATATGCAGAGCCCCTGGAGCTAGGGGTTAAGGGACTTGCTCACAGGGCCATGGACATATGACTGTTCTGGGCAGCAACTTCTGATGCCAGGCACAGAGACCAGAGACATCACCCACTGACTCACTCACTGCCTCCTGAAATATCTGATATCCACACCTACCTAGAGAAAGGTATATTTTTACTATATGTTTTACAATAATTACAAAGACTTTAAAACTATAAAATAAGATACATATGGATTATGCAATGACCAAAAAAGTATTAAACAAAAAGCAATATTTTGATCAGTTGAGAGCAGTGACCTCACCATTAGGCTTTTGAGCAAAGCCCTTAAGCTCAATTGCACCAGGGACTTGTTGATCCTACCTTCTCCCCTACATAATTTCCATAAGGTGGCCTTCCAGTTGTCCTGAAGGAGGTCCAATATACACTATATGGACAAAAGTACTGGAAGGCCTGCCTAGCCTAACCCCTGAAAAACGACCAAAGACTATTATCCCTCCTCTACCAATCTTTGTATTTGGCACAATGCAGTCAGGCAGGTAGCATTCTCCTGGCATCTGCCAAACCCAGACTCATGCATCAAACTGCCAGACAGAGAAGCCTTATCCGTCACTCCACAGAACTCATTTCTACTGAATTATTTATCTATAGAATTATTCATCAAAAATTATTGGTCATATTTCTGAACAATAAATGAATAAGGCTTCTACTAATAATTAAATATTAATAAATTGTATTTTACCAATGCAAAGAAAATCAGAAATGATGTATCGTGAGTTCATCCCATTAGCATCTGTTGCACACTTTTATAATCGGGGCAGTTGCATTGTAAACATTCACGAATCAGTTAATCTTACCACATAGTATGTAGCTTAACGTTCAAACTGGTGCTAATGAGGACCAGGAAACGACGGTTCAGTATTTCAGGAATTATATATCTACTGAAGGGAAACACTTGCTCTATGAATAGGTGACATGTTGATCGTAGAAACCAGATTAATAGTTACCTAACAAAAATATAATAGGATCTTGGGACAGATAATTACAGGGTGAAGACTGCAGAATGTTGCTATGCCAAAGGTATGTTATCTCCACAATGCAGGTACACAGCCTGGTATCCAGGACTCACCCCAGTACTTCTACAAAAGGCCCCCGACATAGTCCAGAATATCTGACCTACATGATACAGCACGGTATGATTTTAAACTGTACCTTAAATGATGGTAATAGGGAATATCATTCTGATTCACCTGAATCAAGATGAGATATGTCATGAATTTCTCAGTAATTGTGTATTCCTGAAGTGTTTAATTACTGCATTCGTTTTTCTATTTTCTTTAGTTATTCTTGATGTTTGACTGTAATGTAAAATGTACCCGCTTTATTTTTTTAATCAGCACTTTGATCTACATTGTATATAATTATTGCTTCCCTTCTGCAGTCCCATGCTTTACACTGACAGATGCATTGTGCTGCGTCTTAAAGCATCGATCTCAAGATGATGAGGCGTCCGCAGCAGCTCAAGCTAACACAGCTCACGGTGCTTATTTCACTTTGGAGTTTCTCAGGTAGGTCCCCCCCCCCTACACATGCGTTTGCCTCGATTGTTTATATTCTTCTGTTTCTTTGCAATATTCTTTAACTCTAGAGAGCCTTTTAATGGCTCCTACAGTACATCTTACCTTTTAATCTGTTTTATGTGTCCCTCGTTTACGTTTCCTAGATGCACAAATAATCAGAACGGTGATGCCAAATGTAGGAAGCTTAAATGGAGGAACAAGCCTTACGATTCAAGGAGAAGGTATCCGTCCCATATGAACAGCACTATGGCTTAGTGGGTAGTATAAAAGGTGGTAGGGGATTTTTTCCTCAGGTACACTATAGATAAGTAGTTATGGATGTATGAATGGATGGATGGATGGATGAATGGATGGGCCATCTTTTCTATCAGACTGATTTATTTTTAAGGATTTGCCCAAGAAACCCAATTCAGCCTCAGCAGTGACAGTAATGACCTTGGGAACAATGTCCAGCTGGTGTCCGGCACAAGATCTTTTCCCTGTGATGTACAAAAGGCATCCAGCCATAGCAGACTAATACTTTGCTACACCAGGTAAGGCTTCCTGCTAGATATTTTTTTTCAATCATTCAATCTACAATATGTAAATCATAAACTTTAATGAGAAACGCTTAATTCACAGAGCAATGCCAGAGGATGATTATGTGGTGCGCGTCAGTGTGGATGGTGTGCCGGTTCCTGAAGAAAACATCTGCTATGGGGGCAGCAGATATTATTGGTGTTCCTTCCATGTGAGTGATAATTTCCCTCAGCATATCAAAGACCACAATTACAATACATTTTATGCATTTTAATTGGAAGAATTCTTTGGGGTCATTATGGCACATAAGCTTACCAGAATAGCATCATCTAATATTAATATAATAATGTCATAATTACTGGGTGCCAGTGGTGGGCAGGATTCTGGTAATCCGCTAACTGCTAATTGGTGAAGATAACTTTTTCGTTAGCAGATTAGAGTTTCCACCAACTTTGGCCGCTTGAGATGTTAAGATGAACATCAAAATACTCAAAATGAAACCAATAAATATCTGTGTATGAATGAATGAATATTTCAATAATTAATGAGTCCTCTCATTTTAAATAATTTCATAAATGATGTTGTATTTCGAATGAAGCTCAACTTGAAACGTTTTGGGCATGCATTTTTATACTGCTTCAACACGATAAAAATACTTATTTTACAAGCTAAATTTATATACAGACGTTGTATTTATTGGATATCGTATTTATCTTTGGAGTTAGTGGATTAGTGGTTATCAAAGCAAACTTAATTTTTGGTTAGATGTGCCCACCACTGCTAAATATCCCAAAAGCCTAAAATATATTCTTGTAGGAATAAACAGGACCCAGAAACAAAACTTACTTTCCATTTGTATTTAAAGTAACAAAATTAACTGGTTACACTGAGGGGACACAAATACTTAGAAGTGTTTCAGTTACTATAGTAAAGTACAAATCATGAGCAAATACTTGATATAAAATATGTGTTATGATTCCTGAATGATGAAGAAATATGAGATCAGTATTTCAATTGTGTCATTCGGGACTCGTGCCTTTCAGTAGTTCACAGTGGTTCACAGAATGAATAGATATAGTGACAAGCATAGTAACTGCTTGAGATAAAAGCTGCATTACAATTCATTGATAATGACCAAACATTAGATCAGTATGTTTCTTAGTCTGTGGTTAATACATAAATTATAGCTTAATACCACATTATTTTTGCTTCATCGAGTACAGTGTTAGCAGTTAAGGATTTGAAGTAGGTTATAGCAATGTTGAGTATTATAAATGAACTAGGTGAAATGCAATTACCTGTTTTAATACTGAAAGATCACTTTTTCTATTATTTCATTACAGACTAGACTCTCCAACACTCCTACAGCCAATAGCCTTCTGCCAATTTCAGGTTTACCAGGTATGCTCCTCTGGGTTTAAATTGTTGTATCATTTTCATCATTTAATTGACAAAGATGTTATAGTTGTGGATTTTCAACCATAAAATAATTGTCTTGTTACACAAAGGAAACATTTCCCCTGTGTAATCTTACCATAGACGATACTTTAAATCAACAGGGACCCTGATTACAATGGAAGGAAACATCTTTACGGACATGTATGGGATGAATCGGCTCAGAAGTTCAAATGGCCTGAACGTCTGGTTCTTGAGGTAATGCAGAAATAGGCAGCTTTTAAATTAATGTCCATGGACAGCCCTTCAGCAGACCTGCTCTAGCCGTATGGCATATGACTGAAAAGGGTAATATGAAGGTATATCTGTTTATTACTGACAAATCCCCCTGCAGACAACGGTTAATAGAAACATATTTATACCACAGATGTCAAACTGTTCTTTTTATTGCACAGTTAAATGGATACCTGTTAGTTAACGTAATGTGCATCCTAGATCTTACATGGGAGGGACACCTTGTGAGCTTCTGAAGGCCAACTCAGATATCCTGTAAGTCTCTTATCTAGTTGAACAAACTTCTGTTTACTTCTGTTTGTATCCTGTACTGCTTTATGCTATAAGTCCTTCAGTTCTTCAATTTTGCTTCAGGTTTGAGCTCAGTATAACTTGGCAGAATTGGTATGCCTATGGAAGAATGTCCTGCAAAATGACTGGGAAATATGTTGGTAAGGATTGTAATTTCTGATATTTAGTGCTTTGTTTGGTGAACAAAGAATTGCTAAAAATCTTCATATTCTTTTTTTCAGGGCATCACAACCTTACCTTCATTATTAGTGGTGAATATGGAAGGTGTGTCTATTGTGACTTATGTGTGTGTTTTTCTTTTTATCCTTTAATCTTTGCATATGTTCAAATTGATTTGCATGATCTGTTACAGGAGTTTAGGTGATCGCGCAGTTTACTCTGTTTCATCATTGAACAAGCTGGCTATGTTCCAGACGTATGCTGGTAAATAACTGAATATATATCAACTCATTCATATTTTTCTAATTCAAACGATGAGACACAAGCATTTGCTGTTTATTTTACATTTTAATTGCTTTAATTTCAGAGGTATCTGGGATTTCTCCAGCAGTGGGAAGTCTAGAAGGTGGAACTATTCTGACTATTTCTGGAAACTTCTTTGACCAAACAGATTATCCTGCCACAGTTCTTGTTGGAGGTAATATTTTTACTGGATAATTTCCCTGGTGACACTTTACTTGACGGTGCACAAATAGTTAGTAATGAGAATTAAAATCAGAAAACTTTATTGATCCCGGAGGAAATTGCTTAAATTTATTACTACTTAAACGTACTACTGAAGTACAAATCATGAACAAATACTGAACGAATATGCTCACTACTTGAGCTATGAAATGCAGTGCATTTCATTTAAGATGGACAAACAATAGATCAGTATATAACTAAGATTTAGTTTGAGGTTCATTATTACATAAGTAATAGTATAGGATACTATTCAAAAGGATATCAAACTATCAAATTATAAAGTACAGTCAAGATCCAGACAAGGGGAATGCACATGATAGATATACCGACATTATAGACATACATACATTCTGTAAAGTGTATTACACTGTAGGATTTTTCCAGCACTGGCATGATTGATATTATAAATGATAAAATTAATATATTTAAATATTGAGATTATCACTAGATGAGATGGTCAAAAGCACTGTTTAAAACAGACATGATATATTTCAAAAATTGAAAAGACCTTTTGATAGGAAACCAGATTTGTAACCCTTCAAAAGGGAGTTTGGAGAGAAGTCCTTCTGTGAATACAGTGAGTTCATGTGTTCCTTTTCTGACAGACTGGGTGGCATTATGAATATCAATTGCTAAAAGTTTGTTTTGTTTGTTACATGAGTTCAATCTTCTTTGATTTTGAAGGGATGAAATGTGACATTCAGAGCTTATTCGACCATAGCATTACATGCAAGAGTCCCAAGTTCCAGCAACAGAACATGACAATCTTTCCAGGTGAGGCATATCAGTGCTTTCGTGAATTATTGCATTTCACTTCTTCTCCAGCTCAAAATCTGCAAATAGGATCAACATGTTGAAAGCATTTTATTAACAATTTACTTAACCCATATATGGGTCAGTGTAATTTTATTTTTATCAGCTAAAGATTTGCGTCCGAATTTTGTGTAGTGATTAATTATTGTCATTTGTAATACTAAATGAAGACACACAATGATATAAAAATTCTAAATGTGCCTTGCTTCTCACAAAAAACAATATTGAACAGTCTGAGTTTCATTTGAAATATAGATAAAAACAACTTCCTCCCACCTCACAATTTTAATATTCATTTTTGGACTGAAACTGTGTTTTATGATACTGACTTCAACAAATATAAATTCACATTGTAGCAATCATCAAGAATTCAATGTCATGCACTTAAATGCAAATGCTGCAGGTGGTAGGGGTGTGAAGATGGAGATGTGGACCAACACCATCCCAGTTAGGCTAGAGGAGGCACTGAGCTACAATGAAAATACGTCGGGATACTCCACAAACTGGACGGACTCACTCTCCTACACCTGGCAGCAAGAAATAGATTACTTTGTTGGAAGACTGAGCGGATTCTTTGTTCCAACTGAGACAGACAACTACACCTTCTACATCAAGGGAGATGACCGCACCGCTCTTTACTTCAGCCATACTGGGAACCCTCAAGATAAGGTTTGCTTTGGGAGAGTGGTTTGGTATGATTTTCACTCAGACTGGTCTATCAAGTTTTGACTTTATATTAAATAGTGTTCTTTTTTTCTTCCTCTGGTGTCTGAAATGTGTACAGGTGAAGATTGCCTACACAGATTTTCAAACAGTCAGCTTTTCCACATTCAGCACACAGAAATCCAACAGCATTCATCTAGAAGCAGGAAAACCGTGAGTCTTCCTGTATCAGCAGTGATGATGGCGGATGTTCATTCCTATGAAGTCTAATGTATCTAGGTAACAAGAATCATCAAATTATCACTTCTCTTTACACAGGTACTATGTAGAAGCATTTTTGCAGGACTATTCATGGGTTGGTTCAGTGGATGTTGGCTTCTTTAAGGAAAAGAGCATTTTCACAGCACAGCAAACAGCAGAAGCTATCAATGAAGTCCAAGTTATCCGAGCCACCTCTGACATTGTGGAAGAAAGACAAGTAAGCGTGTAAAAAGTTTGAAATTGACACTGACTGAACCTCATGATCCTATCTGAACGCTTTATGCATTCTCTGTTTGCAGGAGAGATGCAATGTATTGCAGTCGTCTTTCATTTGCATCTTGGTGAATTGTCAGTCATGGTAATAGAGAACCCTGAGCAAGTTAATGCAAGTTAGGTCAATTAGGTCCCTATTGTCACCAATCATATTCAATGCACGGCATATTGTGATGTGAAATAACATCATATAAATGTTATATAAAAGCAAATAAAAAATAATCTATATTAAGGTAGCACAGATATTATTGGATCAGACCCATAGACACTGAAAGCAAAATGGTTATGAGCCCCTCGCTACTATTTATGACAATATCGTTAATTGCCTGGGTTTTCAAGCCTTGTAGTTGACACTGAAGCAATCGAAAAGCGACTAATGCCCCCATCATGCTCCTTGCGCAGTGTGAATGTGCTAAATGCATGCACTCCTTTAACACTACCTATGACCAGATCTTGTCCTCGATACAATATTCTCCAATCTGATTCTCCAATGAAGTCAGTAGAATTTGAAAAAAGTCACATCAACAAAGAACCACATTATTTAATTATTAATTTACATTTTATGGCTATAAATATGGGTCTACCTCATGGCCTGGTAAGTTTGCTTCAGTGTCTCTGTATTTAATAAAGCATGATAATCGTCCTAGTTCATTTACAATGAGGGAAATAATTGTTTTACCCCATTGGATCCTTAAGTTCACCCATTTATAAAGAAATGAGAAGTCTATAATTTCAATTTTATGTTCATTTCACATCAGAAGATATATTTTCAACAAAATAAACAAGAAAAAAATCATTATGTAACAGATACAAATCAATTTGTCATTTATCGAGGGAAATAAATATTTGAAACACATGCTTTAGTACTTGGTGGAGTAACCACTATTGGTTCAAGTTCCAACACCATGGTAAAATTAGATTTATATGCAGATGTCCGGCTCTAATCTGTTCCCAAAACTATTGTGAACATAAAACTATGTAAAAAATATTTTCCCACCCAGATCAGCAAGGGCCTGCATAACTGCCATAAATAAATAGGAGGGATGTCACAAATGTAATGTGGTCCTCAAATAGACAGGATGTGATCCACAAATGTGCAAAACACATTTCACGTCTACAAATTGCTAACAACACAAATTTAAAAAGACATATTTGTAGATAGTTAAATATTTGTGGATCATGGTACATACAAAATAAAATATGATATGAAACAATAGACTTTTTTATCTCGTCACATTGCACAGCCCTACTCCAAAACTGATTAAGCTGCATTTACTTTACATCATATTACATTTATTTAGCAGAAGCTAAATAAGAGCTTGGGGCCTCGCTACAGGGTTCAATCTATGTGACCACGCATCCTGATTTTGTCCAGACAGTGCAGTTTCCCAGCACTCTGTACAGTACGTACTGAAGGGGGGGTGCCCTCCTTTTACCCCCCTTGTCCTCTCCAGACATTTTTGAGTGTGCCCTTTTTCATGAGTCATGCTGGGGGTCACCTTAATAACATCACACAGGTCCTTATGTCCTAACCTGCAAAGCCGCACACCTTCAATTCCTGCTATATGACCTGTTTTATTATGTTTTATCTTTACATAAAGGTGGTCACCTTTGAAAACTGGATCGGTGCACAACCGATCAGTGAGGTTCAGAGTGTGAATATCAGCAGTACATGTTTTGAGCTGGACACCTGTGAGGGCACTTACTACAGACTCATCTACAACTCTGAGGAAACAGGCAAGAGTTCTCTCATGGTATTAGGGTTTCTTAATGAAATGATATATTTTGCTGTTAACTCAGTGCTGCACAATCTTTCCTTAATCCATCCTCTCCCAAGGTGAAAGTGTATTCTTACTTGTGAACAAATAAATAATTTAAATGGATAATTTGATTAATTCCTCTTTGTTGCATGTTTAACTGTCAGTATTTTTAAGATTAGTTTCCAGCTGTCAAGCAGAATAATATTACATATAAAATGTGAACTCTGTTACCCCCTTATTGGCAAAACATGAACTCCTTTATAATAACAAGTTGACCTGAAGAGACTGATGCCATGTTTTGTAGTTCCTATTGCTGTGAGTGCCTCAGCAGTAGAAGTGCAGAATGCCCTGAACAGTCTGTGGTCAATAAAGCCAGACGTGGTCCAGGTGATAAAAGTGGACGACAGTGAAAGGTCTATTTACAATGTGACCTTCAACTCAAAAAGAGGTAATTACACCGGGAGTATGCCGGGGTAACCTAATGAGAAAAGCATTTGACTGAATTTATATTGTAGTTTATTTTGTGAAACATATACCTATGCCGCAAGGCACTTGTGTTCACTGCATTTATTAAATTCAAGTTTAATTTCCAGGTGATGCTGTTTGTCATCAAAAACTGTAATTAGAATGGCACAATGAACCAGAATGATATTTATTACAGGCGCCTTCCAGAGCCTTAATTATGAAACTCCTGGGTTGGATGTCAACATTACAGTGACCGAGCTCACCAAAGGAAAACCCAACCTGGAAACTTTCACTCTGCAGTGGGGCGGCATCTTATCCAGACCAATTACTATCAGTGCACCTGTATCAGAGGTAGTGGCTTCCATTCCCCCAGCAGAACTAAATGCCAGTGTCCATCTTCAGTGTCTTGAAAGAGACATGTGTGTCCTTCCTCTGAAGGTGCAGTCAGCAGTGGAGGCCATGTTGATGGCAGATTGTGCCAAAAGGATTTTGCCTGTGGAGAACAATGAAGTGGCATTTTTCAAAGACTACGAGGTGGACACCTTTAGGATAAGCAGAAAATGGACCTGACCTTCCATGCAATCAGTTCATCTCCAATGGACACAACTGATTTAGGCATTTGCAAATTTCTATAGTAATTCTGTTTTCTTGTAGGTTTCTGATCCAGTGAATGGGATACGTGTCTTTGATACAGAGGCGTTCTGTGGCAAATACTCCCTAATGAACCCTGACTACTTGTTCCTGTATTACATTGAAAAGAACCCGGGGAGCCCCTATGGATTAGTCTCACTCAAGAGGTACAGCACGGTGAGTCACTGGACCAAAATTCACTGCTTGTTCAGTATTGTTACCTGAGAGCAATTTTAATAATACATTCTTAAGGTTTACAGTATGAAGAGAATTTATTTGACAATAAAGGAATTGCAGTATTACAGAATTACAGTCCCCATCAGCCTTACTGCTTTATCAGCCTACTGTTTTATCAAGAGATAAATTCTTTAGCTGTTCAAAGACTTTATCGTAGGCTCAAATTGCTCAATGAACTATGTCTAGAGTTATTAGTTATTAGTATTTTTATACTTGGTTCTTCTTGTATATTTGTGTCTTCTTGTATATACAAATTCACCTTGTACATTATTGAGTAGATTAATGGTTTTAGATATTTGTTGCATAAAGTTAATTTTTGCATTATTATTTTTGTTATTCTTTTTTCTACTCACCCTACACCTTTACCAATCCAGGGCTGTCAGTGCATCCTAAAAATATTCCAGGAAAATCATCAGTTTTTTATGTACCTTTGATGCACAAACCTTTGCTTTACGTAACATTCGATAGTGATGAAAATTTTTAATTTTTGGGTGGAAGTCCCCTGTACAAGATACTTGATAGAAATTACTTGCTGCAGAACACGTATAAAATGATGCAACCACATTCTTCTGCTTTTTCACAGCTCTGCTTTGCCTACAAAGGATGGCTGAAAGGGGAAATTGGAGTAGAGTTTACATACGTAAACAGCAATGGCCAAAACCATTTAATACATATGCTCCCAGCAGACATTCAAGGAGGGGAAACGTAAGTTATATCTAAAATAAAACAACACATATTTAGTCATAATTACGTAAATTTTTAGGTTTTTAAATACTTAAATGGAACGTTGATTAAGGACCCAGTTTCTGTCATTGTAGATGGAATTACATCTGTGTTGACTTGCTGAGCCCACTGCAAATGGCATACCCAGGGAGCGACTACACCCTTATCAGCCTACGTCTGTTCAGTGAAGGAGCCAATCAGAATTTCTATGTGGATGTTGTTTACATTGGGAGAAGGCCCCTTGTGTCAGATAGCGATGGTACACAAGTGTTTTTCTAGCAATAACTTTATCTCAGTGAAGTACAGATGCTCTTCTACTTACGAAAAAGTTACGTTCCGAACGGCCATTCATAACTTGACATGTTCGTAAGTCATTATTCAACATAATTTTGAGGGTATACGCAAGTACACAGAAGTAGGGTGCTGGAAGTTCACATGCTACACTGCTGCGTGGCAGGAGTAGTGGCCAGAAGTCGTACTAGGTGGAATTGACGCACAGAAAGAAAAAAAATTGATGTTACAGGCAGCAAATGGAAGCCCAATGAACACAATTTGGACTTACAGTCCTCTTCATTTGTATGTCTGAAAGTTCGTAAATTGAAAGTTCGTAAGGAGAGAAGCGTCTGTGGTTCATATATTATAGTTCATACACACATTGAATTCAAACTTCTAACTGAAGGTCAAATATTGATTGAAAGTAAAAATTATGACATTGTGCAAAACCTGGAAATCGATACTATAATAACTAACACTAAATTCACTTTTGTTGTCAATATTTCTGGGTCCCCTACAGCTGTTACAGCAATGCGACGACGTCCAGCTTTGGCACGCCAGGGCCTTTTCCTCCAGTGGGTATCAGTGCGCAAACTCCAGAGCATGCAAACCTCACAAATAAGCTATGAGATCACAGCTGCTCCCTTCAACTGTGGCTATAATGTTCCCCTACTAGCTGCTGAGTTCCTCCAGGTGAGTAAACTGACATGTCAGCGTGTAGCAATTGTTAACTGGTTATATTTGCCAGATGAGGCACTACTACGTTTAGTGAGACTACAGACCCTTCACGCTCAGCATTTGCCCTGAAAAAGGTCACCAATCACAGTGAAGATATGGCTAAATTTGTGGATGGAAATGCAAGTGTCACTGTGACCAGACTTTCAAGGGCCAGCCCTCCATTATCAGGAACTTTTGACTTGGAGATCAATGGCAATCGCTTGCAAGGTAAAGAAATTTATCACTCTGCAGTGTGGAATGCAGCAAATTAGGATATTTGCAAGTTGATTGCTATGCTCTAAACAGTCTCAAATCAGCCTAAAATGGCAGAAATAGCCATTACTAGGAATTTAATAATAATCAGTCTTTTAACCCATGTAATTTTAAATGTAGCACAATGCACATTATGAATGAGCACCCTCTGTCCAGGGCTGGCTGTCAACGTGACGGCAGAGGACCTCAGGTATGCAATGCAGGGGATACCAGAGGCTGGACAGCTGCAAGTGACTCATTCTGGAAACTGCCAAGGCTATGACTGGCAGGTGGAATGGCGGTCCAACACGGGGAGCCAGCCACTCATTCAGGTTGGTCAGTGGGTGCTTCTACCAGTGATGGGCGGTAGCACCGCTACATGTAGCGAAGCTATTAGTTTAACTACATTTTCCAGTAGCTTGCCTGTAGCGTCACTGATTTCTGAATCAAATAACTTTCCAGTGATCACGTTATTTTTTTGATAAAGTAGCGATGTAGCATCCATAAAAGCTACAATTTCCAGGACATGTTTGAGAAAAGCAGGGGTTTCCTCTGCAGTATGATTTTGAAACGCAACAATCAGACAGAAATAAAGCATGTTCATGCGCGACCTTGTACTCTGCTTGGAGAGAGATTATTTTTTCCAAGAGACAAACAAACAAGAAACACGAACTACTCAAACCACATTAAAAGCTTTTTAAATATTTTAGTACATTCATAGCAATATTCTTTTTCGAGAGGCAAACAAACTAGAAACAAACCAAAGACACTAACAAATCCGGTAAAAATCTGATATTGCATGCTAGGATACTGTTTATGGTCATGATATAGTATTCTCTGAATCAAAGACTATAAATTACATTTATAAGTATTAATGCAATAAGCTGCCATGTTGAATTTATGTCACAGGGGCAACTCAGACAACAAAATCTTGTCCGACATCAACATTATAAAGTGACGTTTTCGTGACGTTTCTTGACGTTTTCATCCAAGTCCCGACTTGGAGAGAAATAATCAAACTGTCACTACCGAAAATGTAACTTCCGCTACTACGCATGTGCATGCTTGTGACTTCTGGAAGGAGATGTGCTATATTTACGGCATCCTCCCCCACCAGTGGAGCCAACCAACCACCAGGTAGTGATCAGTTGGCATCTCCACCCCTCTCTTCACCCGAGTGTCCAAGACATGCGGCCGCAAGTCCGATGACACAACTATAAAGTCGATCATCGAACTGCGGCCTAGGGTGTCCTAGTGCCAGGTGCACATATGCCTTATGGCTGAACATGGTGTTCGTTATGGATAGTCCGTGATGTGCACAGAAGTCCAACAACAGAACACCACTCAGGTTCAGATTGGGGAGGCCGTTCCTCCCAATCACGCCACTCCAGGTCTCACTGTCATTGCCCACGTGAACATTGAAGTTCCCCAGCAGAACAAGAGAGTCCCCAGAAGGAATGCTCTCCAACACCCCTTCCAGGGACTTTAAAAAGGGTGGGTATTCTGAACTGCCGCTCGGCGCATAAGCGTAAGCTACAGTCAGGACCTGTCCCCCCACCTGAAGGCGAAGGGAGGCTAACCTCTCGTCCACTGTGGTAAACCCCAATGTACTGGCGCCCACCCTTATTACTGCAACCCACACACTTGCACTGCCCAATGTGCACATCGCCCTGTTTACTCCTCACACACACAGTGGGCGCACGCACACACACACACACACGCACACTACGTACAAGAATAAACATTAATGATTATACATGACATAACACACAGCACATTTATAATGACACAAACGATTACTGAGAACTATTTACAAGCTGGCATCAGTCTAAGATGTATTTATTTACTTATGGACTGCCCAAATTCTGTCCTGGGTTTTAACTAATTAATAAATAAAAACACTTAAAAGTAATGAAAATGAATCCAGATTTAGCAATTCATCCACCTTAGTTATTAAAAAGGAACTAAGGTCCCCCCCAACACTAAAACATGTAATTCAGGACTTTGATTCTCATTTCAGTTCACTTCATTTGCTGTTGCATGTCGTCCGTAACACAGTTTAACACTGTTCTTAAACACAAAGTTCATTTGTAACTTCAATCGACTTGATTAATTGGGGTCTGAAGAAGTTTTCGCATTTCCTCAGGGTCTCCCTAAACAAGATGGCTGTTAATATGGTTTTTCTTTTGCCTAGAAATTTTAAACTGATTGGTTTAAACCTATAGCCATGTCGTGCCCGTCAAACACTAAACAGTAGCTTTCATTTGGTATTATATAATTTGTTTAGAGTATCAGTTTACCTAGTAGTAGGCCTTTTTTTTGTTTTATTCCCAGAAGTAAGCTTATAATTATGTCTCGATGCTTCACATGACACGTCTACACTCTTAAATCATGGGTTGTTCTCTGAATAAAGCCAGTGTACCATTAACCAGTGTATCTGACTGTCATTTTGCACTGATCTGGTATCAGGTTGGTACAACGTGAAGTAGCTTCTGATGTAGTAAGCTACTTTGCCATATTTGTGTAACTTAGCTTGCTATATTTCTATAGGTGTTAGCTTTTGTGTAGTGAAGCTTCACTTATTGTTGAGTAACTGATAGCTTAGCTCACTACACTTTACAAGTAGCTTGCCCAACACTGGCTTCTACACAGAAAAACCTTGATTTTCTTTTGTGTCCTTATAACACATTTGATTGTGCATTAATAATTAAATAACACATTCTTATTTGTTTCCTTGATGTCAACTCTGTGCTCCTCCAAAGATCAACAGTTCATCTGTGAAGGGAGTTAATCCCAACGTTGCAGCATTTGTTCAGACTAAAGGAGGCTTATTCAAATCAAGGATTATGGGAGACTTTTTAAGAGTGCCAGAAGACAGACCACAGGTATGAAAAGTACATTTTTAATACAGAGTAGATATTCTTCAGTCACTGTGTTGTTGCTTTTATTTTGTTCTCTTAGGATTAAGACATTCTGTTATTCTTTGTGTTAAGCTTCGTACTGTTCTTTCTTAAAGTCACCAGTAAATGTTTAATTAGACTAATTGAATAAAAATCCATTGCATTCATAAGACATGAATTTTGGGGAGCTGAATTTCATGTAAATACACATAACCCTGAATATTTCAACTGAAAACATTCAATAAATAAATCAACACAAAAATAGCCCATATATATTGCATTTGCGATGACACAATCAAAGAAACTCTACTGTCCTGTAAATGCTACATGATCCAGATGAGATGTCTACCAGCATTCAATGGCTCCTGCCAGTCCTGGGTGTAGAGTCGCGGCTGAAATTTGAACCATATTTTAAACCATGGAAACTGTGACAGCATATTTGTAAAGCAAATATAATAGGACCAAATATGACAATTTTCATTATGAAGCTGTGATAAAAACACATATAATGCTTCCAATGTATTTGGAGGCAAAAGTAAATTAACTAAATTCAGGTAACTGAATTATAAAGATGCACTTTGAAAATGGTATATTTTGGAACTGAATTGTGTAAGCAGAATATTTTGTATTATTTTAACAATGAAATCACAATTGAAATGTTTGCAGTTGAAATTCAGTGTTTAAATAAACATTCACATTAAATTTCAGCCCCCAAAATTCAAGCATCATTAATACTTTTTTATTTAGATTTTTTTTATTAATCTACTTCCATATATTTGATTCTTGTCTGCCTACCAATATAAGGTAAATGATTCAAAACTGTATGATTTATGGAGAGTTAGTGAGGATGGCATGTCAGTGACTGGTGAGCAGCACATGGAGGAATCCTCCCTGTGTCCTTTTTTAGGTACAAGTCTTGATCAACAGAATTCCATCAAACTGCTCCGGTGACTGTGGGTTTGCATGGCTGGAGTCAAGCACGCCAAAAATGACGTGGATCAGTCCCAGTGAAGGCAAGCAGACCACCCAGAGTGACAATTCTGCTCTCATGTTTCATTACTGTAGTAACATACTTGAGAATGATCTTTTAAGAAGCTGGAAGGCCTCAGTTTCAGAAGAAAAATGATCATTTCATGTGTGTTTTGGTAGGTTCTTATGCTCTAGGCACCATCATCACCATTTCTGGGTCAGGATTTGCCAGTGAAAATGTCACAGTATTGGTGGGAGATGTGGAATGTTCTGTTCTGTATTTGAGCAGTAAGTGAAAAAACTAAAACATTCATATCTATTTGACCAGTGCACAGTCAGAAATTCACTGCCAGCAAAGTTAATTTGGTACGGTTTCACTTAAACCGGTCATCGTAATGCATTATACATACCTTCATAATGCATTATAATGGTCAATATAAGCCATTATAATGTATCATGACGGTATTTATAGTGCACTAAAGATGAGAGCTTTATAGAGCATCCATAATGCATAATATACATGGCTATAATGTGTTTTGCCTTTTTATAAATAGTCATAGTTGTGTTTATTATATAATGCATTATGAATGTATCAATAATGCATTATACATGAGTGCTTTAAGTAAAATGTTACCAGTCATTTTTATTGACCAGGACAGAGACAGTTAGAAGGACAGATTTGCAGTGCATTGTGCTCTTATTCTGCAGGCGTTATGCTGACCTGCAAAGTTGGCCAAGCCAGTGCTGGAACGCACCCTGTCTTCCTGACCTTCTCCTCCCTGGGCAATGCACAGCACATAGGAAGAGACTCATTCAATTTTACCAATCAGATGGGAGCCTCCTCCATCTCACCATCTTCAGGGAGTGTAGAAGGTAAACCTTGGAACAGAAACATTTTCCATTAAGGAAAGGGAAGTATTGGTAAGTAGCAATTGCTCACTCTTTCTAATGCTGGACACCTCCCTGTTCTGCAGGGGGCACACTGCTTACTGTGTTGGGCTTTGGATTTGCTGAGGGAATTGTCGTCACGATTGGCACAAGAAGGTGCACCGTTGTCTCAGTCTACCTGGAACAGCTGATGTGCATAACACCACCGGTGAGCACGACAAGCACTTAAACAGATGGAACCATGATGCAGTAAAGCACATGCCGTGACCATGCTGGACTGTGAGTTATTCCAGACTCTGTGAGTTATTCCAGACTCTGTGAGTTATTCCAGACTACCTGGTTCTTTTTAAGGGGGCACCAGGGACCCTTAACGTGTCTTTGCAAATGGAGGGAGGTACTGTGCTTTTAAATGAGTCCTTCACCTATGATGAAACACTGATTCCATTGATGACGGATTTGTGGCCACAAACAGTCAATGTGACAGGTGAGCTCTTGGCCTTATACAGGCTTTTAGACAAAAATAGGCAAATATTGTATGGAAATGGGCAATGTTTTATTGTAAAAAACCTTAATTTCAATAACATTTCCGTACGTTGTGGAATTTATGCAGTGGTTATTCAGCATGATTTAACGTGTAAACAGAAACCAGGTACGTAAAGCTTTTACCCATTTCATTTTATCCTGCCTGCCACTTAGAAAAGCTCATTTTCTTTGCATCTTATATACCGTGTTTAGTTCTGCGTTGATTTAGAAGTCAACATAGTAGCAGAAACACAAGGTGTAACTTTAACTTTTTAATAGAACATTCTCACTGATTGACTGCTGTTGTAAAATATGAAATTTAGACATTCATTAAAATCATTAATACAGTGAGGGAAATAATTATTTGACCCCCTGCTGAATTCTTAAATTGACCCATTAATAAAGAAATGAGAAGCCTAGAACCTTTTTGGTAGGTTGGTAGCAAAAGATAGATAGATCAACAAAACAAGTCGGAAAAGTCATTATGTAACAGTTACAATTTGTCATTTATCTAGGGAAATGAGTATCTGAGCCCTTGGAACATATGCTTTAGTACTTGGTGGAGTAACCACTGCTGGCAAACACAACTGTCAGATGTTTCTTGTAGTTGGTCACCAGGTTTGCACACAGCTCAGCAGGAATTTTCATCCACCCCTGTTTGTAGATCTCTTCCAAGTCTTTAAGGTTTTTGGCTGTCACTTGGATACACAAAGCTTGAGTTCCCTCCATAGATTTTCTATGGGATTAAGGTCCGGAGACAGGCTAGGGCACTCCATGACCTTAATCTGCTTCTTCTTGAAGCAGCTTAGTGTTGTTGTCTTGCTGGAAGACCCACCCACAATGCATTTTCAGTGCCCTGGCTTAAGGAAGGAGGATCTCTTCCAAGATTTTATGCTATATGGCCCCATCCACATTTTCTTCGATGCAATGCAGCTGTCCTATACCCTTGACAGAAACCCCCAAAGCATAATGCTTCCACCTCTGTGTTTGACAGTAGGGATGGTGTTCCTGGGATTACAGTCAGCATTCTTTTCCCTCCGAGCTCTTCCTGTGTAGTTCTGGGGTTAGCCCTCACTGTTCTTAAGATCATTGACAAGCTCCTACTGTGTAGTTCTGGGGTTAGCCCTCACTGTTCTTAAGATCATTGATGCCACACAAGACGAATCTTCCTTGGGGCCCAAGATCCAGGGAGATTGACAGTTATTCTGTCTTTCTTCCATTTGCAAATGATTCCACCAAAAGTTGTCATTTTCTCACCAAGCTGCTTGCTGACGTTCGTGTAGCCCATTCCGCCTTTGTCAAGATCAATCTTGTCTCTGATATCCTTAGACAGCTCGCTGGTGTCTCTCTTGGTGATACGATTGAACATCTAGAAAGGCTAGTGACCAGTAATACCTTTAAATGTGAATGCTGGCTTGGTATCTGTTAATACCTAATTAAGTACTACTTCTGTTAATACGTTAATGCACATGTACTTGACCTAATTTCTTGCTGACTTGTAGGGGATCAAATACTGATTTCCCTAGATAAATGACAAATTGATTTGTACCTGTTACATAATGATTTTTTTTCTTATTTCACTGAAAATCTATCTTTTCACATGTAAATAAACCTACCATTTAAATGAAAGACTTCTCATTTTTTAATAAATGGACCTAGTTAGGAATTCAATATATAATTATATATATAATTATTTCCCTCACTGTACCACTGCACTATTGAATTCTTGATACTGAAGGATGTTGATTCATTTTCTAAAGCTGCAGCTGTGACAATGGGTACAGACTGGATCTCATTGTTTTCTGTAACTCTTGCTTACTTTAGGACCTCAAATACTCACTATCTTGGGTGTGAAATTTCAAGACCAAGGCAACCACAGTAGGGTCCTTATTGGGGCTGAGGAATGCCGAATCATCCACTGGTTCTCCAGCAACATCACCTGCCTTCTGCCCCAGCTTCCTCCTGCCCTCTACAGTGTGCAAGTCCAAACCGAGAGTTGGGGCTGTGCTAAGGCCAGGTACACTCACTAGTGTGATTCTGATGGAGTTATAATGAAAATGACAGTTTAGGCAACACCTGACAAAGAGTTGCAAAAAAATTATTCCTTTGCATGTATAGTGGTAGGAGTACTAAGACTAAGATGATTGAATGAGTATTATTAAGAAAATGCTGGAATGTTGTTTCTAATGTAAAAATGTATCTATGTTAGGACAACTGGATCTTGTACCCAATAACTGACTATTCTAATTTTGCTTTCCACCTGGATCAGCATGAAAGAGAATGCCACCATTGAGTACGTGCTGAAGGTGACAGGCATCCACCCAACACAGGGCTCTCTGTATGGGGGCACAAGGCTCACAGTGACTGGTTTCGGGTTCAGTTCCAACATATCTCAGAACCTGGTCTCACTAGGTAAGTTCCCTGACCACTCTTACTCAAAGAACTTTATAGGCAGCCTGTTTATCTTAAGCTTTGATATAACAGGCTGGAATTTGTTTTTTTTTTCAGGAGACGTCAAGTGTGAAGTCATCTCAGCTTCAGAACACAACATAGAGTGCATCGTACAGTCAAGTGAAAAAACCTACACTGTGACAAATAAGGGAATCCATCCTGGTAAGGGGTCCTGGACTTTCCCCGGAAAAAATTCAACTCTACTAGAAAGTCACACTACCAGTCATTACATATTTCTTTGAAGTAGGCTGGTTTGTACAGGTAACTTCCTTCTTGAGCATTCTCCAGGAACGTAACAGCTGACTGACAGCATCAATGTCTCGCTCTTTATTTTAAGACTATGGGATAGGGTACATGTGGAGTCCCTCTTCCATGACTGCTCAAGTTGGTGACACTGTGGTCTGGCGCTGGGAAGTGCCCCCTTTCATCTCTGGAGTCGGCTACAGGGTTTTCAGTGTCTCCAGTCCCAGCAGCACCAGTTATGATGGTGTGGGTTTCACCAGTGGGGACATCAATACGAAGTCTGGTATGACCCTCCGAAGGATGAACATGGCTAACATCAAAATGAAGTTCAGTTTTAACCAGAGATATTCATGAGCAACAAAATTAGTCCGAGTCAAGTCTCAAGTCTCCATCATGATTCCAACTTAACATTATTATTTACCAAAAATTTTACTGCCTGTTTGTTTTTTTTCTTGTATAACTGATGTGACTAAATGGGAGTCAACACTTGAACAGTTCAAAAACTGCATGTCTCATACTTCCTTAGGTTTATATACATTTTCAATGTAATTGGTATTTCAAATGCCTTTGAAGCAATGAAATATTTGGTAACGCTTTACAATTAACTGCACCTTCATAATGCTTTTATATTGCATTCATAAAACATTCAGTACACCTTCATGATGTATTAATTAAGTATTCATAAAACATTTATAAACATCATGCAAGTACTGTACACCTTAACATCCAAACATCCCTTAACAGCTGTAAAACTGAATAATAACAAACATTATATAATAATAACAAATACAGTGGTACCTCAGTTCTCGAACTCATTAGAACTCGAATTTCTTAAAAGTCGAACCAACCAGATCGAAAAAAAAATACTTAGAGCTCGATCTGAATCTAAATCTGAAGTCAAACCATGAACGCCGACCTAAGATAACTTGTTCGCACAGGGAAATGAGTCACGCGGCACGTCTCTCAGCGGAAACAAAGGGTAAAGCTTCAGTCTCAGCCTCGCATTAGCTGTGATAGCATCGTGCATGTTTACACTGAATACATATATTTGGACAGTAAAAATTCATTTAAACAATGATAGACAGTAACAGTAATTATTATTATATAGTAAAATACATTTAAAAATAAAGATTTCTCATTCATTATTTTAATATTAATAGTAATTAATAGTAATATTGTTGTGCCGAGCTGGGACATAATGGAGACAAAGATGCAGACGTCAGGGTATCGGGGAATACGGGTTTTAATTACAGGTAAGGCAGGCAAAACGCAGCCGCACAATACAATGACCGGACTGGGGAAACAAACTGAAACACGGACTAAATACGGAGGACTAATGACAACATGCAGAAACAGCTGATCACACGGGGATTCCACACGGAGTTAACAAGGGGGTGTGGCTCACGGAAGGATCGGACAATCGGGGCAGGACACATTGTTTGGATACATTTATTTTCTTACTTAACAAATTTCTGTTTTGATGAATGTGCTTAGATGTGTTTAGTACAGTATACGTTCTTCTTGTTTTATCCAGTTCATTTTGTGTTTAAATGCTAAAAAAAACATTGGTGTAATTTTTTGGGGTCCGGGAACCAATTAATTGGTATTCCATTATTTCTTATGAGGAAAAAACAAGTCCAGTTTTTTAGGATTCGATCCGGAATTCTGAATGGATTAAATTCGAGTTCTGAGGTATCACTGTATTATAATTGCATAATCATGTAATGTTTGTTACATGAGTCAAAAGTCTTAAAGTGAGTCAATTTAAGAGTGATCGGGTCACAAACTCGAGCCCCCGTCTCTGATATTAACCATACTTATCAGTAATACACTGATTAGTGCAAATGTAATGGATCTGAAATGTTCTTTAAGCCTACCTTCTGAAAAATCTATCAATCTTTTTTTGATACTTTAATCAGGGTTCTTTAGCTACCGTTTCACAGCTCCTGGTACCTACTACTACAGCAGTGGTTACGTCGATGTAGGAATGCAGAGGTTCATGCAAGGTGTGGTAAAAGTTCAGTCTCTGCAGAACAGAGACAGCAGGCTGAACCTTATCTTGGGAGGATTTGAGGCTAATTATCAGCCAGGTAAACATACAAAACCTTCTATAACAACTGTGAATTACAGTGTGAATTACAACGTGCAACTGTGATTAGGTTCTGATAAGTTCAGAGGTATAAAATTTCTGTTCCATTCTATGTACATGGTCTTGTGTTTCTGCAGACGATCAGCTCTCTAATGAGTCAACATCAGAGTGCACCTCAGTGCCTCCGTGCTTCCAAAATGTGGATCTCACTAGTGGATTCTACTTTAGCTTCCTGGCATGTGTCTCACCTTCTGTCAACCTCATCATGCCTAATAACGGCACAGGTGACACTGTCATCCACATCGAAGGCAGTGGCTTCAGCAACACCAGCTGTGCCAATGAGGTAAAGCATTAGCATGAGATACACTACTTAAAAGCTGTGATTTCACATCTATTGACATTTTCTAAGAAGATAATTGCAGAGGAGAAAATAGCTGCGATTTGTCAGATGTGCTTAACACTTTGATAGCATTCTAATGAGAATCAAATATCTATGTCTAAATATATTTAAACGTTCCATGAGATGTACTTACTTATTCTCATTATTATAGGTTAATATCGGGGACCGGACTTGTCATGTAATAAATAGCACCACAACATATATCAACTGTCAGCTTGGCACTGAGAGTGGCCTGGAAGTTGGGATTGCCCATCCTGTGTCAGTGCAGGTGAATAACTTGGGCATGGCAATCACATCGATGATCGGCGAGTTTGGTCGACGATTTGTCGTCCTGCCTGTGATGAAATCTGTAGCCCCCAAAGCCGGAGGCACCACTGGAGAAACCCGCATCAGTATCTGGGGCTCAGGGTTCTTGGCTGGCCAGGTAACCACAGTCAGTGTGGTGGGTGAGCCCTGTACCATCTTCTCCCTGAACTACACTACCATCACCTGTGACACCTCCTCTGCCTCGGCCCTTACTGGAGATGTTGAGGTCAGGGTGGGTCCCATCGCTGCTTCCTGCCTTGGTGACTGCCAGTATGAGTACTCTCCGCAGCTGGTCCCCTGCATCACTGGTGTCTCCCCACGCAACATCAGTGGGAATTTCACCACTATCACTGTCATGGGTGCAGGGTTTGGAGGCCGGATGGATGATGTGGTTGTCTATGCAGGTTACACAGCCTTGGAGGTTTTGGAGATCACAGATAGTAACATAACCCTCATGGTAGACTCACTGCCTGCTGGCGATCACATCCTAAGGGTAGTGGTCCTGACCAAGGGCCTGGCCAAAGGTGAGGTCACTCTCAGCAGTCTTGCCATCGCTACACTCAACCCAGTCACTGGCAGCACCCAGGGTGGCACACCCCTCCTAATCACAGGCAATGGCTTTTTGGAGGGGAACACCTCTGTAACAGTGGGGGGCTCGCTGTGCTTGCTTCAAAGTGTGAGGCCGAACGAAGTGCGCTGCCTGACAGCTGCCAATGAGGAGGGCAGCGTACAAGTGAGGATACAAGTTCTATCTGTGATGTACCCAACTATGACTTTCAAATATTCATGGGACGACACCCCAATCATCACAGCAGTCAACCCTGCCACAGGTATGTGGGTTAATGTGAAGCAGGAGCTAATGAAAAGAGTTATTTATTAAGTACATCAATGGTCGGTAATGCTTTACATTAAGTGCACCTTCATAATGCTTATATATTGCATTCATAAAACGTTCAGTACACCTTCATAATGCTTGTATATTGCATTCATAAAACGTTCAGTACACCTTCATAATGCTTATATATTGCATTCATAAAACGTTCAGTACACCTTCAAAATGCTTTTATATTGCATTCATAAAACGTTCAGTACACCTTCAAAATGCTTTTATATTGCATTCATAAAATGTTCAGTGCACCTTCATAATGCTTGTATATTGCATTCATAAAACGTTCAGTACACCTTCATAATGCTTGTATATTGCATTCATAAAACGTTCAGTACACCTTCATAATGCTTTTACATTGCATTCACAAAATGTTCAGTACACCTTCAAAATGCTTTTACATTGCATTCACAAAACGTTCAGTACACCTTCAAAATGCTTTTACATTGCATTCATAAAATGTTCAGTACACCTTCATAATGCTTTTACATTGCATTCATAAAACGTTCAGTACACCTTCATAATGCTTTTACATTGCATTCACAGAACGTTCAGTACACCTTCAAAATGCTTTTACATTGCATTCATAAAACGTTCAGTACACCTTCATAATGCTTTTACAATGCATTCATAAAACGTTCAATACACCTTCATAATGCTTTTACATTGCATTCATAAAACGTTCAGTACACCTTCATGATGTATTCATTAAGTATTCATAAAACTTCCATAAACATCATGCATGTATACCTTAACATACTAATGTCTCATAACAGCTGTAATATACATTAATAACAAACATTGCATAATAATAACAAACTTAGTTGTATAATTGTGTAATGTTTGTTATTAATGTATATTAAAAGTGTGGGGGGATGTTAGGATGTTATGGTATAGTTACATGGTGCTTATGAATGTTCTATGAATGCATTATGAAGGTGCACTTAATGTGAAGCATTACACAATGTACAACTACAGATGCCATTGAAATACTGTTTTCCTCAGGCGCCCTATGGTGCTCCACATATTACAAATGCAAAAAATAACATCCACAACAAGTATATATAGTCAAAACAAGACTATATATACTTAGGTTAAACCAAGCACTGATCTACTTTTGATTACTTGATTTACACTGTAAAGAGTAAGAAATCAGAAGTGTTGGTATGAAATCTAGAACAATTGTTTGGTTAGGGAATCAGCAGTGGGATTGATTTACCCCTCCTGTTTCTTCATAATAGGTCACCGTGGAACAGCTATAATTATTGCCGGGTCAGGATTTGGCACAGATGCCCAGCAGGTTGAAGTTAACATAGGTGGTACACTGTGCAGTGTGACTGCTATCAATGATACCACTGTCCAGTGCACTGTAGGAGTACATGCTGGAGGAACTTTTCGCATAGTGTTCCACCACAAAGTCAAAGGCTATGCTTCATCTTTGGCCGATTTCAGCTATGAGTTCCTGGTGAATGATGTTGAACCTCATGCAGGTAACGTCATACTTACAGTATCAACTAGCCTCCGTAAAGAACAGAAAATGGTGGAAGGGATAACATATACTTCAAAAGTTAATAATTTTCTTAGTTAATTACTTTGCTGCATTGTAGAGTCAATGAGAAATACTTGATCCTTCACTGTAAATCAGTCTGCTTTTTCTGACATCTAGGGGGCCATGGTGGTGGTAACATATTGACTGTTCATGGAACTGGATTTGACCCTGACTTCTCCAGAACGATGGTCTGTGGCAGGGAATGCAAGGTGCAGAGGCTAAGGTCCACATCCACCAGCCTGTATTGTGAGATTCCTGAAAGCAACAGTAAGAATACAGCTTTGAAAATACGTCCTTTTAAAGACGAAGGAATGACGCTCTTCATTTCGGTGCACAACAACCTGGCTTTTTCTTGATTTTCCATCATGGATTCAAAGTTTAATGTTTGTTGAAGAGTGAATGATGCTTCTATTATACAATTTGTCTAGTGGTTTTGTCAGAATTATTTACAGTTACCAATCTCTAATTTTCCTCCTCATGAGACCAAATTGTTTTTATGAATATGGTACAACCTTGGAACTCAAACACCCCTTAACTCGATCAACTCAGACATTGAATGGGTCTATTGAATTATTTTCCTCTTGTACCTTGACCGAAATCTTGGAACTTGAGACGCATTCAACTCCACCACCGATTCGGCATGGTTTGGTCGAGAAAAATCTAGCCGCAACTCAACCAAAAACTCGGAACACAACGGAACAAAACAGACCTGCTAAAAGTTATGCAGCTCGAGACACTTCTCTGATGGACTGAAACTAAGACAAACAGACCTACTAGGATGCTGATACCCATGAATTGCTGTCAGTCTCAGTACCCCTCGATCAAATTTGATGTGTGAAAGTTGTGTTCCTGTGTTTGGTGTGAATTTTTTTTGCTTTATCTATAGTACGTTTAGTGATACAGTAATCATGGCAGGAAAGCGTTGAGGGTAACTGTAGAACTTAAAAAGGAAGTTATAGCGAGACTTGAAGGTGGTGTGTGTCTCTGCTCTCACTTCGGAGTATGGGATCGTTATTTATTTAATGTTTATTGTTTTGGTATGTGTGGTTTTTCATTTGTGTATTAGTCTTATATTGATTGTCAATGCTTTTTATCATTAGTCAGGTAGATAAGTTAAATAAGCAATCATTTTAGGGGGGGGGGGGGGTCTGGAACGGATTAAATCCATAAACAATATTTCTTATGGGGAAATGCGACTTGGAACGAATTAAGTTTGTGTTCCAAGGTACCAGTGTATCTGTATTGCTGGTTTTGCATTTCAAATATGTTCACAAGAAGGCTGAAGGTTTGGATGAAGTATCATCGAAGTCAAAGTTCCCAATGAATAAAATGAATATGAGACTGAACACCCATCTTTCTGGCCTTTAATTACAGGTACCGCACTACAACAATTTTGCACAGTCGAGGTGCAGAATGGCAACAGCTCAGTGAAAATAATGGATGCCTACTCCTACAACACCAGTCTTACACCGTTTATAACAGGAGTCTCCCCTCATAGAGGAGGAACTGCTGGAGGCACGAAGCTCACAATCACCGGTTCCAATTTCAGGTTGCCTATAGAACTCAGATAATGCAAATATAAATATTCATTGTCATCCCTGATTATCCAAACCACAGACTATTTTCAAAACCTATATAAACATATGCTGTTGGATGATTAAGCTGTCCTCAAGTTACACTTGGTCTTTATAAATCCTTAATATATTCCTTGGGTCCCCTTAGCGGGCTTCATTGTGATATGGCAAGAGGTATTTTTTCAACAAGGTTCAAAAAAACAGCCACTCTTCTTCCCACAGCATGAACATCAGTGAGGTAAGCGTGACCATTGCTGGATCTGTATGTGACGTTGAGTCTACCAACAGCACCCACATCATCTGCGTCACAAATGCTCAGCCACAGTCCCAGAAAGCCGTGGTCCGCGTCAGCATTGGGAACAGAGGCATTGCAAAGACGGTTAGTGCTCCTCGTGTGTCCTCCACATTAATATTGAAACTTGTAGTTTTTAGGCATTCGTGCTTTGCTTTATAATTATGTATTCATCATTCATTTCTGATAATGTCAGTGTTTATTGGTTTCAGGACTGCTTTTATGTAAAGCTTTTTCAGTAATCATTGGGGACACTGTATTAGGAATGGCACTGTGCAAATTTGAATTCCCATTTCTGAGAATTAATTGTAATCTCCTTAACTCTGTCTATATACAGGGCAGTGCTGATTTCTTTTACATTGATGTCTGGTCCTCCATGTATACATGGGGAGGCCAGTCTCCCCCAGAAACAGGCATGTTTGTAGTCATCACAATGGGTCAAACCATCCTGCTGGATATGAGTACCCCTGTGCTGAAGATGCTCCTGATTCAGGGTACAGCCATTCCATGCATGTCCGCCAGTGTTTTAGTTGGTTCAAAACATTATGCAGGCAATTTAAATTATATTCAAAATGTATTTTACACTGCTCATTGATTTAGTTGAATAATTCATTATTTTTCCAGGTATTTGGATCCATATAATTAAATTACATAATTCTCTGTAAGTGGCTCTGGATTTTGTGTTTAGGTGGGACCCTGGTGTTTGATGAAACAGATATTGAGCTGCAAGCAGAGAATATCCTGATAACGGATGGAGGAGTCCTTCAGGTACCAGATTTAAGTCCATTTAGCAGACATGTTGGTTCTGAGAAGGAAACAGTCTTTGTAGTAAAACCCAGTTTTCCTGTAAAAACAGATAGGCACAGAGGCTGCGCCATTCCAGCACAAGGCCATTATCACCCTGCATGGGCACCTGCGCTCTCAGGAGCTGCCCATTTATGGCAGCAAGACACTGGGGGTCCGCCAGGGAGTACTGGACCTGCATGGTGTGTCCGGGCCCCTTTCCTACCTTGGACAACAACCTCACCCCAACTGAATATTTTCTTAACAATAGATATGTTTGCCTCTTACTTCACTTAAGAACAACACATTTGGTTACTGTGATAATACCTTCTTATGTATATTCTGTTGCATAATATATATACATATTTCAGGGAGTGTAGCACTAAGTAAAATGTCACATCAGCTAGTTACTTGATTTATGAATGTGTATGTATTGTGGAAGCCATTCCTCCTTTTAATATACAATGCTGGTTTGAATAGACATACCGTAAATGTCATTTTGCATTTTGATTCATGCCAAAGTATCAGGTTAAATGTCAGAAACATTAATAGCTGTTGGTGATAATTGTCATGAAGAGCATGAACGTGCTGTCCTAGGTATTCCAATTCCCACCACTTGGACACATTTGAATGAGACGGCCCCGGCTGGCTCTTCCACTCTGACCCTGAAGCAGGCAGTCACATGGAAGGCTGGGGACCAGATTGCCATTGCTTCAACTGGTGACCGGTAGCTATCATTTTTTTTCTTGGGTGATTACAAAGAAGAAGTGTACTTAGTCTAATATTTAAGGTAACCTTACATGTGCTAGTATAACTAGAAAGGACAAGTTTAATATTTACCTTAATGTTCTCACTATTCTTCTCTACCTTTCACGTTTTATGAACTAGGCACAGCCAGATGGAAAATGAGATGATAACAATAGCCTCGGTATTGGACAATGGAAGGACCCTGAACCTATCGCAGCCTCTTAAGTACACTCACCTGGGGGTGAGCGTCACACTACCCAATGGAAAGGTGTTTGAGGGGAGGGCTGAAGTGGGCCTCCTCACCAGAAACATTGTCATCAGAGGCTCCAACAACATCGAATGGAATGATAAGATAGAGGCCTGTCCAGATGGATTTGACATAGGTAACAAGCAGAGCTCCTTAGAATGAGCAGCTTTTTATAATCTTCTCCATTATGTGATTTATTTATATTATATCTTCCCTAATTAAAAACATTAAAACAAAAAACATAGGCAGATGTACTAACATGTTTGAAAATAGAGAAATATCCGGAAGGAATGGTTACCCCAGTCAGTCCACGAGCACATTAACAGAAACCAAAAACATAGATATTCCATTAAAGTGTGAGTATATTACAAACATTTTGGCAAAAAATCCCAACTATTCATGACACACTGAAATAAATGTTGGAAATGTTGAATGAACTTGACGAAAGTACAAAGAACTAGGATGCTGGGAGTCCTCACGCTACGCTGCTGCGCGGTGGGAGTAGCGGCCAGAAGTCATACTAGGGAGAATTGGTGCGCAGAAAAAAAAAATTGATGTTGCGGACAGGAAACAGGAGCTCAATGAACAAAATTTGGACTTACAGTCCTCTTTGTTCGTATGTCTGAAAGTTCGTATGTAGAGGAGCGTCTGTACAAACTAATAATTTTCAACTATTGGAATGAGAAGAAACACATTGAATGAACAGCTTTGTTTTATTTTTTCAATGTATCACACCCAAAGTCAAATGTGTGAGCGGTTGCAGTTTTGCTAAGCTGCAGTCGATGGATTGTTGGGTATTGAAGATACCCACCATCACCTTAAATATAAGTAGTACATTGATAAAATATGACATGTGCTATTATTCATTTTACTTACTTGGAATGATGAAATGAGCTAGTAAACAAACATTTGCCACTAATTTGTTGTGAAATATATAAAAATAATGTTTGCCAAGTAACCATGCATTTCCAAAAGAGCCCTTTCGCTTATTCTGCGGTTTATTATGTGATCAGCCGCAGTATAACTACACCCGACATTAAATAACAGGGCACAGCATGCGCTATCTGTGGACTGGCCAAGTGAGAGCAGTGACATCCACTGATTATGTGATCAGCTGCAGGTTTCATACATGCGATTTTAAATGAAAGGGCATGGCTTGTGCTATCTGAGGACCGGCCAAGGCACTGTTTACGCTGCACTCCCTAAAGTACGTACATCTGCCCCACAGTCCCATTCCATTTTTGTTGGTTCAAAAAGCTTTTTTTTCTTACTATAGGGGAATTTGCAACCCAGACCTGCTTCCAAGGACGGTTTGGGGAAGAAACAGGAAGTGACCAGTTTGGGGGCTGCATTATGTTCCATGCCCCAAAGCCAGACCAGAATTTGGCAATTGGAAGACTTGAGTATGTTGAGGTAAATCATCAACTAAACTTATATAGAAAACAACTTCAGTTTCACATATTATCACTGAGAGAACTGAAAATATGAGTTGATTTTTGGGTCTGTTTGGGGCTGCTATGAATCACCGCCTTGCTGGGTTACATGTCCTAATTATAATTGTATTGTAATTGTAAATACCCCTTGTATTGTTGTCCGGGTTGTAGTTGCCTTCCCAATTGTGGCGTGTATGTTTGCCCGTGTTTTATGAGTTCCAGTGGAAAAGCAACATTAGTCTGATTCATTAAACGTGAACTGCAATGCAGAATCTCATGCTTATTATATTTATTCTGTTCTCAGGTCTTTCATGTTGGCCAAGCATTCCAGCTTGGGCGAAGCCCCATCCAGTGGCACCTGGTGGGAGATGTTCATCAAAAATCATATATTCGTGGCTGTTCCATTCACCAGGCTTATAACCGAGCTATCTCCATCCACAATACCCACAATCTGTTAGTAGAGCACAATGTCATCTATGACATTATGGGAGGGGGCATCTTCATCGAAGATGGCATAGAGACTGGTAACATCCTGCAGTATAACCTGGCTGTGTTTGTCAAGCAAAGCACCAGCCTGCTCAATGATGACATCACCCCAGCTGCTTATTGGGTCACTAACCCCAACAACATTATCAGGCACAATGCTGCTGCTGGTGGAACCCACTTTGGATTCTGGTATCGAATGCATGATAACCCCGATATCCTATCATATAATCCCAATATCTGTCCAAAGAGAGTGCCACTTGGAGAGTTCTTCAACAATACTGTCCACTCCCAAGGCTGGTTTGGCCTCTGGATCTTTGAGGAGTACTACCCTACTAGGTATGGCAGGTGCTATTCATCAGATCCACAGCCTGCAGTCTTCAGATCGCTGACTACTTGGAACTGTGAGAAGGGAGCAGAGTGGGTAAATGTGGGTGCAGTTCAATTCAGTGATTTTATGATGGTCAACAATGAGGTAGCTGGTATTGAGTGCAAGCGCATCTTTCCTTGGACTATCAGCGGCTGGGGAAAGGCTGGTGGGGCATTGGTGATGAACAGCACTATTGTGGGCCATGTGGATGCTCTGGGTCTCAGCTCTAAATATTGCACTGCTCAAGGGATCACCCTGCCATTGGACGATGGCATGAGCGTCATGTCCACGGCTTTTGTGAACTTTGACCGCCCGTCCTGCGCTGCCATCGCAGTGGCAATAGTTACTGGAGTCTGCACTGACCACTGCGGAGGCTGGAGTTCCAGGTTCAGTGGAATACAGTTCCACACCTGCCCCAAAAAGGCTGCCTTCAAATGGGAGCATGAGGTGGCCCTCATCGACATGGATGGCTCTCTCACAGGTGAACTCGATCAGCCTCTGCCACCATTTCACAACAAATATTAGTCAGAAAATGTGTCATGAAGTGATAAATAAAACAGAAAGTGTTGGTAGTGTTGCCATTGAAGACCTACCGTTCAAAAAGATTCCTTCACAATGACGCTGATGCACAGACCATGGTGAATTTACAAGCAGTTCAGGATGAAACTGACAATCTATAAACTGTATATGATTACCCTATCTAGAGTCATGTGGGGTCCAGTATGCCTTATGCATTAGTAGTCCTGCTAATAACAATACAGGAGAAGCAACTAAATTAGCAATATATCTTTATAATCTTATATAAAGGCTATACATTTAAAATAATAATATAACAATAATAATAATAAAATCATTCTACAGATGCATGGCAATATCATCATCAAGTACACTGTAACCAGCATACCCAGCTATATAAGATACCATTTTCTAATTAATGGAATCCCACCCAAAATAAAAAGAAATCATGGAGCTTTGCGTACAGACTATGACAGTGGAATGCTTAGATATCAGAAAAAACAATGCATGATATATGACATTTAAACATTTGTTTAAATGAGTCAGGAAGTAAAACACGCTTGTCTCACTAATCAGAAATGACACAAACAAGCTTATTCAAGTTTACTTGATCGTTTACCGATAATTATTTCCCAAACTTAACCCACTTTAAAACCCACTTTAAAATCTGACAATCTTCTGCAGCCTCTACCCAGACCTTTAATTACAACTTTGATCAACACACAAGACTATGATGAATTGTTTCCCTCTATATTGTCTATTTCATAAACTGAACAATTCTGTTTGAACGTGGGTCTATGGCAATGCAGTGGAAGTTAAAAGTCCTTCCACATACATGTGACAATTTGTAAAGCAACAAATATAAGACATTAAGTGCAAATGTTGAGGTGTACCTCAAACCTGTATCCTTGCTGTTTCACACTGGATAGTAAACGATTTAAAACATCACAATATACAGTCTAATATCAACATGAAGAGAAAACTGACAGGAAATATCAGCTGAATGTTGAATCAGGCCGACTTTCACATCTGTCACCACATGCATTCTAGTGCAGTTACTATAATCCATCACTGCTGGGCTCATTACTGTGTAACATTAATTTTATTAGCGTGGATTACTTTTTTTAAATGTAAATATTTAGTCATACAATAAACATTTTATGGTAATATCAAGTTTAATTACAAAAGTAAAAATGTTTTTTTTTTCAATGTAGGCCTATGTATTGCAAATGACGTCAAGCTGAAATAGTATATTTAACTTGGCAGAGGATTCGCCTGCTTTACAAACGTTTGCTTTACGCCACTTTGTCTTTATGAAAGATCTGTTTTTGCTAACTGACAGAAATCCAATTAGCCTATAGATATATAGTTACGCGATGCATTTCTCATAATGTATCCCTGTTGTTACGCGACACGACTCTGTTGATTCTGGCGAAACTACACTGTACATATTTCTTTATTATGTCATTCCTGCTAATATTATATGTTAGTGTTATTTCAGGTTTTACGTGTTACACTCTCTGGTATGATTTGGTAGGTTATTTTTTCACTCCCATATAAATGAACCGTAATCGCTTCTTCATTTTATGCCATTTCGGCTCACAAAAGGTTTCATAGGAACGCTCTGCTTTCATAAAGCGGGAGATACCTGAATACTGTTTTATTACAATAAAGTGATTGAATTGTCAGTGGATATATACCTTAGTTTAATGTCTTTCGAAATAGTGAGGGGAAACACAAATTTGGCATTTCGTCTTGTGCGGGGCTCAGACTCAGTAGACTTTCCCTCGGCAGGTAGCACTGGTTACACGGTCGTGCCGCACAGTGCTCTGCTGGACCCAGACCACTGCTCAGTCTCATTGGAGTGGAGTGCTGCTTATCAGGCATCTGTGTGCGATGAAACTGTCAAATTCCACCGGCTCATCTTCACTTACCCACAGCCTTACTCTCTCTGGTATAAGCAGCTCATACTTACCAACTCGTTTGGTAAGACATGCAGACTTTATGCTTTTTAATAATTTCGAGGGTTTTTTCCCCACATTATTTCTGGCATTACATGTGAATGTATGAAATAATAATCGTTTTTATTCTCTGCACTACTTATAGGAAATACCTCACTCACGTTTCTAACATACATGGTCACCAACTATTGGGGTTGGCTCGCAATGCTTCCTGACTCAGAAACGTATAACTGCTACTTTAAAGATGCAGATTACATCACATATATGTCATATGGTGCTATCTTCTATGGGTTCAAGGTAAAGGAACTTTCAGTGTTATTATTGAATTTCTTTGCTGGTAAAATATGAAACAGACATAACAGAAACTCTTAATATAATACGTGTATTATTAATAAATGCAGGTTGACATATTTACCTTTAACACAAGTGCACCAGTTTGCCATTTCTGCTTGCCTCCTCTCTTCAGGAAGAAGACTACATCATTATCAATCATAATCTGACCCAAAGCCCAGACAGGTTCCATATTGTTGATAAGAGAAATGCTTCGGTGCTTCCTTTGAATTTCAGCAGAAATGTAAATGGTGACTGGTACTTCAATGAGACCACAAAGAGTCTCTACTACATGGGTAAGTGCAGCAACTTCACCGGTGGTTTTAGGCCAGGAGTTTGGATTTGGGCAAACCATTCAACCTCTATGTGTGGTTTTGTGGGCTGCATGTAACTTTAGTAATTTTACTATTATAACTATTAAACTATGTAACTATTATACTCTTTCACATCCAGTGTCTGGAAAGGGGGCACCCAAATGGAGGAGTGGCAGTGCTGACCCACAAGTAGCAGACATCCAAGTCAACTTCCAAGTGGAGCACTGTTTCTATAAGGGCTGTGTGGATCCGAGTCCTGGCTCCCCTGTCATCCCCCTTCTTCCAGGACTCAACCATCAACAATCTTCCAACTCAAACCACGGCGAAACACGGCAAACCATGTGAGTTTCCACGGCGGATTAATAGTATGGAAAGAAAGTGATGCTAAGAGGAGTAAAAAAAACCTTTAAAATAACAAAAAAAAGAGATACTGTTCTAAATTTGTCATTTCTATTTATGTGACTGTAGCCTGTGGTCCAATGAAACTTTCTGGAAATCATCTCCAGAAAACAATTTCAAAGTTCCAACTGATGGAGACGATGTTGTTATTCCATCAGGTAACAAAACCTATGCTAACATTTCTAATAGCAATGCTCTCATGAAAATGTTCTGTGTTTCTGTGAAAATGCATGTGATTATGTAAAGAGTTTATTATTGTGTATCTCGATGCCAGCTCATGGCGTTCTCTGCCTTCTTGCACAGCCACTTGGATGGTCATGGATATTGACATCCCATCACTGAACAAGATTTTGGTGCTTGGAGTTCTGGAAATTCCTGACACAATGAACACAACACTGAATCCAGGAGGACAGTATAGGAATTTGATTATTAATGTGACCTACATCTCTATTCAGGTTAGCGCTGCTACCAATACTGTGCTACCTGCATGTCTGTCTTAATGTGATCCTATAGTTATGTCTTGCAGGGTGGACGGCTCATTGTAGGATGGCCAGACAATCCATTTAAGGGGGAACTGAGCATAGTCCTTAAAGGGAATCACTTTACTCCAGAGTGGCCTTTACCCAGTGGCCTAAATCAGGGAGCCAAGGTGATAGGTATGGATACTTTAGAAATGACTAAAGTGACATCCTGGATAAAAAGTTTAAATATTTCTGTTGACTATTGACTGTGGAGTTTGGATGCTGTGTTACAGGTGTGTTTGGGATCTTGGACTTGTATGGAAAGCCCCACAATTTGTCCCGTACCAAGCTGGCCAGCACGGCACCAGCAGGTTCCAGCACCATCACTCTGCAGGATGCTGTGGACTGGCAGGTAAGCATGTTTACACCGGTGTGACTACAGGCATTCCTCGTTTCAAAGAAATGTAATGTTACACATGAGTGATTATCTTTGGTACCGAACCAGCAACTTCATGCATCTTCTAATGTACTTCATATGCCATTTGGTCATGGCTAAGGTAGCATGTCGCTGTGCTCCATTCTGCCCTAGGCAGGTGATGAAATTGTCATCTCAACCACCAGCTACAACCCATGGCACACAGAGGTCCGGAGGATTATGTCGATTTCAGCCACTGGGACCATACTAACACTCAACCAATCCCTTTTCTACAATCATAGTGGTGGGTCTTCTACAGGACAGAGGTCAGAGGGTTGGTATCTCATTAGCAGCGCTTAATGAGTGTTGCTTTTTTTTCTGGCCCATCCATAGGTGACAACTTCACTGTTTATGAAACTAATCAGCACTACACCCTGGCTGGGGATGTAGGTCTGCTGAGCAGGAACATCAAGATCATCGGTGAGGAATATCCAGGCTGGGCCAAGGAGTCATTTGGAGGCAGAGTGCTGGTTGGCTCTTTCTCCAGTGGAGGGATCACATACAGAGGTGCTATGCTTATTGGCTTAGAGATAGAATGGGCTTCTATCATGAATTTTCCTGATCTGATATTTGATTACTATTACCTTATCCGACCAATTCAATTCAATTTGTGTAAATACGAATGCAAATTGCCAGGTGCATGGCAAAAAGTCAGTCTGAAAGGAAAATAAATTGATAGTCAAGAAAGATTTCGTCAGATGCGATGGAAACTATGATAGATGAGTAAAGTAACAAGAAGGAACAGTTTTCTGATAAGATTTTCCTTAGCTTTTAACCTCAAGGGCGGTTTTACTCTTTCTTGTGGGTGTCTTATAGGGCAAGCACAGATTAGGAATGTTGAGTTCTACCGAAGTGGACAATATGGCTATCCAGACCCCGAAGACCCTCGCTACTCTGTGGCTTTCCTCAATCTGGGAGAGGTTTGCTCAGAAGCTGATTGCCTTCACTTGGCCTTTCATGCTGTGCAACAGCAGTTGTGACTATGCTGTTGTTTTTACTTCTGCCTCCTGTTCTGTAAAGGTTGCTGGGAATGAGTCCTACATCCAGGGGTGCTCCTTCCATCACGGCTATTCTCCTGCTATTGGTGTGTTTGGAACCAATGGCCTAGACATTGATGACAACATCATCTATTTCACAGTTGGAGAAGGTAAATTGCACTCCTGTCTTCAACGTGGGAATACAAATAATTATGGTGTGTCACACAAATTCAAGTGATACTTGATTGTGATGAAAACCAAAGACAGAGAATTTTGGATGCGACTGAACTTACGATCGTTGTTGTCTTGAACAAGGCATTCGCGTATGGGGTAAACACTGCAGGGTTCGGGGGAACCTGGTAACGATGTCTGTGTGGCCTGGAGCCTATCAGGACAGAGAGGAGAATAACTTCAACTGGAATGCTGCTATTGAGGTCAGTCCTATTGAAGCTCCATCCACCTTCCATATGCTTATCCAGTATAAGCAAAGGATCACGATCACACACACATACACATATATATTCACACACTACAGTTTTAACTGTTTGCCTTCCCACTGTGAGAGAAAATCAAAATACCAGAAATGTACATGACAGGAAGAAACTGAAAATCTACACAAACGATGCCACTAATTTTTCTCTTTGCCCCGCTTTTCCTGGGATTGTGCAGAATAACTTGCCTCTCTGGGACCAAAGCAAAACCATAATTTTTGGGTGTGTTTATACTCACAACCAGCTATAATATGCAACAAACACAGCAGCTGTCAGTCCTGCCGTTTTCAGGTTCTCTGATCATTTGTGGTTCTTTCATGGTCAGGTGAACGAAGGCACGCATGTGGTTCTCCAAGATAACATCGTGGCTGGTTATGAGAGAGTGGCATATCGCATCAACGGAGAACCTTGCCCAGGTAACAGAGTGACCTTGGCAGATGAACAGTACAAGAAAATGTACATTGAAAGCATACTTGGTTCATACTTAATAAAATGTATGAAAAAAACTTCAGTGCCATTTGTCCAAACAAGATCACTTACATAGACTGGTTTTGTAGGCACGCCGAATGAAGTAGAGGCTTGGCAGCAGAATGAAGCTCATGGAGGCCTTTATGGAATATACATGAACAAAGATGGGCTACCTTTCTGCTCCCTCATTCAGAATTTCTTTGTGTGGAGAAGCTTTGACTACGGCATTTATGTTCAGGTAAAATATAATGCGCCAATGTCTTTTTTCATCAATGAAATCAAGTGGATACCGCTTCACATAAAGAGATGAGAAGGTCGGCCATGCACCATATAAACCAAGACAGGAATTATGGATAATAAAATTAATTACAGTTCCCCCAGGGAATTTACACCTCATACTTGTATCATCACCAGCCCAGTAAGGAATACAGTAAAATCCAGTTATAACAGACTACAAGGGACCTGGCAAAACAGTCCGTTATATCCAAAGTCTGTCATATCCAGAGTTGTGAAATTCCATTATATGTGAGTCCGCTATATCCGATGCTTTCTCTGCATGTTCTTAAAGGCGCATAGCTGGGACCAGCGGACCTCGTCCGTTATAGACGATATTCCATTATAAGCGAGTCCACTGTAACCTGAATTTTACTGTACCCATAAAAAGCTGAACCAGGAACCAAGTCTACCCAGATACATGGTTTCCACAGGTTTAATCTGCCTTGTATCCTGTGTTTAATGTGATAAATTTCCATTTCCTAGTGACTCTGAATTAAATAATCAGATATAATAAACAGAAAGATGGGTGGCAAATGTATCTATGTGTAACAATCTTACATGCATCTTTAAACTCTGACAGGCTTCCATGACTGTCCTGATCTCCAATGTCACACTGGTGGACAACGGAATGGGAGTTATGTCCATCATCTACTCACCTCCATCTGTCTCACATGAGTATTCCAACAAAAAAGTTCTTATTCAGGTGAGCACAACCAGAGCTTTCTTTGTTCCTCGAATGGGAGCTCCAATGATGTAACAGGCTCTCACAAGATGACAAGGCGATTATGCACCTTTTTTTCCTTTAGCATGCTCTGATTGTTGGCAGTAGCCCTAACCTGACCTGCTCAGAGATTCTTCCATCCACTGATGCTAATATCCAGTCTAGCTCCGAACACAGAGCTCCCAGGCCAAACAATGGTATTAAAATTTTTCTTGATGTTAATAATCCCTGTTGATGTTATTTATCTCTGATGCTGATAAGTCTTTGGGCTGTGAACGTGGCAGGTGGAAGGAGTGGAATCTGCTGGCCAACCTTTGAATCAGATCACAATCACGCACCTGAGGAGCCTCATCATGGAATCACGAGCTACAACGCTATCAGTGGGCTCATGACAGTTACTGGTTAGTTTTTGCCTATTCTCTCTGCAGAACATCGCCAGGAATATTACTTTAACAAAAGTTCCCTTTATGACTTTTAATATTATTCAACATGAGGTTTGATTTGTCCAGTTTTGGTATTAAATATTCTGAACATTGTGTATTTGCTGTTTCCAGATACAGTGTTTGTGGGATTTGGAAGCACTTGCTCTAAGCAAACATCTGTAATCTTCATGACCAACCCAGGGAATGAAGATCTGCAGCATCCACTTCATGTTAAGAGGGTGACTGTAGTGGACAGCACAGAGGACGCAAAGGTGTTCATCCACAGGCCAGATGTGAGGTCAGGAACAGGTCACAAGATGCAAGTCGTGTCACTGCTTGACATATGATTCTTTCCTTTACACTTCATCATCATTCTCTACCTTGAACCTTTTTCTCCATAACAGGATGATCAATCCTACCAAGTGTCTGGACATGGACTGTGATGCCAAGAAGAAAGCTCTGCTCAAGGACCTGGATGGCTCCTTTCTGGGAGCTGTTGGGCACGTGGTGCCACAGTCTGAGTTTGAGTGGAATGGAGATAAGCGCCGGGGCCTGGGTGATTACCGAATCCCCAAAGTCATGCTCACTTACCTCAATGGGAGTCGCATTCCAGTGGACCAAATTGCCCCCTTTAAAGGCAAGTGGCTCACATTTTCCTTTCTGTGCCTTGTCTCCCATTTTTGGTCGACTGTTTCACAGTCATATGTTTATGATTTATTCACAGTTGACCACTGAGAAGAAAAATAATGACCAGTCTGTTTTGACCAATCTATACAGGAATCATCCGAGATTCTAGCTGCACATACATGAATGCATGGCAGAGTTACAAATGCTTTGGCCTGAATTATGAGATGCTGGCGATTGAGAGTCTTGACACAGACACAGAGACCAGACGGCTGTCTCCGGTAGCTTTGCTGGGGGATCGCTACGTGGACCTGCTAAACGGTTCGGTGTTTCCACAGAGAAACAGTCTCTCTAGTCTTAATGAACAATCAGAAAATAATTAATATGCATTTAGAAAACAGACACTGTAATACTTTGATGGCTTCACTAACCATCCGATTTGTTTTAAAATGCAAATGCTGAAATATAGAAACAACATCCAGTGTGAAGTTATTTTAAAAACATCCACTGACGTGTTTATTGGGACAGGTCCCCCGGACCATGGCTGGTGTTCGGGCTACACGTGCCACAGGAGAGTCTCTCTGTTTCACAGCATCGTGGCCACAAACAAGTCCTTTGATGTGTTCTTCACTAGCACGTCACCTCAGAAACTGCGTCTGATGTTGCTCAATGCTGACAACTCGAGGGTACGTTCCTTTCACTTAAGGCAATTGAGTGTTACAATAACTGTGACAAAGTATGACACAATAATGTGCCTCACTACGGGAAAGATACGCAGGTCAAGAAAAAAAATGTTGTGACTATGGAAGAAATATGGGTCGTCTTTAAGTATCAAGAATAAAAAAGTTCTGAACAAAAATATCATAACACAGACACAAAAAAACTCCATGTAACCTGTAGCAGGTATGGGAAGAGAAGCATACAGATAAACATGAGTTCAGAAAAAATGCTCCCAATATGCAGGTTTGTATTACGGCAGTGGAGGAAAATGAAGGAATAAAACCATTATTTTAGCCAGCCAACCCTAGGAAGGCACACAGCTGTGCACCCACGCTGTCTACGGGGTATCCTGGATGGTGGCAACTTTCTTTTTGGAATTCAGGAGTCTGTCTTGAATCCTTTGGTTGGTGGTAAGGAACTCAGTTGAGCCATCGCTGAATGATTACCCTGGGAGGGGGGCCAGATGTCATGCTAGGTTACATGTCTAGCCAGGGGGGAGAGCCATACATTCTCATACTAGTCAAGGAGCTTTCTTGTCTCCTGACATCTAGAATGTTTAACTGGCTCCTGATCGCTACTCCATCACAAGCAGCAGGTTCCTGCCAGGGTGACTGGCTCAATTCAAAATTGTTCTATTCCTCTGTGTATCAAACCTCTTGGGCAGAAACAACCTTAAAAGTATAGAAGGTGCCTCCACATAGTTGTCCTGTGTCAATAAATTTTGGGTGGTCCTACGGCCGTCTAGGAGGGGGGTCCTCTAGGACGTCCGTTGCTGTTCCTTGGACATGTTCCATCAGCATGACCCACACTGCACTGGGTTTTTAGCTCCCGGTGGCACCTTCCCAAATTAGGGGAAGCCAGGCCAGGAGGCTTAGGGTCAGGGTGACTTTTGACAGCTGGTCCGAAACAATGGTGCTAAAATTTTGGTGCCGACTGAAGTTGGCAGCTCCCTGCATTTTGGCTGCAGCAGCTGTGGTTTCTGGGTTCTGCAGGTGATGTTGTGGCACCACAGTCTTTCTTCAAAGAACAAAAATAAGCCCTGAATACACCAAACTGACCCTATACAGACCCTGACAATCAGAGCAGTGTGACACTGACTCAGATCCACCCCTGTGTCCTTCAATTTCAGTCTTACTGTGTGAAATTATACAATTATGTAAATATTTTTTTGTTTTAATAAAGATTTTACAGAAGTTTGTGTTGTAGGACTTGAGAATAATGATGATCAGGATGGTGACTTAATCTTCACACAGGCTGTCCGGGTGGCTATTTTTTACTCCAAACCTCAACGTTTAGATGTCTATGTTAACAAAAGTTTGGTTGCTCCTACCAACGCAATCTGGAACAGTGACAAAACAGACTTCACTCTTAAAGAGCCCACTTTCAAAGGTAAGGCTTGTAAAACCACTACCAGGCGATGTTTGTGATGAATGGTTGTAATGTAGAAGTGAGACAACTAGGGAGAAACCAAACGAGGATAATGTGTGGAAAAACCTTTTTTCTCCGACTTCTTCCAGGACAATTTATTCCAGGGCTAGAATCAGATGCTGCTGGGGCAAACTTCTTCGAGAGTACTTACAAAATGTTGAACATCCTGCTGAGAGGCTCCACCCCTGTGGAGATTCGTACCTCGCCGTTGCTCTTCATTTCCTTCCAGCTACCTGCCATGACAGAGGAGCAGTTCTTTGGTGACAATCTGGTGAAGAACCTGGCCCTGTTCCTAAAGATCCCTCCTAGTATGATACGGATCACCAAGATAGTACGTGAAGGCCAGCAGCGGAGACGACGGGCTACTGGCTTGACTGTGGAGGTGGTGATTAGCCAACCTCCTGTACAACAAGCCACCAACACAACCAATGGTAAGAATAGTGATTCTACCCAATTTCTCATTTCATTGCTACAGGTTACAATCCCAGATATTTTTGGGTAAATCTAACAAGGGTTATTATAGTTTTTTCATTTTCATTACTCTATACTATTTTCAAATGTGTATGTGGGAATCAGCATGTGAGAAAGTGTCACACAGATTCCATCGGTTTTATGTTTTAACCTGGATGACAACAAGGAGCAGGAAGAATAAAAATGAACGGCAGACCAATAAACACCGTGATGTAACTGGATTCACAAAACACTGGTGTTCAAAGTCTTTGTTGACAAAACAGTTGCTCAGAACTAAAGTGTGTATACAGTGGGGCAAAAAAGTATTTAGTCAGCCACCGATTGTGCAAGTTCTCCCACTTAAAATGATGACAGAGGTC
>JAODUD010000046.1:17602691-17618197 GCA_026784285.1 Stomatorhinus walkeri | reverse complement strand
CTTCAACTGTGAGAGACAGAATGTGAAAAAAAAATCCATGAATTCACATGGTAGGATTTTTAATGAATTTATTTGTACGTAGTACGTAGAGCTTTTGTTTTTATATGCCTTCTCTATAAAAGGTCTGTAGGATTGAATTCTACAACTTCTTGTGTTTAGTTAATTTCATATGAATGGTACTAGCAATATTGCACTGATGTTTGTTTAAATCAGAATCAGTCAGGACAATAAATTAAGTTGCTATATACAGTACTGTACTCATATGTTATACGGGTTAAATAGCTGGTAATCGTACTTTAGACGTTAAATGCCATTTAAGCCCTTAATTTTTGCAGAGTTGCTTTTTCAGTCTTTTTTAAAGACCCTTGGACACCCTGTTCAGGAAAGAATCCCAGTATTCTCCTTCAAATAATGCCAAGATAATGTGTAAATCTTTAACACAAATCTTGCTTTGCCACTTTGTCGCATTAGATGTGCCCTGACCTGAAATAGATACTAAGAAACTAATTTAAAAAACCAAAATGACTATTTTATTGGCCCAATGAGTATAACCTTATTGGCCCAATGAGTATAACCTCACTCATTCTACTTAGCTTCTTTCGACAGTTTGCACTCCGTATCTGCAGTTACGCATCTGCAGATTCAAACAACCATGGATTGAAATTATTCAAGAAAGTTCCAAAAGCTAAACCTGAATTTGCTGTGTTTTGAGCACTACACTGAAAGTGAAATGTGGGTAGACTTATAATATTCAGTCAGATCCTGGGGCGACTAAAAAGTAACGTGGCTTCATTCATTTTTTCCGCTGCTAACATTCTGGTTTGCGGTTCTGGTGAGACTGATTGTCAGAGATCTGCTCCTTTGTTGTTTACCCAAGCTGCTTTATTGTGCTAATAATGAAAGAGGCTGGTTCTCATTCAGTATATGATCCTGAGTCTTTAGAGTGAAGTGAAGATGGAAAAAACATTATTTTACTTTATCAATTATGTGACTGCTATATCTTCCCTTGTTATTTGCAGTGTATTAGGTATTATAAGTAATCTAGAGCAGATTTATTGTACATGCGAGAATGTGCGTAGGTTATGAGCAAATACTGTGCCTTTTTATATAAGGGACTTAAACATCTGGAGATGTGCAGGAGGTCCTAGAATCTAGCCCCTGGGGATGTGGAGGGCTGAATGTATAAGCTTTTTAAATTACCAGTACGCTTTGTTTTGTGACGGACTGGATCTTCCTCATTTAATTTTAGTTAACAAGAATTATATATGAATGTAGTGTATAGTATTAGTACTAAACACTTTAGATTTTAGTGGCTTCACTGATAATATGAGAGTCTGTAACGACAGCTGAATTATGTGCCCACAGAAGGGCAAGCCTTCAAGGATTTGATGAACATTGCTAATAATTTGGGCCAAGCCTCTGCTTCTGGCAGTCTAAGCAAATTAATTGGGTTCAACATTTCGGCTCTTGGGTTGACTCCTCCAAATCCTCCATCTTCTGACCCGACTTGGGCTGAGGTAAGATGGCTGGTGGGGAAAGACTCCCTTTTGTGTGTAATTTGATGATATAGTAGTTTTGATGTTTATAGTGCGTATGCAGAGCAATGAACAAGCAGCATCTACTTAACAGCAGTTGTACTTTGAAAGAGCCCTATCAACTATACATCAACTAATTTTATCTATATTGCTAACTTATTAAAAACACACACTCACTCAAAGCTGCATCAAGTATAACAGATAATGCCTTCTATAAACTCAAAACTTGAATTCCACTGTTTGCTCCATTGCATGAATTAATTTTATGATTGATACATTTTTGGTTTTTATGCTTTAAATATTTTTTCTAGTAACATTTTAGAAACTTACTAAGTGCTATGGTCTGTATTGGTCATTTCTCAAAGCACCTTTAGAAGTCGGGGAAGCGATCAGCTTCCTACACTCTTGTGTTCAGCTGAAAAGATAGATGAAGGATTGTCACTGGATTCCTGTTTGTTAGGTGGCCACTCAACAGGTCACCAGGGAGGCGCCCACTGCGCTCTTTGTGAGCAGAGTGGACTCACTAAAGGTGATCGTGCAGCCTGAGGCTGGGGAGTTTAACGGCCCCCTTCTTCAGCAGCCCTCCCTCATAGCCGTCGATGTACAAGTAAGCAGACTTCACTCCAAATAAGGCCTGCCTCAAATCGCCTTAAGTAAGCACGAGTCAGAATGTTTACAGAAAACCCTTAGACAATTTTAAACATCAACTTCTCATGGAAAATATACTTTTTCAAGAAGCAAAAAATAATTTATTTCTTAATTTTTTGCCTGTCCTTCACCCACCCCCACAAAAAACATAAATTAAAAAATACAAAAATAATGGCCAGAATTAAAGCAAAGGCCATATAAAAATAGAGAAATAAACTAGGGGTTTTCCATTAAAGTACAGTACAGTTAAAGAGCTCTCCACAAGCAGAAGCAATCCGGCAGGTGGGGGGAACTGAAAGGTGCAGGAATTTAGAATTTAGTTCCAGCAGCCTGTCGGCCAACGCTATCTGTGGTTCCCCTGCAGGGAAACTGTGTGTCTTTGGGGATCACGTCGCTCATGCTTACAGCATCACTGAAAAACTCCAGTGGCAGCAACATAGAGGGACTTAAGGGGAACACAACCATCCCCTTTGATGGCTGCTGGGCCAACTACACTGATCTTTCCATCAGCGCTGAGGGTACGTGTCCTATAAAGTGCATGTATTCTGACAGTCTGGTAGAGCATTAACTGAAACACTTGCATTTTCATGTCTTTAGGTATCGGCCTGAAAATACACTTTACTCTGAATGATGTGAACACTGAATCTAGGTCCTTCGGGGTTGGGACTGGAACAGCATCTGTTACGGGCACAGCAGCTGTTACTGCCACAGCAAGTTCTGCTAGCCAGTCATCCACATTCACTGGAATACCATTGATGTTCTCTTCTTTTCTTTTTTGCATTAATTTATTCTTTTTATCTGTTCTTTTAAGAATGTAAATTGTAATCTAACCCCTGTGGTTATCTGTGGACCTTTGTATTAGTCCAAATTCACTTTCTTTTAAAATAATCAAACCTATTAGTTCTTGTTTACATTTTCAAAGAACTGTGAGCGGTTTTGCGTTGACTAATTATCTACTAGAAAAGTAAGAGAAATTCTTATATTTTAACTACCCAGAGGTAATAATAGATTTTTAATTTCATTCTTAAAATGATGCATTGATAAAAAAATATATATTTAGGTCAATAAACATGGAAATTTACGCACCCTTTGTATGATTTTCTTGTGTTTTTCAGTATCAACATTGTGTCAGCCTGGTACATCTAATTTCATATTGGATATCTGTAAAAAGAAACATTCAACGGTTCTCAACAGTTGCAATTCTAGCAGCAATTTGTTAATCCCAAAGTGGCTTGCTACTAGGCGAGGTTAAATTGTTATGCGTGATAATTTGTTTCATTCTCAAAATAGTTTAATCAAAAACAGTTCATTAGACGTGCTGTATAATAAGTCGAAGTTTTTTCTTGTTTCAATTTGAATTTAAATAAGCAAACACCATCAATCGACACATAAGAAACAGAACAGTCAAAACATTTTTATACCTTAATAAATACCTTACAATCCATCCACCAACCCTCATAATACTTGGTATATAATGGCACTGGCTATAGGACCCTCATTTTTCTTAAGCCACTGGGACGCTGCTATCATGCAGCCAAAAAAAAAGAAAGACTAACACAAAGCAGAAGGAGCAAGCAAAGGGGAAATCCAGCAAGAGGCTATGGGTTAGAAACACCAGAATCTTCAAATAGGACTGAGGCACTAAGTTCAGAGAGGCAAAGGTGAAGACAGTAGACAGGCATTACCCAGGAGGCAAAGGTGTCCAGAACGCAGGGCAAAAACCAGAAACAGGAAAACATGCAAGGGTCAAGACAAGAACAGGAGCACAAAGGAACATATGCTTGGCATATATCTAGCAATTGGGAGCTAGGATACAGAGATGTAAATACACTATGGAAGAGGTATTCAGGTGGGCAAGGGCTGAGAATTGATTCCAAAAAGAATCAGCTCCTTGGTTCCAGGCAGCTAGGAATCGAGAGTCAACTCCAAAGCAGTTCACTAAAATTCTTCCGTTTTGAGTTTTCCACATGCCTGACAAAAAATGAAATTGCATGGATTTGGATGGAGGTTCTGTGAATGCTGCATGTTGACTGCCTTGATTGGTCGCTGTGGTGTTGTCATACTGACAGTAGACATTCTCATCGGATTGGATTATTACCATACATATTAATTATGTTGGCATCTGAATATTACGTTTATTTCGTTATGTCCCTTTGATTTTTCATTAACATTGGCATTTTGGTAGATTACGATGTTATAATAAAGTACACCACATGAGGGTCCTCTGGGAGTTAGCCAAATATGTATAATATCAGTGAGAAAATAAACCCTATTAATTAAATTAGCCATCCTTTCATTTTATTTTTGTGTAAAGCGTGCAAACAAGCCTGTCACTATGTGGGAAGGATGGAGGCAAAGGCAGGCACTGGAGAAAAACCATTGGGCTTTATTAAAGGAAAACACAACGGTAGAGGCAAAAGGAAATGGATCACAAGGGGTCAAAATTAGGCAGGGAAAGTCAGAAGGATACACAGGGCGCAGGGCAAACGGAGGGGAACAAGCAGTCAGTAATGTAACAATGACCGGACTGGGGAGCTCAGGACCAGGAGGCACTATATACACCACAGATGAGGGAGCAGATGAGAGGCACCTTGGATCATCCACACAGGGACTGAAACGAGAGGCCGGGTTACACAAGGCACAGGTGAGGCTCGTTAGAGCCACACAACAAGGAAGATGGGGGGGGAAAGGCATGTAGGGTGATGAGGTATAGTATATTATATATCATTTTAAAATGTATACACTATATTGCCAAAAGTATTGGGACAACCCTCCAAATCATTGAATTCAGGTGTTTCAATCACTTCTGTAGCCACAGGTGTATATAATGCAGACTGAACAAAGAGTTTGTTCACTGTCAAAGCCTCCATTACCAGTCCAATTGAGCACACAGCAAAGGTTGAATAGAGACAGACAGCTCAACTCTCCCTTGGTAAGAAACAGTTAGAGAGTTCACACAATATTTGTTTATCACTCTTGTACCTTCCAAAATGTCAGTGTGTGAGATAAACTTTATGAACAACAGATAACAGTGCCTAGTAGAAGTGGCACATGAACAGGGACAGAGGCCCCCCTACGATGGGAAGGGGGCTTGTTAATGATTAAAGTTGTTAATTAGGGGGCCTTTTTCAAACCCCTTTTTAACAAATGCTGCTGGGAAAACAGATGCATTAAAGTGTGACGTCTGTGAAAAGCAAAATGGCTGATTAAACACATTCTGGGGAGGAAGCAATTAAAGTTGAGTGATGTTATCACAGGATGTGGTTGTTTACATTCAGCTGACTAGTGGCACATCCAGGCTCAATGAGCATTCAGCCCCCATAGATTTTACTCCGAAAATATAATGTGGGCTTCAAAAAACATTATGCTTTGCTGTTTCAAGCTCAGTGTTGTCTTGTGGAACCTGATGCAACCTCGACAGTCTATAGCAAGCACCTGAGCTTCTACATCTAAAAACGAGGTACATGGCGTGACCCAAGACACACAAGCAGCCCATCTGCTCATAAGGACTGATTCAAGCTAACGGAGGACAAACACACCTACAGAAAAGAGATATCACCGAAGAAGGTTTTTCTACACTGAGGGACAGTGCTCTTTGGATTCAAAGATGTTCAGTATACCTAGTGCTTATCTAAGTTTTTAAAGTCCTAAAAGTTTTAAACGTCCAGTGAAAGTTTATGGGGCCTTAAAGGGCTCGAATTGAGTCACACCCCCACTACTCATGCTTGCCATCTCTGCTCTTTAGCAAGTGGCCGACCTTGCTGGTCATGCCGATCGCCACGGCTGTGCAAACAAGCAGCACAACCACAAACAGGCAGACCAGGAAGGCGGGCTCCCCATCTCCATGGAGACGAAGATACAGCATGCGGCGGCCCCGGTAGTCCAGGTGCGAGGCGTGCACCTGGCACAGGGTGCAGAGGACCAGCAGCGTGTGGAAGAGCTGGTGGCCCTGTCCCAGGAAGTCACAGCGTCCGGCCAGCCAGCGCTCAGGCAGCAGCAGAGTGAAGAAGAGGACGCTGGCCAGGAAGAAGCCCACCTGCCCCGCGTGGAAGAGGGCGGCAGGGTCCTGCTCACACGCCGGCAGGCAACCCCACAGGCGCCAGAACACCGGGCTGGTGTCCCAGGCATAGGCCAAGGCAGACGGCAGCACCTGGCCCAGCTTGCGTATGGAGCTTGGAGAGCTATGACTGTAGTACTTTCCAAAGCAGCAGCCGAAGCAGGAGAGGCAGCAGAGCAGAGCCGCCACTGGCATGAACGGGCCAAGCAGCCAGTGGGGCCAATCGTCAGGCACCGCGTAGTGGAAGTGCACCGCGGCACTGCCGTACTGGTAAAGGGCCACGCCCACGTAGTCTAGGAAGAAGAGGGCATAGTGAGTGAGCTCGGAGCGGGGAGCCAGGAGGTGGGCGACTGCGCTAAAGCTCATGTAGCAGAAAGAGGACAAGAGGAGAATGAGAAGAGGCCAGGAATGGGCATCGCCAGCAAAGTCCACCACCTCTGCCAACTCCCTGAACCACACCAGGACCAGCAGCGCCCCCAGCAGGTGTGTCCACACGTTGACAGTCTCGTTGTGGCGCTGGAAGAGGGACAGGAGATAGTAGCGCCAGTCCTGGTGCAGTGGCCGGTAACCTGTGAGGACGTGACGCTCCCTGAAGAAGTGGGGCACCTCACTGTCCCTCAGAGTGGCTGGCAGGCAGGGCACCACTGTCACCAGCCTGTGGGTCAGCTGCTGCTGGGATACGGGCAGGCGGCTGCTCCTCTCCGTGGCAACAGTCACCATGACCGCTCGATCAGGTGGGCTCAGCCTAAATTAAAAATGCATTAGTCATAACTAAGAGGTACACAATGTATACATACTTTTCTATAGAATATAATTCATAGATATAATGTGTTTTGTGAAGAAAAAAATGAAGCACAATTTGAGCAACCTTTATAACTACCTTATGGATTGGGTGTCTTCAAAGGTTTGACACGGCAAAGCCTGAATCAAAGGGGTGAAAGGAACATTTTCCACTCAACCAGTCTGAGAGCCTGTCACTGAGTTCATAGAAATCTGCAATCTGTGTTGGATTCTGGCCCTCCAGGACCAGAACTAGAGAACCCTGCTGTACAAACCGGTATACTTTCCATGTTTAAGCTAAAGCAGTGAAAGACACTGTTTGTCAGCCTTATCAAGGGGAAATATTTAGCTGTGCAGTTTCCCAGTTCAAGAGTCATTGTTTCTGATAGCAGAGCATTGATACAACATCAGACAAAGTGCAACATCAGACAAGAGCAAGTAAAGACGTCTTTCACGGAATATTCTACTCATGTATTATTAGCACATAGGCATAGATGAAAAGGTTCCCTCTCTACCTTCAGATAATAACATTTACTTTAAAATTCTTGACTATTTCACAAATATACGTTTTACATGTACTGTATAAATCTGAAAAAAATGAGGTTATTAAACATATTTTTTTAGTGTGCATCATAAATGGCACTAATATACATCAAAATCTATACGAGCTTCGGAAACAGACTACTTCTATTGTAAATGCGGATTTTAAGGATTCTGCCTTACTTGTCAGGGGAAGAGGACAAACATAACTGACAGTTCCCTTCGTATCGTGCCTAAATAAAAATAAGGATGTAAATTCGCCAAGCTTCTAAATGTGACTGTAGCTGCCCTTCGGTATGGATAAAAACGGGACGCAGAGTGCTTCAGACGGGTGCTTATCCCTCCTTTATTTCGCCTTTGCTGAGCGCCATCGAGCTTTAGTTGCGTAGCACCGTGAAACTACACAAAGAAACAATAATCAAATAAATATCATAAATAAACTGCACATTTACAAAGAACCATAAAAATAATTAACAGTAAAATGAATAAGGACAGATTGAAATAACTTATTAACAAGTAGAGCTCATGACATACAAAGAGAGCTCATATAACAAAAATGCAACATATGTCAGCTTCACATACCTCGCTCCGCTTTACCAAAGGGTACTAAGTTTAAATTGAGCTGAATAAAACTGCATTCACCAAAAAAATAAAATTTTCTCCATGTGTTTCGAAGGACTATGAATCTTCACGCTTCTTCCTGAAGATCTAATTAAGTTTCATTACCCCACCCCTCACAGCGTAATGCACGTAACACGTACAATTAATTTAAAGAGAGACAACCATTTTGCGGTCATTTACAGTTACTTAAGTATGTCAACCCATCTGTCATGTCACTGCCATCCACCTAATACAGAATCACACGCCCAAAATGTGACAAATGTGATATGTAAAGTGTTTATTCAAATTTTGGCACCGTTAAGTTTAAAGTACTATGAATAACTCGATCCATACCTTAGTACTGCTGTATGCTGCAGAAGAAGCCGCTCCTCTGCGGTCGCACTTCGCTGGCAATGCCCTGCGCTCTCCTCCCAGCTGCCAGGCTCTCACCCCGCACTGTCATCCAGCGGGGCGGGCGCAGGACGTTCAACAGCGTGAACTCGCTGCTGGAAGGTGCATGAGACCAGCAATGGATATGAGGATACGAAACGGAGGACACTTTTTTAGCAGATTGCAAGCCTTTTATAAATAAGTAAATGCAAACGTAAGCGCGCCTGCGACGCACCATAACCCGCGATGTCGGACGTGTTCCTCCACACTCCGCCAACCCGGAAAGCGAAAAAACCGGGGTTGGGTGGGATCACGAAAGTTTGCTGTATTCTGCTTTTATCTAATTTTGTAGTTCTTATCCCAAAACAATGATACCTTACATGTTGATAAAATCTTGTTATATCGGGCTTTGCATCTGTTGGTGTATTACTAAGTGCCGGCTTGTGAGTTTTCGTTGATTTTTTTTTCTTATTTTACTGTCATTCGGTATCAGAAATTATATTTTCAGCTCGAATGCATAATATAAATCTATAGGGATCGTTTATCATTTTAAGTAAATATCTATTCAGACTCTCCTCTACTTACGAACTTTCAGACATACGAAGAAAGAGGATTGCAAGTCCAAATTGTGACCATTAGGCTCCCGTTTCCTGTCCGCAACATCAATTTATTTTTTTCGGCGCACCAGTTCCGCCTAGTACGATTTCTGGCCGCTACTCCAGCCGCGCAGCAGCGTAGCGTGAGGACTCCCAGCATCCTAGTTCTTCGTACTTGCGTCTACCGTTAAAATGATGTTGAATAACAACTTACGAACATTTCAAGTTACAAACGGCCGTTCGTAATGTGTCTCGTTCGTAAGTAGGGGAGCGTTTGTAGTTTTATATAGCTGAATAATACAACAGCATTTTAAGATATTTATAGGCTACTGCTGTAACGGTTTAGAGTTCACTATCTATGGTACTTCATGTCCATACATGGTCTGTTGTGTTATTATGTCTTGTGTGATGTCCAATAGTATTCATATGTCAATTTTTGCCACTACAGTCACTTCAAAACAACACTGGGATGTTAACATCCAACCTCACATTATCCGTATTAACTGCACTGGTGGTTGCATTTACTGCACCTTGCGCTATTTATGGTATTTCATGCCCATACAGGTTTATCGTGTTATTAAGTTATGTACTGTGCGATGTCTTACGTCCAAAATTGTACATATGTCAATTTTTCTTCTACACTGCACTCTAGTTATGCCTGTGTGTTATGATGTAATTATGTAATGTCCTGTATGATGTCTTATGTCCAAGTTGTTTATATGTCATTTTTTCTTCTACTCAACACACCTTCATTTACATTTTTAATTACTTATTATGTGTGAATGCACATTAATTGTAGTTCCAATCAAAGACTCCTATGATGGCAGAAACTCATTGAAAGATACATTAACCCTCGTTCTCTCACCTCGTCTTTCTAACACCATTTGGGTATCCTCGCTCCATTCATCTAACCCTTTATCCGAGTCATGGTCGTGGGAGGGCTGGAGTTTATGCAAGGCAGCACAGGGAACATTCGAAGGATTACATATTTGACATTTCATAGAGAGTTACAGACAAAGGTTACAGATATAATTATATTAAATTCCTCTGAACAAGTTTGGTTTCTTAGGGAGAGCTGTGGAACTCTAATCCAAAAAAGGACATCTGGCCTAATAGTGTATTGGAATAGCCAGTAAAAACAGTTGAAAATAATTACCAGTTGTTTTGTTGTGTCATAAAATCATTTCGCCTGGGTTTGTTTTTATTACTTATTTGCTCCCCTATTATTCCGTTATTTAAAGCATGATTTAAAGCACTCCTCTCACCGTACTGCAACAACGCTGTGTCTGCTGTGGAAATCTTCAGGTTTCTGGGATCCACAGTCTCTGTAAAATGGGCAGCCAACATAGACACAACTGCCAAAAAGGCCCAGCAGAGGATGTATCTCCTGCAGCAGCTCAGGAAGCGCGACCTGCCTCAGGAGCTGCCGTTTCAGTTCTACTCCACAATAACCCAGGCTGTTCTCCGCACGTCCATCACTGTCTGGTTTGGTTTGGCCACAAAACAGGACAGGAAGAGAGTACAACGGATAGTCAGGACTGTGGGAAAAATCATTGGTGCAGACCTGCCCTCCATTCAGGACTTATATATGGTCAGAGACAGGAAACGAGCAGAGAGAATCACTGCAGACCCCTCACACCCTGGTTACAGCCTGTTCAAACTCCTCCCATCTGGCAGGCGATACATGGCACTATATGCCAAAACAACCAGACATGTGAAGCCTTATTTTCCCCAGGCCATCACTCTGATAAACACTTAAGTGTCAAGGACAATACTTGTGCAATAATCTGCTATCACCCACTGTACCTCATGTATACGTAGTAACCAGCATTTTGCACTCTGCACTTTGGGCCTCTGGCTTAATCTCTTCTGTACAAACTGTATCTAATTGTTTATTGTAATCCCATTTTTTGCTGTATGTTTGTCCTCTTAAGTGTACCGAGATTTCTTTTCTGTTTGTGTAAACATACTTAGCCAATAAAGCTGATTCTGATTATCCTGTGTACTACGTAAATTCTCCCACCAAAGTGTTTTTTTTTTCACCATATGTAAGTTCAATATATTTAACAAAAATATGTGTTTAAATTTACTTCAAAATGAGTATGGACGTCATATAAACTCTGCCTTCAAGCAGTGTAGTAAAATGTGTGAGATTCCTATTTCGATCTGGCTGCTCCTTGAATAATTTAAACACCCACTAGAGGTCAGTGTCTCTGTGCGGTGAATTACTGCTGCCTTACTTTCTGGAATATTTCAGCCGTGAAATTTAGAAAAAAAATTTGACTTTAAAAAAATGAATACTATGAAAAGTGTGAAAGATTTAGTTTGTCCGTGGTACCGTACTACTCACAACAGCGCTGTGAACCCATTAGGAACTTTTGGCTGCTCTTCTGAAACATTGGCCTATTTGAGGGGATGCCTCTTAAATGCGGCTTGACCCTGCAGGATCTGCAGTCTGTTGAACACCAGCCACTGAATAAGAACTTCTGAGGGCAACAAAGTATGTTTAGCTGCTGGCTATGAGGATAGTATTTAATATCTCTTAATACTATTCCAGTAAGATGGAGCAGTCAATGGACCTGTGCAGCAGTGGGACAGCCATCAATGTGAGACCCCCCCACACTGAGATATTGTTCAGATCCTTTTTATAAGACCTTAATTTGGAATATTTTTTTATTCTTTTTCTTTTTTTATATGATAAGTGTCTCGTTATAGATCAGGGTTATTCAAATCACAGTGATTTTCCAGCCTGTGTCCTTTACCCGTGAGCCAGGTGTGAACCTGGGAGAACTGAAAACATGGCCTGTTTTGGAACTGAGGGTCAGATTTCAGGAGCCTTGTTATATAATGCATGTCGATCACTGAAGATGGTATCACTTTAAAAAATGTCGATGACATTTAAATGTCAGAGCTTTCAGTGTGACCTGTTAAAGCTCATGCAGTTTCACCATAACTGGAGCGTCGCTCAGTCATGTCCGGGAGAGTTCCTCTGACTCCTGGATGCTAAAGCTACATCTGTATGCAGCCTTTGTGTTTCAATGCTACGTCACTTCTGCTGATTAGGTGATCTCTGCCACTAGAACAATGCCTGTCTATCTAACACTGAGCTGAACTGGCCGTTCTCTCACTTCTGTCAATGTGAGACATGGGCAGGCTTATAACATGATGGATGCGCAGTGTATTTCAGTCTAACAGGTTTAGGTGCTGCTTATCCAAATTGTTACTTCAAAGTAACTTCTAATTCAAAAATTAGTGGAGGACACTTTAGTTTGGGTCTGAGAAAGAACTTCTTTTCACAGCATGTAAACAAGATCCTGCCAACTTCAAATTATTAGTTTAATTCCCTCTGAGCAAGCTCGATGGGTTGAAACGCCTCCTCTCATTTGTAACTTTATTATATTCTTATGTTCTAACATACAACCATTTATCCAGAGCAAATATGCATTAAGTTATTTAAGGGAAATCATGCCCTAGCTGTGAATATGCCCATCAGTCCATCCATCCATCTTCCAGTGGCTTATTCGGGGTATCCTCAATGTTTATACCTGTTGCCAGCTCCCAGGCGCTAGGTGGCAGTAACGCACCTCTGTCCAGCCTATAGCATGCTGAAGTGGATCCGAACAAGTGGCAGAAGAAGAACGCGGAAGCGATGAAATTAATTTTTCATGTTTGGTGATGGCGGATGTGGCCGAGATAGACACTATGAAGAATTATCACGGGGGGTTCGAGAAGATCGATGCCGATACGACTCGTTACCCCTACTGCATCGTTTGGACTCCTATCCCAGTGTTATCGTAAGTTAGTTTTGTCTCTAATGTGATGTTTTATTCCTTCGTGGCTCAGTGTCTTGTAGCACTAGTAATGCTTTTCGTAGGAAGAAGGCAGTGTGACAGCACTGGCTCAGATTCCATTTAACATTAGCCGGCTTGTTTTCCATCACTCCAACAGATGTTTGGTCATGAGTCGAATTATCATTTCCAGTGGTAGCATTTTTCCGCATGAGACCGCTGGAAAAAAGTAAATAGACGGTGTTAGTGGTGTTAATTATTATTTTCTGTCACGTGGACACACGCGTCATCACGACGGCTTTGTGAAGTGATGGATGGATGGATGGATGGATGGATGGATGGATGAATAGATGAATATGCTGTGATAACTCACAAAATCGGCCAAAGACTCGGCGGGACATGACCACTTCCAGAAAACTGATTGATCGCCACAAAAACTCTTGGCTTGCCGGGTTGAACATCATTGACTCGAGTTAAACAGATAGCTTATGTAAAGTAACTGATATAATCTTTTGTGTCACAAAATGTTATCATTTTTTATATGTCAAACATTAATTATTTCTGTACCAGGTAAAACACTCCCTTTTTATATCCAGGACATTACAAATCAGTTCGTTAGTAATGTCCTACTTAGTAGAAATGTCATTCTCTTGGTACAGAAAATTATAAGGTGGATAGTTCTAAAACCATTGCACTTACATATTTAGCAGAGGCTTTTGTCCAAAGTCACATAGAAATGAGGCTAATAGCATAAACATATGGCTGTCGAGGCATAAGTACAGATAGGCTGAGCTTCCAGTGACTACCCGGATACTGGTGTAAGCAGTACTGGAGCAGGGGCTACGCAAAAACTGAATAAGACTATTCAATGACCACATAAACCGCATCTCCGCCATCGCCTATCACACTGCATTTGACTGCCATCATCCATCATATACCCACTTATCCTACTGGGTCGCGGGGGGTCTGGAGCCCAGCGGGAAGCAATGGGCACAACCCTGGACAGGGGGCCAGCCCATCGCAGGGCACACTCACACACCATGCAATTTAGCAACTCCAATCGGCCTCAGCATGTCTTTGGACTGTGGGGGGAAACCAGAGTACCCAGAGGAAACCCCACCATGACACAGGGAGAACATGCAAACTCCACACACATGGAACCCAGGCGGAGACTCAAACCAAGGTCCCACAGGTGTGAGGCAACAGTGCTAACCACTGCACCACCATGCCGCCCCTGACTGCCATTAAGTTTAGTTAATTTTGGATCCATGTCAATGTATAACTTTGTTCTCGTGTGAAAAGCAGTAAAAGTGTAACAGTTGCTGAATGTAATGGAATATGATGCTGCATGTTGAGGCGTTGAGCCTCTCTGGAGTTGGCTGAGTTGAGCTTTGATTGCAGTGTGTTACAGCATGATTACACATCTGTATTGTGAAGGCATACTTGTTCTCTCTCGCTCATCCAGGTGGTTTCTTCCATTCATCGGTCACATGGGTATCTGTACTTCCTCCGGTGTGATCAGGGATTTCGCTGGGCCGTATTTCGTCTCTGTGAGTACACCATGCTCAAGCATCCAAACCTTAATTTACTTGCACTTTTGAATATTTCACTGTGATTGCTGCTAAATGGGAATAAGGGTCCAGCAGTCTTCCTCTGATTATTGATGCTGTAGATATGGTACGCAGAGCACAAATATCCTCTGCTGATCTGGGAGCTCATTGGCATTCCTGGCTCTTACAGTAGGTGGCGGAGCCTAGTGATGCACAGATCACCTCTGACGTCATCTAAAACTGCATGTACGCACAAATCATACACCCACCACCAACTCCAAAGAATTATTTTCTCTGATTCAGACACCGACACCTGATCACAAATTACCAATATTTCTCAGTGGGATATATGTAAGCATGATAATCTGCTAACATATTACACGGAATTGGGCTGGTTTAAAATAAATTAAAGTAAAAGATCTTTTTTGGTAAAATAAAAATGTCAACAGGTATATTTCCACACCAGCCTGAACACAGGCTAGCATTTTTAATCCCTTCAGACTAAATTTCTGAAAGTCACAGCAGCTTGCCAAACACAAACTGTTTAAAAGCTAATGATAATGTTTGATCGCTGCAAAGAATAAGGTGGCAATAAAACATAATGAGTTCATCAGTCCAAACAAAGGCTGACAAATTGAGGGTAATTATATTAAATCTTCAAAAAAAATTGTCACTGGATATAAAATATCCAAATAGAAATATTGAAGCATACTGACAGTGTATGACGTATGCAGCACGTGACTCGTCCTGGCTCTGCCCTTCTTTTTTTGCTTTTGATTTTTCTCTCAGATACTTTTTGCCTCCATTGTTACCTAAGATAAATTGCCCCTGCAGTGAGACTGTATCCTGCTAATTCATACCTGTGGTGTACCAGTGCTTCCTGTGGATATAACTGCAGTCTGCGCATCAATAGAGGTGACCTGGGTCGCGATCCCCCCCACCTGTGGTGACCTGGGTCGCGATCCCCCCCCACCTGTGGTGACCTGGGTCGCGCTCTCCCCCACCTGTGGTGACCTGGGTCG
>JAODUD010000046.1:17574242-17598194 GCA_026784285.1 Stomatorhinus walkeri | reverse complement strand
GATTGCAATTATCTTTACTCAAAGTATCCAAATCACCTACTCTAAGAAAGATTCCCATCGTGTGTTGGTTCTGAACCCTTTCCAAAAGAAGCGAATATGAGGAAGCCCAGTTCCAACTGCCCCAGGTGATCTGCTGCCCACACTCTTCTAAAGGATTAGAAATTATTTAGTAAAACCAATTGAATACATACTTATCTGAGATACATATTGTGCCAAAGATCTCAGGTGAATTTGTAAATCATGTTCAGTAGCATAGTAGTCAATGGGTATATGCAGTGCTTGAAGTGTGGAAAACAGGTGCCGGGACTCCCTTTGATATTCAGCGGCAGTTGACAATCAGCCTGGGTTTGTATCCCCTGAATCAAAATCCACTAGTTCTCAGTATGATACTGGGATGTCGTTAAAAAAGGTGAGATCTGAAGAAATATGAGATCAGAGTAACCCGCTCCCCCGTTATTTGGGCCTCACTTATATGTATATTTAAAACGTTGCTTAGAAATCATCCTACATTTTATCCAAGATAATTTCTACGATAATTTCTGAAACGTGTGATTCCGAGGAAATTAACGTACACACCTAAAACTTGCATATACCACGCTCCCAGATGTGAAATCTTGAAATTGTGCGCAGCTTAAGGATTTTACAGCTCCACCTTTAAATAATATCATTACCATACACAGTGGTACCTCAGAACTCGAATTTAATCCGTTCAGAATCCTAAAAAGTTCGAGTTGGGATCGAACTTTCCCCATAAGAAATAACAGAAAACCAATTAATTGGTTCCCGGCCCTCAAAAATTACACCAAAATATGTTTTTTTAAGCATATAAACACAAAATGAACTGGATAAAACAAGGAGAGAATATGCTGTACTAAATACATCTAAGCACATGAATCAAAACAGTAATTTGTAAAGTAAGAAAATAAATGTATCGAAACTATGTGTCCTGCCCCGATCATCCGCTCCTTCCGCGTGCCACGCCCCCTCGTTAACCCCGTATGATCAGATGTTTCTGCTTGTTGTCGTTAGTCCTCTGTATTTTTTAGTCCGCGTTTCAGTTTGTTTCCCCAGTTCGGTCATTGTATTGTCCATCTGTGTTTTGTCTGCCTTACCTGTAATTAAATCCCGTATTCCCCGATACCCTGACGTCTGCGCCTTTGTCTCCGTTCCGTCTCCGCACTGTACGACAATATTATTATAATTAAATATATTAATGGTTTATTATTATTAAAATGATTAATAAGAATTTTTTTAAATGTATTTTATTATATAATAATTACGGTTACTGTCTATCGTTGTCTAGATGTATTTTTACTGTCTAAATATATGTATTCAGCTCGTGTAAACATGCACGACGCTATCACAGCGAAAGCGAGGTTGAGACTGAAGCTTTACCCTTTCTTTCAGCTAATGTAAATGCCGCGTGACTCATTTCCCCGCATACAAGTTATCTTAGGTCGGCGTTCATGGTTTGACTTCTGAGATTCAGATCGAGTTCTAGGTAGTTCTGGCTGGTTCGACTTTTAAGAAATTCGAGTAATAAGTTCGAGAACTGCGGTACCACTGTAAATGAACTTTAGTCGTAGACGCCCAAATCGTCTACTTAATTGTGGCGAGCTGCCACTATTTTTTAATCGAGGCTGAAATCGAGGTCCTGTTGACTTTCCTGTGCTGTTACTACAGGGGATGTCACTATGCCAGAAATTTAGTAGTCGATACCCATACCAGTGAAATTCCACGATTCTCAATACCCAATAAAATATAAAAATAAACAAAACAATTAATCCCAATCAAACCCACATACATCCTTTATTAAAAACATTTTAACATTGCAAGAAACAACAGTGGATTGTACTCAAAAAGGGCTACAAACAATTTTTATGGCACAGCATTACAATTGCAGTACCCGGATGATACGAGAAATGTGGAAATAGATATTAATAGTTTCATTTTATTTATTATACAACACACAAGGACAGCGCGGCACACGCGCGGTGAATTACTTTCTAAGTGTAGGATATTAAGTCAGAAATGAAAAGCAGAAGAAAAAAGATCAAAAGACGGGCCGCAGGAAAACCAAAGGCGACAAAGCGATCGTATCGCCATCCGTAAAGGGCTTACATAATGTACATCAGTAACTTTGGAAAAAACACTTTACAGTAAAAGCATTTTTATCCGTAATAGTAGCACATTTAGAATCGGTTTGCGATCTGTTAATATTTCTTGATAGTCAGGATTTAAACCAAGTTGTTCAAGAGTAATAAACATTGTAATTTGATTTATTTTTAATTTAATTGTCTATTGAAGGATTAATATTTCATTTAAAAACTTTTTTATAATTCCTCTCCTTATTGCACAGTTAGTTATTGATTAATGAAATGCTTTGTGATGTGTTTCCGTGACACCTGTGGTCCTCGATACTTTGGATCTGCGCCATTCATGATTTGGGCTGTGATGTGAGTACTGTGTTATAAAACAAATACATAATTGTAAAACGTGAAATCTGTTTAGTGGGCCTAGTGGATGCAAAACATCTGTTGTGTTATATGGATAAATGGTGTGATTTATGTAGAAGTACAGTATTAATTACTATGAACCAGAGAAATAGAAAGCACTCCTGACAACTCAGCCTGCAACTGGAAGAAATTAGTCTTTTAAATCCCATGGTAATCGAACCTGATCTTCCGTGCCAATATAAACAAATTTAAACCAGCTTCAGTTGGTTACTTAACTGGTTTCAACTGAGTTAATATCGTCAAGGACTTTCCCACCAAGTTCTACTACAGGCCACCTGTCACTTCATGTCATGCAAAAGAATTACTGCGGTGGAAGGTCTTGAATAAATATAGTTTATAGCCAAAGATACACCATTTTAAAAAGTATGTATTCTGAAGTGTTCTCTGACTACAAAATCGCTTCTGTATGGTAGCGCTAGTAGTTCCACGTCCCTGCTGAGCAAGTATGATTCCCGAGAAGAAGCTGGTGAAGCGGCCAGTAAACAGCAGTGCGACGTCAGAGCAGCTGTGGGCGGGCGAGGTACCTGTACCTGTAGCCGCAGGTGACGCGTAGGGCTGCGGGTAAGTCGTCGGCCACATCGGGGAGAAGGGGCTCTCTTCGTGCCCACTTGGCCTCCACTTGGAAGGAGAGCTGAAGCCCCGGCGGGACGCGGGCGAAGGTGAAGCAGGAACGCCGCCTGAAAGAGACCGCAGAAAGGCGGCCGAAGGAGGAGTAGCAGTGGGAATAGGAGCTTAACTTCCGGCAGGGAAAGGGAGAAAAATCCGCCACGACCTGAAGTCCTACGTCCTGTGCGGTCAGTTCGGTATGTGTGAGATACGAAGAAAATTATGTATTGCGATTTTTCATTAAATGTAGGAGCATTCTGTCAGACTTCGAGGAACAGCATGCTGAAGACAGCGAACCCTAGAGAGGCAACAGAAAGTAAAAGGGCCAAATACACCGGAGTGTATTAAAGTCTTAATTTCGCTATTAATGAGAAATTTTGTTAAAAGTGATTTTCTCGCAGTACGAGTCACTCGTAAAATAAAGCTGCTTCGCTTCTGGTTTCGATACCAGCAGATCGATGTACAGAACTTGCTTGGTCCCTATTGACGCGCTTATTCAGACGCGAGTGTCCTACAGGCCAGCCGGCTGCCTGCGTTTGAGGAATGATGGACAGTAAATGAAGGCTTTTGTGTGTTTTCTTCGTTGCTGTCTTAGCACAACTCGGGAGAATATTTCGCTTCATGGCGTCGCTTTGACTTTCCGGTAGTCAGGTTAATGTCTGCGGCCGCTGTTCGTGTTTCTGTTTCACGCAGGTACAGGTAGGCTACTGTTCCCCAAGTGGTGTAAATGGTGAGCGTCCTTTATTATGTAATTTATACATCTTGCGTATTATCGTCTATCTTACAGAAGGAAAGTGTAGCTAATAGTGTTTTTTTTTTTATTACATATATTTCGTAAACAAATCAGACTACAACCAAGTAACACTTGGTTAAATATTAATGATGTTTATCTGATTTGGTAACGCTCTCTTTGATACCTGCATATCTCTGAGGAAAAGTTTATGTAAGGATGGCTTTTTTTAGTTCATAATTGCACATGCAGCAGACATGCATTCTGATTTTAATCTGTCCAAGAGTGTTTTCAGCATGCTACAATTATAGATACAAGAAGTTTTGAGAACGAGAGATCAGATGTGCCTCGTCACACCTGTTTTCAGAGCTAAATTAATATGAATACAGATCAAATATAACAGATGCGATGCCTTTCGTGACAGTGCTCCTCTTTCATCCCCATCCTTCTCTCTTCTCTATCTTTTCCTCGTCTTCGCAGCCTGCTTTCTAACCTTATCCTTACTTATCTTTCTTCAGACCCAGGACTCGCTTAGTCATGCCCGGATCCAGCATAGGAGATCCCCAGGAACTCCACCCACTCAAACCACCCCATGGCTTTGATGAGACAGGCCAGCGGCAGGGGACACAAAACAATAGTCCCAAGCAGTATTGGGACCGCAGATTGGATCAGAACCAATTCCAAGAGCGTAGTGTGGATCCGGGGGATCATGAGACTGGAGCGTTTTTAGCTGTGAAGTCCCTCCCCAGGAATGCTAATGGTCACAGGCCTGAAAGCATTGACTTCATTCCGGGCTCCGTGGAATCACTGCCAGGCTGGGAGGTGTGCTTGCCTTGCGCTGGCCCAGGCCGGCCAAGGTGTTGGACTGTGTTGTGCTGCTTGTTGACCTGCGGCCTGTCCAGAGTTTGCGGGCGCTGTGCCCGTTCACCGTGCCTGCCTCCCGAGGGCAGTGCCAACGAGCCAAAAAAGGGCCATCTGGAGTCGGGTCTGCCGGTCCTGCAGGAGCCGAGGGCAGTGATAAACAGCAGCTTCCGTTATCCTGACGTCCGTCTGGGTGGAAAGAAGGTGGAGATCCAGCCCCGTGGCTCCAGCCCCCCACAGAGGCAGTCATCAAACCCGGCACGGAGTGAGCATCCTTCTGTAAGCCGGCTCAGCGACTACTTACCGGACAGTCCCTCTGACGGTGGGAGCGAGGACGGCATGGACATTGACTCACTAATTGCCAAGAAGCTGTTGGAGCTGTACACTCAGCACCAGATCGAGCAGCTGGCACACTGCACTTCCGACTCGGTCTTCATCAGTCGCACCAGCCAGATCAGCCAGCTCATCAGCGACATCCAGCAGGAGCACGACCTGGAGGAGCAGGATGCTGAGTGCCGGATTGTCCATGGCATCATCCGGCTAAGCACGAGGAAGGGGCCCAAGAACAGCCATCGGGGAGGGGGGCAAAGTGAGACCTTGCCTGACAGCGGCAATGATACCATGGTAGAGACCATCCACAGCTTTGACAGTAAGCCTCCAAACATCATACTGTTGCTCTTAAAATTGTTTTTCTTTTTTTGATCAAACGTTCCTTACAAGTCGGTGTAAACAAATTCTGCCAGAAGTTCCTTTTGGTGCACATAGACCTTTGTTGAATGTTGTCTGCTATACCCTGTTTTGGGCAGTTTTTCTTCTGCTCATTTAATGCACAAGATTTTACTGGTGGATTGAAGATGATTCAACTTCAACTTCTGGATAAATACTGATGATTCTCTTACACTCCCAGAACTGGTTCCACTGAAGCTTTTTTCATTGGTGTTTCCCAGAGGGTGGAGCCACCAAATCCCACCCAAAGTCTGATTTTAAATTTAACACAGAGAACAAGTGATGTATAAGCATGCTGAAGCAGTCAGATCTAAACTATAGTATAGTTAAGATTTGTTGAATTTTAACTTTTATAAAAGTGTGTGCTGAGGATGTGTTTTTCTACTTTAGAGAATCCAAATCAAGAAGTATGGTTCTTGTATATTCAGACAAGTCAAATGTCTACATTTTGAAATCCAAAGTGATGTTATTGAGGTTTCTTGTGGTCGAGGATAGAGTGGGACAATTAACACAGACTCAGAAACAACCAGACAGTGTTACTGGTGAATGATGGAGAACTGATGGTAGATGCCAACAATTCAGCTAGGAGGCAGCAGCAGCCTGAGCAAGAGATGAGCAAATGGGTCTATAGAGTCTCCAGATTCATTTATACAGCATCTGAGGAAACATGAAAGATCAATCATAACCCTGAGGTTGTCTCTTTTTTTTCCAGTTAGCTAGGGGCATTTGGAAGATATCTGTTGATTGTCAAATTTTGTGACCATGTTGAGGAGAACAAAGCTGGAGCCTCACAGGAGAGTGTCCTATCTTTAATCGTCATAGGTTGGGCTGTTGTGATATAATCGTGACCGTATGGTGTATGTGACGTAATCACCAGGGCTTTATATGATGACCGTAAGCATTAGTCCAGATGCCAGCCTCTCAGTACTATACAGATGTTTACTAACAATCACAATTTGGTAAGCAGATTAGTAATACACGTGAAATTTTAATGAGAGGTGTACTGTGAAGCCCAAAAGTTAATTATCTGTATAAATTCGTTGTATTATCATGTTTATTAAATTCAGTTAACAGAGTACAGAAAGCATTACTGTTTTGGTATATCACGATATCGATTTATGAACACAAGTGGTGGCAAAGAATGGGACAGCTCAACTGCCACAACATCTTTTGAAAGAGGAGAAATTGACTAAAAACAGAAAAGTTTAAAAAGACATTGGTGGTGTAGCGGTACTCTGCACTATAAGTCCGACATGTTTAATGAACATGAGAATACCCTGAATTTATACAGACAATTAGCTTTTCCAGAATATTTTAGGTGTACTACTGATCTGCTTACCAAATTGTGGGCTTTAGTAAGCGTCTCTATAGTACTGAAAGGCTGGCTTCCAAATAAATGTTTACGCCCATCATACAAAGCCTTGGTTATTATTGTGCATGAGGTAAATGATTGTGATTACATTACAACATGGATCTCTCACTCTATATACATTCTTCAGAGTACATCATGGGAACAAAACCCTAATAACATTGCAGTAAATTTGTGTGTTGGTTATTGCCAATGCTAGTGAGGTACAAAATGTACAAAAGTAGCGACATTATACACAATGAAGTAACATCAGTACAATTCACTAAACATCAACATGGAGAATGTAATGTTGCAGAAACATTTGTTGCCCCTTCTCCCTTCTATTTTAAGAAAAACTATTTTGTGGCCTTTAATTCTTCCATCAGTTTGTGAAATTCTCAGACCTCACGCTCTTCTGCATCTCTTTTAGCTTATCATACTGTCCGAATCTCAGAGCAGACACCATCAGACAGACTGGCCAGAGACATGAGGATGAGTGGTCGTAAAGGTGAGTTTCACCGATTGCTGTTGTGGACATGTTACTCTCCACATACAAGCTGCACCTTTAGCTAACGGGCAACTGATAGTCAAAGGTGTTTGTTGTCCAGGTTATTAACTTAAAGGGTGTTGGACTATGAGGGGGTAGTTCCAGGCTTTGTATTCTGGGGTGTCCCACTGATTAAATGTAAATTTGCCAAAAAATATTACTGGAATATGTGATATTTCTCTTTTTACAATAATGTACACCAACAATTTCTCTTTTTGGCATGCAGCCAAGGATGTATTTAATGTTTATTTGCAGCTTTTTTTTTTTGTAAAATGTCATTGCGCAGGCTGTGCATGCTATTGATTTGTTACATATTTTCCTCCTCACTTTTTTCAAGCTGGATTTGGTAAACCTAAGTATTGTCAGATGAAGCACATCTGAGTTTGAAAATAAGTGGCTCAATCAAGGGTAATTGGGATTAAAGCAGAAATGAGAACTAGCAGGATTTCATCTAACATAGCATGGATTTGCTTACTTCAGACACATTAGACACTGATGCTCTGTGAGCTTCGACAATCTCCAAGAGGTGCTAGGCTAACAGACTGTTTAGCAAGCCAATTGCCAATATCCCTGACCATCAGGTGGTTGTTAGCAATAGTACTTAAAGCAGCACAACATGATCTTCTAACTAGAACTAATGTGCTGAGCAGGTTTCTGGGAATGCTAATGTTATCCAGACATATAAATCCTGTGGCTCCAATAGGAATGATACCTTTTGTCATGTTATCAGGCATATTTGTGTGCATAAAACCCTTTTTCATTTCTGCCAGAGGCTGACTGTGGATGGAAGTGGTGCAGTGGGGTTTTTGTATGGCCAGTCACACCATATCCCTTTCTCTTTTTCTCCAGCCCAGTCTTCCACTTCACACGCTTCCTACTCCCCCAGTCACCATGACTCAGTGGTGACATCTTCAGGAGCCCCCCTGCTGCAGCCTTTCACATCGAAGTGAGATGCTGGTATCCCACGGGGTCCTTGTCTATAAGTAATGGGAGCCCCTGACCGCCCTCTGAATCCCGGTCCTCGGAGTAGCTCCATCCCTCTGCCTAGTATGAACTAGTGACTTCTCCCCACTCTGGCATGCCCCACTTCCAGCCAAGGTCAAAGTTCAGAAACACATCTAGGTTCATCCGAAGAGGTGTAGCAGATGGTCCTTATCCTGACTGATGATGGACTTCTGCTCATAGTTTATCCCTGTAATAGAATTACATGAAAATGCCATTTGTGGACCTATTTATGGAAGAAATTAAATATTTTCTTCAATATCTGCAACAGAAAGTGACATTAAGAGATGAATGAAGGATTTGGTTTTGCAGATCCATAGCTTGGTCATTTTGGTCATGAATTGCTTTCAGCAGAAATGATTTTTGCCACAGTGCACCACCAGCTTTTCCAAAAACACTACAGACACCGAGAGATGCCACTTCAGGACAAATCGAGTACAGTCACCTGTGCACATTCAAGCTTTTGGTTATTCGTGAGTTGGCTATGAACAATTAAATGGGAATATTTTTGGACGACAGGTAAGCCAAAAATAGGGCTGGGCGATTTTGGTGCCACATTTTTTCAGGACCATTTTTTCCATTTATATTGATAATTATCATGTTATAATTCAAGTCATTATGACTTTACTTCAGTGTTCAGTTTTCGCTTAAAATTCCCTTATAATTTCCCTTAAACAGATTGGGAACATGAAATAGGTGACCAACTGAAAGGACTGCAAACTTAATTCTAATTTTAATAAATAAATTATACAAAAATAAACTTCTGGTCATAGGGTGTAACACTAGAAAACACCAACAGCATTATCACAGTATTCTAAAATTCGAAAGTGGTAAAGTATGACAGCTGATTTTCAGTTTTTCTGAACCTGATGACTAAATTATTACAGTATTTGAATGGTCACAATCATGATATATTATCGATATATCGTCCAGCCCTAGCCAAAAATATTTAAACAGCACTGAAAAAGATTTGGATCACATAAAATCATATAATATATTAATGGTAGTGTTATTTAATACTTGTTACTTTAAGTGCATATTATGTCATTAATATTAAAATTATTTTTGAAAAGAATTGTGAGATCACTGCATCTAGGCTTGGGTACATCTTTGTTACAGCAGGCAGCCTCACTCGCATGTTAGCTGTCTCTGTGACTCTGCAATCTCACCTTTTCATGGTAAATTTTAAGCTTTTTAGTGCGGTTTTCATTTTTAATAATGGACCCAAGTATTATTTCCAAATTTTTATATTTGTAGGGATCTTCTACCCCTAGACCCCATAAAAGGGTGATTGGTACTTGGTGATCAAGTAATGTGGGAAGTTTGTTCCTGGTGGCTCAACCTGAATTTCTTTCCTACTCTGTGTGTGTGTGTGTGTGTGTGTGTGTGTGTGTGTCTGTAAGTAAAACATATGCAGCATATACTGTAAATTTAAGTTGCTTTCCATAAATTGTGTGTTATAAAAAGTAATACTCTTGCATACAAAAACAGACACATATGTAACTCCTAAGCTGAGAATGAATGGTATAGTTTGAGGCTAAGCTGTGAGATCTGTACACAGACAGTAGGACATGCTCTGCATGAGGAGTGCGCGGGAAGTGACTGGGATGGAAGTGTGTCAGAAAGCACCTGCTTTTAGTCCTCTGGGTGATTCTGCTTGCCCTGGGAAATGCTGAAGTAAGACTTGGAGACATGGAAGGATATGAGCTAAAGCCTGTTTGGTGTTTTACGGTAACAGATGGAAATTTGCCAAAATATTGTCCTGCCATCTGCCCTAGTAAATGTGAAATCTGAAAGATGGACTCATGTCATTCCTTGTACTGATGAAACTTGATATCCTTGCCTCAGTGGTGCACATACCTGATCGTATAGTGTGAAGGCTCATATTGGGGTGTCGGGAGCATGAGGTCACTGGAGCTCTGCTATGTTTGGCTGGTGCTGCATGAGCAGGACTCAGGGCCACTGCTGCATGGTCCAGGCAGACTCACTCTCCCACAGGAGGTACATCCTTGGCCTGTGTAAAGTCAGGACCTCATGGTTACCACAGTCTGCTCTTTATACTGTGCTGGACACAATCCCATCCAGGTGTCTTCCTGTTTCTCTCAGGTTTGTTCCCTCTTTGCAGTTCTCTGTTTGAAAAGCACTTTACCAACATGTTACTCCAGAGAACCACAACCTGACCCTTTGTAAATCCTTTTTTTAAGCTGAAGTCCTGTTAATCAATTAGGAGGGAGTCTGACCCTGGCTGTCTCCCTGCAAACACTGTGAGTCTCCGCCCACCCACCAGCACGGCAGGAACCTGTTGGACAGGTTCTAGCTGCGGAAGGAAGTGAGATCTTGTTTTCTTGTGTGTGAGGCTCCAGCACCCAGTGCAAAACCTCTGTAACATTAAGAAAAGGGGGATAATGTATGGACTAATACCATAATAATTCTTTGCAGATCATAATCCAAAGAGAAAGCAGACAGATTCCTAAGTGCACAGGAAGAGGAATTTGAGCTTGACAAGTTTTTCACACAATGATGAAACAACCTTACATGTTTTGTCTGAGGTTATAATGCGCAATCATACCTATATTCTTGACCTAACGCTGCATTTTTTTTAACCTTTTAGCCAGGCAAAAGTATAAACTTTCCATTTATTTTACATAAGTTTTAACATAATGTCATGTTTGAATGCTTTGGTAATTTTTATGTCAGATATATGACAGTGTATTTTTTTTTCTTGTGATGGTCATATTGTTTAGTGTAAACACTACATGCAGGAAAAAGGTATATTTGTCTAGGACGGACAGTGCCTGTACTAAAAAATGACAAGCATTTTACTGCCGAGTAGCTAAAGGCAAATTCCACACATAACAGCAATTGGAATATGTTGCAACTACAGGAAGCAATGTACATTATACATAATTTACATTTAATTATACCATAACCAAATAAAATCATGTACGGGCACATTGCTTTCTGTAGTTTAAACAGGGAAATAAATATGTACATACACACACACACACAATTAACTAAATAACACTGAAATACAAACGAACTCATTTGATTAAAGAAACAAAGAACAGTTCACGCAAAATGGGTTTAGAAAATATGAAAAGAAACTTCTCAACACCAAGCTAACATACAATATGAATGTACACAAAATAGTATATTCAGTATACATAATAATAATAATAATAAGAATAATCTATTGTCATTGTCACGACAACGAAATTGAGAATTGAGTGCAGGTGACTCAATGCAAGGCACAAGAGTGATAAAAGAATATATTACAAAATATACAAAATTGCACTGACTGTATAATTGCACTTATGAAATATAAAAATGAACAGTTGTTTTGAGTTTAAGGCCATGATTGTTTTGGATAAAAACTTTTTTAGGCAGTTTGTCCTGATAACCACCACAAAACAGGAAATGCACACTAGGAGGAAATTCTTAATAAAATTGTTGCCAGAGTACTTAAAATAATGGTTTTCTCTAAGCCAGCATAACCTTGACTATAAAACTACCAAAGTCTTCTGGTATATGGGATTTAGTGGGTTGCGTGAATTATTTGAATTCTCATTTTAATAAATTGTTGCATGAAGTGAATCAATAAATATTACAACTAGTGAAAGAGAGTTTACCTCCTTGTTCCTCCAAAGTGAAGCTTTAAAATGTTACATTAATAAACTAACTGTATTCTTGGATGACTAGCAACAAAATTATATTGTTATGTGCCGTAAGTTCAGCCTCGGCCGGTTACATCTTCCCCTGTGCCTGCTTCTCCCCCACTGTCTGTGGAGAAGCGCGAGTGCTTTTATTGTCATGAGGTGGGTCATCTTATTTCTGTATGCCCGGCCCTTAAATGAAAGAAGCTCGTGGCGTAACTCAAAAGGTGCAGGTTGTAACTGGTATAGACAGTGCTTCACCCCTATCTCAAGAAGTGGAGGCTGCCTTCCAGCCCTTTGTGTTCTCGGGTTCGGTTTCGCTCAGTGAGACTGATGTGCGACACCCTGTGACTATCTTGCGGGATACGGGTGCTGCCCAATCGTTACATACAGTATTGTGTAAAAGTTTTAGGCAGTCAAAGAAAATGTTTGATTTTAATGTTGGTATAAAACTTAATCATTTCAAAACCTAATGTCACCATAGAATTTGTAGTAACCATGCAATACACCAATGTATTTTTTTCACTTGACCACTGGTACACTTTAATTGAATAATTAATACCTCATTCAGTTATTTTACTGATTAAGTTATATTAATAATGGCTGAATGGAATGGCTGAGGTGCCCCTTGAGGAGAGGTTTAGGAACTGAAGCTGTGTTCTAGCCATCCAACAAGATCAGCAACCTTTTGGCAAACAGAAGACATTCTTCTAAGTTTTTATTGTTTACTCTTGATAATATGCTAAGGTTAAAAATGTTTTTTTTCTGTGCAAATATACACTTTCTACCCAGATAATTACCTTAAAACACTTTTTAAAGACTTTTGCACAGTCCTGCATATATACCATGCACACAAAAGGCTGTATGGACCACATAATATTTTAGGCAACAACAGCATATTAACAGAACATGGATCTCGTAGCAGACGAGAGAGAGGTCAGCTCCATTTGGTTCATTGAATCACCTTCTGACAGTGTTACTTTGTCTACAATGAGGAACACACTGATATTTAGTCCTGACTCATTCCCTATATCATACAAAGTACAAATGCATGCAAATGGATAGGCATAGGGGCAACAGAGCATGTACTCCGCTCTTACTATTTAAAATGCATCCACACATAAAGTTTAAAAAAATACAGCTTAAAAAATAATTTGGTAAGGATGCTACATGATGCTATGGATGAAAGTCAAATAACTGTAAGTAATTAACTCAAGTTAATGGGCAGCAGAGCTTTGTGTGATCCAACATAAATGACATTTCTGTGCATATCCTACCAGCAAAACGTAAGTATTATAAACCTGAAACGATGAGGAGTAGCAAGGTATCCGACAGCAATTTACCCAACCAATTTCCACCTGTGGTGATTTATAACATAACTGTAAACAAAACCAACTTAACCTTATTTTAGAAAACTAAGAGGAACGTGCGGGAACGGGGCTCAGGGCACCAGTGAATGAATGAACGTGTCATAACAAAAAGAAGAAACGTCGATTATTATGAATATTTTTTTAAATAAACGTGTAATACAAGTTAACTCAACAGTATAATAATTAAAGAATAATGCGTACAATTGCCAAATGCACACACAGGAACCACGGTTCGAGTCTCTGGTTCCGCATGTGTGGTAACATCTACAGTCCAAAAACATGCAGAGGTTAACTGGAATTACCACATTACCCATAGGTCTGCCTGTCCTGTTATGGATTGGCGCCCCATCCTGGGTTGTTCTCTGCGTTGCACTCCACTGCCACTCTGTATAGGACAATCGGTTACAGAAAGTAGATGGCCATGTTCTATACCGAGATTTCTAGAATATTCTCTTCCTTTCGGTGCTCATGTTTCCTACCGAGATCTTTAACCAGACGAACGACCTCCGGTCAGCCCTCCGCGACGATCTTGAAAATCTATTGGCTGTTTGTCTTGTCATTTAAATAATGCGCCCTCTCATTGGTTCCTAATTAGGAGGAAAGCGTTGCTGGTTTCCAGGAAGCAGTTGTAGCATCACTGCGGGAGCGTGACTCCTCACGTAATTTCTCATCGTGCAGGGAGTTATTTATCAAGTTTATTGTGTGTTTGTAAGCGTAATTAAAAAATATTAATTATGGGTGACGATGAAGAAAAGTACGACGGAATGCTGTTAGTTATGGCACAGCAGCACGAAGGCGGAGTCCAAGAGGTGAATTATAATCAATGGTTTATGGGGGATGGGGATGCTGGTTTTAGGTTGAGACTTTGCGTGTGCGATAGGGCTGTCCAGAAACAGTAACGCACTGTAGCAACAAATCAATACTCTGTCGCCAATATGTTTCGTTTCAACGATAATAAAACAAGTGGTGGTTGCCTCCTCACAAATGGTCAATTTGCAGTTTCTAGATCGGTGACGGCGTTATGCCGAAAAAGGCATCCCTGCCGTAGAATGCATACCTGTCTGTAAATGATCGATTGGTCGCTGATCTGAAATGAGTTGAGCTACTTTGTCTACTTTGTACCGTAGTGCTAATCGATGGCCCTAACCCTAATCCCTAAAAACCCTACCCCCCCCCCTCCAAAAAACCCCCCAAAAGCTCAACTCGTCAGAATACCGGCATGCATTCTACAGCAGGGATGCCTTTTTCGGCATAACACCGGTGTTGAGTTAATCCGTTATCTGAGCTTGATGTTTTCATCATGTAACATATCGTCTAAAACTTTCTATGTTGAAAGTACTCCATCTTCACTTAATATTTCTATATTTTTAATAATAATTTTTTATTTACTTTGGCTGGGAATTTCCAGGGACATGGTTGTATTGCGTTAACCTCCAGCCCTCTGAGTTTCCAATGATCGTGAAGGCTGAGTGACGGGGAAAGCCTGCTTTACAGTCTGCTTTGCTTTCCTGGCAGCTGGTGAACACCTTCTTCAGCTTCCTTCGCCGCAAGACGGACTTTTTCACAGGTGGAGAAGCCGGGGCACCTGAGGAGGTTTGTAATGGAAACACATGGCAGCATTTGTCTGTGGTGACAGGAAGTTTGTGATGGCATGTTTGTTTATTATAGGCATCTATTGGTGGCTTTAAGGCTTATTATTAAATTATATAATAAAAAATCTTGACTGTTTAGATGAAATAGGCCTACTTACATTCTTAGAAGCAGTGAACATGATGTGTGTTTATGTGTGTATATTTGTAGCTAGTGAAGGAGGCCTTTGCCCACCACAGCCAGCTGGCATTGAAAGCCCACAGGGAGAAGATCAACAAGCAGGAAAAAGAGAGGCGTGAGAAAGCAGAACGGGCTGCCAGACTGGCGGAGGAAGAGGAGAAGAAGAGGAAGAAGGCTGACAGCTCTGAGGAGCCCAAGATCATGGAGTTGACAGAGGAGGAAGCAGAAAGGCTTCAGCTAGAGATTGACCAGGTTGGCTTTGTGATTTGAATGTCCTGATTTTGTCATTCAACACATCCCCGGGTCAACAAGGTAGGGGCTTGTGTTTTACTTCTTTAACCAATCTGTCTTCACCGCATAGTATCACCGCATTGGACCATTTTTTTCTCATTTTCTAACTCAAGGCTTCCACCCATTGACCTGGGGGCCATGTGGGCTAAGCCACGGTGTTAGCAATGGGAAGGTTGCTGGTTGGAGCCTGCGCTTGGGACAGTAACCACATGTCCACGAGCCATCGCGCAAAATTCTTAAGGTCCTGCTTAACAGAAAACACTGGTTTTACTTAATGTGGTGATGTCATATGATGAAGACTGTGATTGGTTAAAGAAGTGAAACACAGGCCCCTCCTTTGTTGATCCTGTAACTCGTTGAACTCTGCAAAATCAGGATGTGCGTTGTGACTTATCCTTGGACAAGTTGCTGTCTGGATAAGGAAAGGTTGATTCAGTTTCTTGGTTTAACAGAAGAAAAAACAGGAAGAAAAGGAGGTAAAAACACCCGAGAGCCAAACCGAGAGTCCGGTGGAGGAAGAAAACAAAGGGGTAAGTGGCCTTGTTACATACAGCTGTTAGTCACCCACAGTCTCGGCCCTCTCACTCAGGTAGCAAGTGCCTCACACTATAGGTCTAACTGGGAATGAGCAGTTAGCTAGAGCTAGAACTAGAGTCCCTATGAGCTAAACTATACAGGTGTGTTATAATCTATACCTGAATAAAGACAGTGAGCCTGGGTCTCACACATCCACTGGAAGAGCATTCCACAGCTGAGGAGCTCTATAAGAGAGAGCTCTGCAGCCTGCCATAACTTTCTTCCCTAGGTACTAATAGACATCCTGCTCACTGAGATCTAAGCAAGCAAGAAGGGTTAGAGACCTTGTAGATCTCTCAGGTATTCTGGTGCAAGGCCATTCAGTTCTTGTAAGTTAATGGCAGTAATTGATTGTCTTAACTGGAAGTCAATGAAGGGAGCATAGAACTGGGCTAATAATGTCATTTCTTTTAGTTTTTGTAAGATCTCTGGCATTCTGATTTACACCCATGATAGCAGGTTGCTCTGTTCACTACCTCTAACCCTAAAACTTGTCTCCTGCACCTCCAGTCAGATTCTGAGGGTGAAGAGGATGAGAAAGATAAAGGGAAGCTGAAGCCCAATGCAGGCAATGGAGCAGACTTGCCCAGCTACAGGTGGACACAGACCCTGTCTGAGGTGGATGTGAGTATGCGCCTCTGGTACTCTGCTCTTTGTTGCTGAGGGACATGGCTGCTTCACCTGAATTTCACTGGCCTGCATTTGCTGCTGGGAAGGTGTCGGGTCCTTCTCCCGCAGAGCACACTAGCATAGCACACGGCTGTCCTGATTTATGCTTTTTGGTCTTGGGGCACAGAGCGGAACGATTTAATTTCATCACTTTAATGAAATTTTGAAAAGACGAGCTCTCATTCAGCAGTGATGCGTAATGCTGAACCTTACAGTTGAACTTGTCTAAAGCCAATAACAAGGACAGCGTAACGTAGCTTGTGACTGTACACAATGGCCATGGCACCAAAAACCCGGTTCCCGTAGGTGCTGGTGCCCTTCGATGTGCCGTTCCGGCTGAAGGGAAAGGACTTGGTGGTGGATGTGCAGCGGAGGAGCCTCCGGGTGGGCTTGAGGGGGCGGGAGCTGGTCATCGATGGGCAGCTCTACAATGAAATCAAGGTAGAAGAGAGCTCCTGGCTCATCGAGGATAGCAAGGTGGTCACCATCCATTTGGAGAAGGTGAGGAGGGGGAGAGGAGATGCCTGTGGCGTGAAGCTTGGCTAAACGCTCATCCTGTTTGTGGCGACGTGGATGCGCAGGCCAAACTTGTATGTGACACAAACATTCAGTTAATTATTTAGTATCTTTTCAACTGGCCACGAACTCGTCCAGATACATTCAGTCATGAAGTATGTTTAACAAGTTCCTGTTATCTGGCCCCCTTTCGATTTTAGATCAACAAAATGGAATGGTGGAGCAAACTAGTGACTACGGACCCTGAGCTCAATACAAAGAAGATATGCCCAGAAAACTCCAAGGTGACCAGCAGACAGGCAGTGAAGGCTGAGCTGCTGCAGCCACGTTAGCGGCTGTAGCGCTGACTGAATAAGTGTCCAAGTATAGCGTTCCTTGTTTAAGTTTAGTACTGTCACCTTGTGGGCAGCTGTCGGACCTGGACGGTGAAACCCGTAGCATGGTGGAGAAGATGATGTATGATCAGCGCCAGAAGTCCATGGGCCTACCCACCTCAGACGAGCAGAAGAAGCAAGATATTCTCAAAAAGTATGTTCCTTGGTGAAGGTGGCATCCAGGCCTTCACTCGGCCATTTTCATGTTTCATTGGCTGACCTGCTCTGTGCTGATGCAGCCTGTTTGCTGTCCTCCTGTGTCCGCAGGTTCATGGCGCAGCACCCAGAGATGGACTTCTCCAAGGCCAAGTTCAGCTGAGAGCTCAGCCTTGTACAGAGCCTCCCATGTAGAGCAGGAGCCCCGTTTCCAGCTTCCTTCCTTTCACTGTCATGAGGCAAGGAGGGCAGATTGACGTTCGTCTGCTTTCCGTAGGCTCACCTCCCTGGTTGGCTGATGAATCTATCTGTGTGCTGTGATTGGTAGCTTTTTTTTTTTTTAATATTAAATAAATTAAAACTTCATACCATCGTAATGTTGGAAAGCTTTGTCCAGTGACTACGTACTGTGCTTAGTGGGTCAAACATAATCCAGGGAGCAGGATTCCTACAGGCTCTCCTTTGTATTATGAGCTTCCAAGGAAAAGATTCATATGGTGGGATATTTGTAATTGTTTTGCAGAAAATGAGTACTGCTTCTGACAGCTAGCTAGTAAGGATGTGTCTGCTTGTGTTTGAGTAATGTACTATAGCATGATTGCCCGAGTTCTGTTTATGAAGCCAAAAGCACGAGAAATAGTGGTTAAAAGGAGAAAAACTCAGGCAGTAAAACAATCAGAAGATGATCTTGTTTTGGTGTTGCTTGTACATTAAGATGTATGAACACTGAGTGTGTAGGTGATGGGCAATGATCAGCCATACTTTACAAATATGAACTATGAATCCCAAAGTACTAGTTGATACTAGGCCTATACTAGTTGATTTTTGTTGCTGAAGTCAACAGAATCATCACATATCATACTGTTGGTTTGCAAATTTTACCGCAGTAACATGTGATGCCTCCCTCTAGTGGCTGACAGTGGCTTCCAATAGGTCTAATTAATCGCAAAGTAATAAATATTAAAAAAAAAACAGATCAAACTGACGCATAAGCACCTCTACGCTGTGCAGCTGCTGATGCACGTAGGTGCCCTGTCACACTATGGCAGGCCTGATATTTAGTGTTCCAGTTCTCAGATCAAATTCTTTGAATATAAGTTTTATACAGTCTGGTGTCTGTATGAAACAGCTTCCCAAAAAAATCACATGTGTGACCAAGCAGACTTGTGACTTGGTTTTTGGTTACAGTTGCACCCCCTAGATTTTGTGTTATAAGTATCAGGCCAGACTGCCAGCATGTGGGTCCATTTGGTAAACAAATAGACAAATGGACAAGAAAGTGTGCAAGCCGACAATAGCCAATTACTGTAGCTATTCCTGCAGAATTCAGTTTGATTATGATTACTGAAATTATTTTGTTTATCCTACTTTTAGCAGATAAAAATTTTAGCGCACAAGGAAGCAATTTTCAAGGTGTGTAAGGTTAAGGTTGTTAGGGTTTAAATTCCTAAAAAAAAGCACCGCCCGTTTACCGCTGACCCCTGAGGGGTACCTGTCCTGAAGTGTGCTAGTAAAGTAGCCAGCTTGCTGAACAGCATAATAAAAATAATTCAGGTGATTCTTTTTAATGGTATCTAGGGGAAGTCTGTCAATTCTCTTCTTGGGTTAATTTAGGTTTATGATATTAATGATCTGTGCAAAGTGTACATATACATTCCTTAAAAACATTTCTCTGAAATAATGCTATGATTCATGAGAAATAAGGCTGAGCATTAAACCTGGGAAATCTGGAATTTGTGTCATGTTAAATGGGGAAATAGGAACACAATATTCTGTATCTCAAACTTTATAAATACATATACATAGATTATTTATATATAATATAAATATTATATATTATATGTAGCAATTATATGTAATTTTCCCCATCATTTTTTTCTCTCTTCAAACTATTTCGAGTTAGTGCATTAGCTGCCTAATTGGTAAGATTGCATATTAACTACTCTGCAAGTTTTTCAGGCCTGCGTCTCCCAATGAAAGCACAGGCAATTTGCATGTTGGGTAATTGTGTGCTGGGGCAGAATGCAGGCTGTGGTCTGTGATGGTGGAATGCATGGACAGTAAGGTTCAAGAAATCATTTCTATATTGTTGCCCGTGGCCATTACAGACATGTACTGCCTCTCAGCCATAAAGCAGCCCAGCGTGAGGTCTGGCTCACTGAGCCTGACAGGACTGAGACCTGGCTGTCGTTAAAACCCAAGGTGACGGAGGATCGGCATGTATTTCGCATGCGTATAACAGGGTTTCAGGATATTGGCAGAGGGAGTGGATTGATCAGTTCTAGCAATTCTGATTTCGGGATAAGAAGTATAAATTTGTCCTCCACCTGTCCCAGTCACTTTGGCAGAAGCCCAGACCTGGATCACCACATATGGGCAAAATTTCATTTCGGATAGGATATGGGAAAAAGTAGTGCTCTGTCCGAGCTCACCCAGGAGCAGTGAGAGGGGATGGCAGACCTTAAACCCGAGTTTAAGTCTTAAACCCGAATGGCATCGGCGCATGAGGATACACTTTGACTCCACCGTGTGTTGGGGCTGGGGCTGAACCTTTAGAAGGTCATAAAACATGCCTCCTTATTAACTGATTTCACTTTGGTTCTGGAGCGAAGCTGCAGCTGATCACACCTGGAAGATTGGCAATTTTATGCTGCGAAATTAAAAAGAGCCCCCTGAATTAGTGTGATAATTGTATGGCGTCATTTTTAATGGGCCTGTCAGTGATTACAGCCAAGTTCCACCAATAACATGCAGGCGGCAGCATGGGCTGGGGCACCCCAGAGTGTGACAAAATGAAAATGTCAATCATATTAATTGTAAATTAGTCTGAGTAGCTCATTGTCAGAGCAAATAAATCCTGATGTGTTCCTTGCAGCCCTGGAGACAGAACAACGTGATGAAGGATGAGTCCATTCACTTAATTCAGGGTGAGGAAGGGAGAGAGAGGGAGTATGGAGGGAATGGACAGACAGTCAGACATCAGCATGACCAAAGCCAGGAACACCAATACACCAGCCCGTACATTGATAGGGCAGCTCGCTCACTGATACGGTAGCACTGATATAGTAGCTTGTACACTGATAAGGCAGCTCGCACACTGATATGGCAACACTGATACAGCAGCTCGTGCACTGATACGGCAGCACTGATACGGCAGCTCTTACACTGATAGGGCAGCTCGCACACTGATACTGCAGCACTGATATGGCAGCTCGTACACTGATACGGCAGCACTGATACGGCAGCTTGTATACTGATACAGCAGCTCATACACTGATAGGGCAGCACTGATGCATACAGCACCAACTGCTTCTTAAAAAAATTTAGTTTCTGTATCATTCTTAAGTTATCATTTTTGACAGAGTGATAGAATTGACAGAGTGAATGTATTAACGTCGACTAGCCTTATTTTATGTGAACTTACTTGTGAAGACACTGTGTGGCAATGGAATAACATGATACATTTCTACCCATTCATTGAACAAGGTGCATATGAAGTATATTCCTGTGCCAGGTGTCAAAATCACAGATGGATTGATTACACACTGTTACGACAAAAAAAGGCAAAACAGAAGACGTAAGATTCCCAGTGGCAGAAACACCAGCTGCATTCCTGCTAGCAGCAGAAACAGAGACATACTGATGACGTTCACAAGTAAAACTTCTGAAAAGACTATGATCTATTTCTATGGCAGATCTTGGCAACTTAGAGACAGCAGTTAATCTAATTGCATGCGTTTGGACCGTGTGGGGACATGGTGCAATGGGGGGAGCATGGTAAACCTTTGCACATACAGGAAGCGGGATTCTCATCCCCAACCTTGGAGCTGTGAGGTGACAGTGCATCTCACTGAACCACCCTGGATGTGTTGCATTTATTAATCGTAAATTTACTGTATAACCATGACCCTGACAAATGTTTAGAAAATGAATGGATTTACTAATATATGTATGCAGACATACATATACAGCAATTCCTTTTTATGCTATAATTTTAAGGTAATATTTAATAATAATAAAGTAAGAACTGTGTGCATAGACCTTTGGGGACACGGTGCCCCCCACCCCCCCCCCTTGCACACCCACATGCATGTGACTAACTTCACAGGTTTACTGTATTGTAATGTAGCTAATAAATCAATCAAATCACAACCACTGGACAGCTCGTTTGTCCAGGGGCATGTTACTGGAAGATATAACTCAGCTCATAAATTACACACATCTGTTCTTTATGTGTTTCAGTAAATCCCTTGGCAAAGAAAGGGCTTCTTTAGCCAGCAAAGAAAACATTTCCTATCCATACAGAAGGATCAGGATGCCAGGAATATCATACACACGCCAAACAATTACATGGTGATATTAGCTTCTTGGGTGACCTTTCCCAAACTGGAAAAGAGTTTATTACCGAAAATCACATGGTCTTCTTCCACTCAGCTAGCGATTCCACCTGAACTCCGCGGCCTGACCCTCCACAACGCTCGGGAAATCTTGAAGCAGCAGTAAGCATATGGGTTGTCTAACCTGAAGGCTGCAGATGCAAATCCCAGGAGCTGTGTTGCATTACTCTTGATCCAGTCCTGTTCAGGAACAAATATGTAAGTAGCGAATGGCTTCTGCAGCAGCCTGATGCTGAAATTCATACTTTCAGGCTTGTTTCCTGCATGCCACATTTTCTTAGTGCCTCTCACCATTGTTTTAATTAAGGTGATAAAATGTCCTGATAATTGCAGAATATGGTATTATATTTATTACTGTAAGACAAAATACTACACGTGGGTGTGTGCATGTATCACGTTGGTGGCCTGCAGTCCGTTCTGACTTTGCATTTGGGTCAGGTAGACTTAGTAGACGCAGACAGGAGGACAGCTACTGGTTGTTGACTAGCAGCTGTATCAGATAAGCACACTTACTGTCCCGCTCTCTCTCTCTCACACACACACACAGACACATGCACAGAAAACCTGCCAGGTACACAATCACCACAGACATCATTCTAAAGCACATTATAAACATATATACACTTTTTTGGTACAAACCAAATATCTTTCTGTTACGTTCCCCTGATGTTCTTTCTCAGCCCATGACATACATATGAGCAGGAGTTAAAGTGGGATTTAGCAGATGAGAGAACCCTAACATCTAATGCTGTGATGCAGCAGGGAAAAACTCACCTTTAAATAACTCCCATAATGACTCAGGCTACATCCACAATGCCACATTTTCAATTAGACGCGGAGTTTGCTGGTGGGCTGCGAAGGATCTCATTTGAATGAGCCCGCGAAATGTTTTCTTGTTTCACCGCTATGATGCATTCAGCCATTGAATGCGGCCTTAGAAGGATGCAGCCCCAGAATTCGGACATACCCCTATACGCGTTTTAAAATGAAAATGTAGCAGTGTAGATAGAGCATCTTACTAGCAGTAGGATCAATGGTGGAGCTAAAATCACCCTCTGTAAGCTCTGAGGGGGAGTGTAGACAGACCAGGACAGGAGGGCCCTTGTAAGGGACTCCTTACAGTCATCGCTAGCAGTCACACTCCTCTCCCTGTGATAGCTTTACCTCTAAGTGGAACCTAATGTCACTCTAGCTAAGCTACCTGAAGTGTCAACTACCGTACTGCTAGCTGACAAGATAGCCATCGAAGTTCCACATAAAACAGCTTGTGTGTTTGATATGTGTTCAGCTCTGTTGAAATTTTGAATTTGAATTTATCTACCACTTCAGAAAAAAATCAACTCATTTTACGTTCGCTCCGCCTCCGAGGTTAGGTAGTACCGCGATCACAAGCTGATCTCGATGCATGAGCCCACTGAAGGGAAGGGATGGGAACAGCGTGTGTTGGGTGTGAGGGTGGGGCTGTAGGGGGGACACACGTTCTCATTTGTTGAGTATCTCAATTGCAGGAGCTGGAAGGAATGCCAGGTTGCAGCACAGGTAAAACAAACTCGCTTGACATTATTATGTATGAAACTGCCAATCTAATTTCTTTCTTTCTTTCTTTCTTTGAGAAAGTTGCTGGAACACGGTTCTGGATCGTTCAGGCCCACTTTAGCCGAGTATGCAGCAGGCCTGCTTATACCTAACTGGGTGCGCTTCATTCTATGGTCACTAGGTGGAAGCACTGAGAAGCCATTGTGGTGTCCAGGACTCAACTGCTAGTTCCATCTTCATACCCTTTAATTGCTGTTATACAAGAGGTATTTTCATGACACGTGATTGCTGATGGATGGAAATGGGAG
>JAODUD010000046.1:17550312-17565156 GCA_026784285.1 Stomatorhinus walkeri | reverse complement strand
CATGCTCTCTTGGGCTTCTACACGCTTTCACACTCATCTCGGTCCTCCCAAACATGCTTACATGCTCTCTTGGGCTTCTACACGCTTTCACTCATCTCGGTCCTCCCAAACATGCTTACATGCTCTCTTGGGCTTTTACACGCTTTCACACTCATCTCAGTCCTCCCAAACATGCTTACATGCTCTCTTGGGCTTTTACACGCTTCCACACACATCTCGGTCCTCCCAAACATGTTTACATGCTCTCTTGGGCTCTTACTCTCTTTCACACTCATTTTAGTGCTGTCAAACATCTTTACCTGCTCTTGCGGGCTCTTACACACTTTCACAATCATTTCAGTGCTCTTAAATATACTTCCATGCTCTCTTGGGCTCATACATACTTTCCCATTCATCTCGGTGCTCTCAAACTTGCTTACATTATCTCATGGGCTATTACACTCTTTCACACTCATTCCAATGTTCGCAATCTTGCTTATGTGCTCTCATGAGTGCTAACATGCTTTCACGATCATCTCAGTGCTTCCAGACTTGACCATGTTCTCTTGTGGGCTCTTACATGCTTTCACGGTCATTTCAGTACTCCCAAACATGCTTACATGCTCTCATGTGCTCTTACAGTGTTCGTAAAAATGCTGACATGCTTTTGTGGGCTTTTCCATGCTATCATACTCTTTTCAGTGTTATCAAACATGCTTACATTCTCTCTAGTTCTCTTACATACTGTCACACTCATCTTAGTGCCCTGAAACATGCTGACATTTTTTCCCACATACTTACCTTCTCTCACATGCTGATGTGTGTCCATGTAGTCTATTTGCTCATGGATAATGCACTTATGAGGGAATGCACACCACCCTCTAGATTTAAGTGGACTGACAGGTTTGAAAACAGAAGCACCCCAACATTGGAAAAACAGACCTGACCCCAAACATTTATCTCTGTGAGTGTAAAATCAAAACATTGGCTAAATATGGGTAACCATGCTAATACAGAATTTTTGTAGAGTCTGCTGCTGTGATGATTTTTCAGCAGTCAGTCCATCGATCTCCTTACACTATCCAATAAAGTGTCTACCAAAAAGAGCATTAAGTACCATCTCTTACAGAGTGAGGCCGTTAATTAATGGAGTAGAATATGGGAAAAAGCCATAATACTGAAGTGACACGTACAGGTAGACTCAGTACTGAAGAGTGGCCTGTTAGGGTTGTTCTCTGGATCTGCCAGTCCTGACTGTTATGATGAGGAAGAGTCTCCCCTAGGTCTTATGTTAACGCTACCATAGTATCTCCCTGGGGGATTTCTGGATCACAAAGCCCTCCAGGAGGAAGTCAGGTGGGACCCTGTACTAAACTCTTACCCTCGCTGGAGCTGGTGGTCGCTTGTGTGGAGGTACCAGGGCCTTGTGTATGAATGTGCTATCACTGTGCTTCCTGGTGCTCATGGTGAATTCCTGGCCCACTCTCTATGCCTTTCTGCATGAGGAGGTGGGCATCCTGACATCGCAGCACCTGGGAGCTCCCCCAGACCTCTGCTCATTGGAGTTCAGCAGGCTAAATGTCAACTAGACTAGTGTGGAACACTACATCTGTTTTGTTAGTTTTCTTATTACCATTTATGTGCGTCTTCTTTTCTTGGGTTCACTTCTGGAGTGATATAAAGCCAACAGTGACTTGAAAACCAAGTTCTGTTTAATGGGCTAAAACAAAAAAGTGGTTCTTTGTATGCAACAGAATCTTTTCCTCGGGTGTCACTGTACACCCAGCATGAAGCTGGACTGTGGGGCACTATGCATCATGTGCCCTGCGTGGCTGCAAACATACACGTGTGTATATGGTGTTTGTGAGTGTGTATGTGCGTGCACATGTTCTCTGGTAAACCCCATTGGAGATTGTCTCTATCTCACCTGCACCCTCTTTCCTCTTATTCTTTCATTCCCTTACTGACAAACTGAGGTTTTCTGTTTAAGACAGAGACTAATAATAATAATAATAATAATAATAATAATAATAATAATAATCTATCTTCCTGCAGATCGGACCAGACTGTGAGCACCATGCTGAGGAAACGGGTTCTAGCCAATCACAGGGCACATCCAAATACTCACTTGCATACACAAGCATTTTGGATTCTGGATCCTTAGTCTAACCTAAAATACTTCAGTAAAATATCTAGATGTATAAATGCGCAGAATTACGAAGCGTGTGAATGAATCTCCCATCACACAGGCTTCTCAAATAGCCCAAATTAAAACTGGTTAAACATGTGAAAATATAATTGAACCAAAAAAAAAATCAGTTTATTTTTCCCCTTATTTCTTGACTTCTGTACCGCACTGCCACATTTATGTTTTTACTTCAACCCTTTTATTTTAACTTTGATTTCCTTGTGACATTGTTTTTCCTCCTTATAAAATGAGAAATTGTTTATATGTCTATGTTTCAATCCCTTGGGGGAAAGTGTATTTAGATCCATGTGACTATTCTTCCTTTTTGCTTTTGCTGTAGCAGAAAGCCGGCATGCATTTGCAAATGTAATTGTACAAAGCTCTATAATCAGGGGGCTTTAAACTGAACTTGCCGGATGGGAAAAAAACGTAGCGCCTTAATATTGAAGTGGGCTGGGAAGAGAGGGTTATAGAATGAAACTAGAAAAGGAGCTCTGATCATAAAATTATCGTTCCTCAGATGAGAAGCCCAACCCCCTCTTTCATACGCCTTCATCCTGCACTGCACATTTAGAGGAAACCAGCTCCTCCCTCCCCCTAGCCAAACACATACTGTCAGCTGCTTTTAAATATTCACAAAACCATCTTTCGCCAAGTTCATATCACGTCGAGAACTAGCAAGGCTTCTCCGGTTTATTAGGCAAGGTGAGATGCGGTGAGCACCAGCAGCTCAGCATCGTAAAAAAAGGCAGCTGTGCTGGGCCGTGCGGCCCATCCCCCATGCGCTGAGAGCGGAGCTGTGCTGCTATTGCAACCGGTGTATCTGCTGCTAGAGAGAGGCAGGCAGAGAAAATGGGGAGGGGGGGTGGGGAGAGACGCACAGAGAGAAGGGGAAAGAATGGAGTGCATTTACTCCCATTAGATTATTGTATACTGGCTTTTTACATCGTCTGCACAGCTATTGGTCTTTCCAAGGAGCAATAATCAATACGTCGAAGACTGGGGATAGTTTTTCCTTAGAAGTAGTATTTTGATTCAATCGGCCCCTGTGACTTATTCTGCTTTTTCCTTCGCCTTTTATTTTTTTCGTGCTCACTTCCTGCTCTCTGACTGGTTCAGTCCATCCCCCATCCTCCGTCTCTCTCACCATCGCTCACTCGCTCGCTCCCCGGCTGTAATTCCATGCCTGCCTGGCTCCACATCTTCGCTGATAACATTCTTCTCATTTGCGCGCAATACATGCGATGGGACGCTGAAGTCCCGAGTCAGTCTTCACACATATGAATTGAGAGGCCAAAAGATGAATGTCGTTATACCAAGCACATGATACACATTACATGATCTTTTTTTATATTATTGCGATATTTATTTAGCGTGTATTCTCTGCCATACTGTGCATATAACAAAGTAAGACATAACGCACGACACACGATAACATTTTAAATGTGGAATGTATAGAAAATATAATCCATGAAAAATAAAATATATAATTGGATAATGCATTTGATTTCTATTTAACTAATACGAGGAATTACTACATGATTTCAGTATGATGGTTATTGTTATGTTTTAAAACGACAACATTTGACTATATGCAATAAACAAAACTATCGTGGTCTAATGTAATTAAAAAAAAAATATATATATATAGAATAGGCCTAGCCCGTCCCATTCCAGTGGGACCTACTCCGCTCCGCGTTTTGCGTCTTTCCGCGTGCCTCAGTAAAATGGCTGTGTCTCGCGAAGCCTCGTGCTGGTTTGATCAGTTTCTCGCCCTCAGTCTCGCTCTGTAACAGAAGCCCCCCCACATTCAGTGTCGCTTAAATTATTTCCCGGGATCTTTATTTATATTCTTCCATTAACTTTTTATTCGAATCGGAACCGGTAGGCCAACCCGGATTCTGTCTGGTGTTGGGGGGGGGATGAACCGGGACACGGGAACATTGGTATAAATAATTGTATTTGTATTCAATGCTACTGAGAGGCTGATTGTGACTAACTCGCTGTGAAAGAGAGGGAGAGAGAGGGATATCATGGCCGCTCAGGTCGCTAGCGCCGCCACTCTCAACAGCAGTCCGCCTTCCGAACTAAAAAAGCCTGATCGGGACCCGCTGGAGGAATCGGTACCGGGGGAAAAGCAGCAGGAAAATAAGGAACCGGGATCAGAGAGCGGATCTCCGGGTCAGAAGGATCTGCAGGACGGGGCCGATGCTGGAAATGCGGGGGGAGGAGGGGATCCTGAGATGAAGAACGGCAACGGGAATCCGTCCAGGTTGAACAATAATAATAACCAGAATGATTCAGTGGGACCTGACGGGAATAGCCATTCCGGGATGGGACACCATCACCCGGGCGGTTTTCCTCCATCTCCCTACGGTTACAGCCAGCACTACAGCCGGCCCCCTTTTCATCAACATGGCGGACAACAAAGCCCTGGCATGGCAGCGGCAGCGGGGCCGGCTGTGCAGCCAGGCAATATGATGGACTCGTATCAGCCCAGTTCTCATGAGCACGGCTTCCCTAACCACCAGTTTAATAGCTACAGCCAGTTCCCGAACCGGACGCCCTACCCAGGCCCCGGCTACGCCATGAATTCCCCGAGAAGCAACCAGCCCCCGGCGGCTGGGGGGCAGCCAGGCAAGCAGCAACAGCCAGCGGGAGGAACCACTGCTATGGCTGCCTCCTACAACGCTCAGAGGTATAACTTGGGAAGCCAGCCGCCTAACTCCACTCCTACCCCGACCCTAAATCAGCTCCTGACCTCGCCCAGCTCTTCGCGGGGCTACCAGAGCTACGTACCGAGCGACTACAACAACCAGGAAGGGGCTAACAAGGGACCACCAGACATGGGAAGCAGCAGTCAGTATGGTGGTGGGGGCCACCAGGCTTGGCAACAAAGGAGCCATCACCCACCGCCTATTAGCCCGGGAAACTCCGGACAGCCTCTGACCCGAACTCAGGTAGGTCCCGGTTGAGCCCTGGGCACCCGTAGCCCGTGCCGCGCTGCTCTGGAGGCTCGGTGTAAACGGTGTAGAGTGCAACACATTGCTATGGACCTGCCATTGTCTACACAGCCTCTCTAAAATGGCTGCCTCTTGCCTTTTCCTAACAGCACCTCGGTTTACTGTACTTACGTCTGGTAAGCGTGGCCTGATATTGCACGAAAAGTCACCCGTTTGATTTCCCGAGTTGCATATCGTAAGTTGGGTAGTCGTGGGGCGTGGGGCAGTGTACTTTTACTGGGGTAAACGGGTGAGAAGGGCTGATTTTGCCGAGCGTGTTTATCTGCAGCGAAACGCGCTCCAAACGTCATTCGGCTGCTGTCATTATGGCTGTTTTACTGTTCTGATACGTTACCGTTTGTGTTTATTCCGTGAACTGAGTAAGATTTGATGGTAGATTAGCTACGGGCATCGATCTGATCATTTCTGACAGTATGTATGATGTCGGCGTGTCTGCCTTCTCCAGCTCTGGAAAAATTGCAGTCATTGCGGTCCTGTACGAATGTGAGAGCTGTTTGCGATCTGTGCGTGAAGGGTGTCTGTCTGCAGAAAAAAGTACCAAAATAGTGTTATTTGGTGAGAAGCTGCAGATATACGCCGTCCGCTGCTTATTCTTATTAGACGGCTTCTTTCCGACGAGCCGGCACGTTTATTTAGCTTCTAGCGTTGTGTGCTCGGGCGGCCGGTAAACATTGCCGGCCATTACAGCGAGTGCAGATCACTTTGCTTTGGGATTTGAATTATGGAGGTAAAATCCTTCTGTCAAAGGCAGGAGACAGTTGGTCTTAGGTTGACACGCGAGCTGAGATCTGATTGGCTCCCCACCCTGCGCTCTTGGCCATTTATAATTGCATCTGATGTAATGCCGCAACAATCCCTGATTAGCTCTTATACTTGAACAGCGCGCGTAAGAGGCGCGTCGCCGCCGGTCTTGAGCTCCGGGCTCTTGGGCGAGCCGAGTCTCTCGCTTCTGTCGCCGGCTCCGTTTCAGAAATGCGCGCCGAGCACCCCCAATTAAGCATTTTCACAGCATTTTCTTTGTTTACTTCTCTTTTTACCCCTTAACATGCTAAAAGTCAGTCTTAAATGTGATTAATTGAAAACCTCTGTGGAAAATCTCAAGTTTTTCAGTATGTTGAATAGCTGTTACTTTAATTTGGATGACATATTGAACTCGAGACTTCATAGAATATTTTGTGTTTCTCGGATATTGTTTGTTTTTTTCTGGATTGAAAACTGGCTTCCACTTAGGACTTATTTTGTGGTTATGAACTGTGTGGTTGGTTGTATATGTGTGTTTTATTTTAAGTGGAGTTTAATCCCTCTGCCATCCAAATTTCATAACTGTATTTTTGCAAAACTGCATCTGTATGCAGACGTAGACAAGGTCAGGTGCCTGCTTGTGGTCCCTCATGCTGCCTACAGCCAACTGCTGCAGGAAACAGGTCCTGTATTGCTGTGGAGTCTGGCATCCTGCACGTGCTGCTCTCTCCACTTGCAGGTGCTTGTCAGCTCTGTAGGAGGCACTAATGCACTGCCCTAACGTTATACGCTGTTGCTCCCCAGGCAGAGGCCCTCATCGCCGCCTCTGGGTGGCATAGATGAGACATGGATTGTAGGCTGAGCTCTGAGTCTGTCCTGCGTTTGTGGGTTGTGGCCTGAACAGGGTAAACTTGTTACCTGGCTTGTTACCATGTTCATTTGGGACTTCTGGTAATGTGATTAATCTGTAAAACCTATGCAGTCTTATTTGTTTTTTGAAAAATAGATTGTTACCCAGGTTGTTGATTTGTTCTGTATAAACTTCATAACCGCAAATTATCTTGGTCAGGTTTGTCTTGAATTGTGTTTCTGTCCGTCAGTCTGCTCAGTCACACTGCAGAAGCCAAGCCATCGATGGAGCATAGATCCTGGCTGGGAAAAGGCGACGCTCTGCAGTACTCGGTTCTTAATGCTGTCCGCTTACTGTTAAGACTTTCTCATAAAGGGTGCAATATTCTGCTAAGGACTTTACTGAAATTCCTCTTAATGCACTGTCTAAATGCAAGTTAAATCGGGCTACCCACTGAATTGCACATTGTGACCAGGATTTGCTTTTGCTGTGTTGCTGTATAATCCGCATATGGGTGTCTGTCTGGGCTGTTTAGACTAATGCTTTTAATGATCACAAGTGAACTTTGGGGACATGTTTCATACAGGCATTAAATGTTAAGTCTGATTTTCCAGCTGGTATAGGTCACAGATCCCAACACAGTAGTGTTTTGGGGCATGGTTCTGGTGAAATACCCGTTGTGCTTGCTGTTAATTGATTGACTTGTGTAATTTAAATAAGTAGAATGTTGATTATAGTTTGTAATGCTTTATGTGGGATATGTCAAAGCCAAAAAATTTGGAAACGGGGGTATTGCTGGAAGGGTTGTTTTATCTGACCTTTCGTAAAATTGAAAGCAGCATTTTAATTGCTTAATCATGTATCGTTCTGTCTTGATTTGTATTTGCTACTTTGCAGGGACAGAAACAAGCAGTTTTTGTTGACACGCGTGATTTCAGTCCTGCAAATTCAATTAATGTCTCATTCTACGATGGTCAAAAGAGGGCTCCGCTTGAGTGGGAACCATTGGATGCCATGTATGGGACTGATCCTGGAACGATTGCAACCCTGGTACAGGAGTGACTGTAAGGTTGTTAGTCCTGATCTCAGCACAGGGCTTATTTCTTTGAGTCTGTTATGCCTCCGTTATTTAGATGGAAGTAAAGTGTCAGCCAGCTGTCAGAGTTTTGTTTAGCAGGTAACATGCTGAGGTTTGTTTTACTGCGAGTGTGTAACCACAGTATTCCTCAGGTTCAAAATTATTGGTAACCGCATGGGAATCATATACTTTGGTTGTACTTGTCTCCAGTTCAGCACTCTCTCGTCCGTCTTCCCTGCTGGTTTACACGTGTTGTCACTATTCAAGCAGTGCTGCTGTTCATACTTGCATGTGTAGTTTATGTCAATCTGAAGGATTAGAAGTTGTATACACCAGGGGCAATGCAAGAAAGTCATCTTGGTTGGCTACTTTGTTTCCAGTCTTACTAGTTTGTATGAGGTTGTAGTATGAAATGTTTTACACTCACTGTCTCCACGTTGCATTACTAATGTTGTAATGCCTTCAACATTCTCTATATCCTACCTCTCTCCACATTGTATTGGTACTTCTCTTTGGTACATATCATTTTACTACCTCAGGTTCAATGTTCCATTATGTATTGTTAGATATCTTCTAGTAGTTAGTATTTTGTATTTAGAATTATGGCTGCACAATATCAGAGAACAAAAAATATTTTTTGTGATAAATATTGCAATATTTCTAAAGCAAAAACAAGTTCTGAATCAATTTCTCACAAATTGGTGAGGATTGGCTCAAAGCGCATACAGAGCTCATTCAAAAGTAGTGGCAGTAAACTGCCACTGCTATATACTTAACATTATTTTAATGTTGGAACTGAACGATTATTAAAATTGCAATGCTTGCTGTGTTTTCTTTCCTATAATAATATAAATGTTTTAGCAAAATGCAAACCCCCACGCTCTTGCCAGATTTAATTGCCAAGATTTCTAAATACTGGAACTATATTGAAAAATTAATTTCAATTCTGACAATTATTGATTACATATTAATGTACTTGATACACTGTACTTGGTATCCTGCTTTCTTAGCTCAGATTGAACTTGGAAGCAGAAGATACTTAAACTGACAAATTCTGATGACATTGTACATAGAGGCACACAATAGTGTCCACTTTTTTTCCCCTCTTGTCTCAAACTATTTTATGTTTTGAATATCTGCCAGCCACTCATTTCTAAAAAAATTGGATGCTACTTTAATACTAAGTGTACCATATAAACACACACTCCTGTGACAAAAGTTGACCATATTGACTCGAATTTTTGTGGTACTGCATCTTGAGTATGTGTAGCATCGATTCCTTGCATAGGATCACAGATGACACATAGAATCAACGCAGATGACATGTGGTGGGCATGACGAGTTGCAAGCGGCAAGCATAAATGGATCCTTACACTCCCTGGTGTGAGGTTGTTGTGCCGGCCCTTGCTGTGCTTGAGGTGAGCTCAGCTCCCTGTGCTGGTGCTTGGGTTGTTGGAGCCTGCTGTTCTCGCTCGATTGGTGCCCCCCAGTGACCTTTTCTCTGATCATTTTTGGATTGTATTTGGCCAGACCAGCAACTTTTGGAAGGATAAGGGCTCTGAGCCCAGTGTGTGTGTTTCTGTGCCCGTTCTTGTGGAGGAATATCTGTTCATTTTCTGTGTATGATGGTTGTCAGAGACTTGGGTGGGTAAAAGTGTAATAAGTGGCAAGCTCCTCCAGCCCTCTGACTTTTCGAGGGCCAATCGCCTTCATCGTCTTACAGCCCCAGCAGTGTGATGTTTTCTGATCCTGGGTGATGTTCAGTGTGCTGACCTCGCCGTGATGGAATCCGCAACCCTCCAGGGCTCCTTTCATACATTCTGTTTCGGACTGAGGGGTCAGGTTGGCTCCTGTCGTCATCCATATTCTTGTGATGCAATTTATGGCGAAACGCACCATAGCTGTCATACATGTCATTGAAATGGTTGTTTGTGAATATGGAATGGTAAACAAGCACTGTTAAGCTGTGCAAGAGAACATTAGGGTGTGTTTGTTTGTACCTTAATTAGGAGGAAATTGAGACTTTTCTGCACTCTGTAAAGAGTGTATTTTCTGGTCGTGTTTGTCTTTTGTCTTTGTTGTTCATGGATTGTGTTATGGATTTTTTTGGCCTTGACATGCAGTAGGGGGCGTTGTCAAATGATTAGGCTCTGCTGTACCTGGTCACTTATCTGCACACTTACTGTCATAATACTGTAGGAAATACCCTGTGCAATTACTGCCGAAAAGTTCAGTAGAGTTATCGCAATTACTCTGATTAAATTTGATAATTAAAAAGCATTGATTTAAAAATTTCCTTCTCGATTATATGGCAATATGACATAAAGAATATGGCGCCTATTGGGTGAGGGCCCAAATAAAGATCGAAAACCTCAGCTGTGCTGAAGCACTTTTAAAAATGAATGAAAATAATGTCGTCTGACAGTTTTGCAAGGCAGAAGTTTGGGCGCTTTTCCACTGCACCATGTATTACCAAAAGTACGGTACTTCAAGGTGTTAATTTTCCACTGCCGTAAAAACTGATACCGGCGCCGAATGACATCACAATGTGAGGCGGGGCATTTTGTAATGAATTTGAAAAATGGCTGTGATATGTCTGGACAATGTCCGATATTAATACCAACATCACATTTTATGCACATTACATCGCTTGTAAGCTAGATTAAGATCAGGCTTTCTCTTACTTTCAATTCTGTGTGTGGACATTATAGTGCAGGGGGTTAAAGGTTCGCTAAATTATTTTTACTCCCTAACTCTGTCAAAGAAAATAGTAAGCTTTGAAATTTGAATTATTCCTTTTATATATTATGTAATGCATGTTTAAAAATCAGTTTAAAGTTTCCCTCCGCTGCTTTTGCATGAGCGCCACAGTGTTCTCCGAAACTATCATAATCATTTTTGTCCCTGCTGTTTAAATCACTTTAAGACTGGTTTGTGAGAAATTTATGAACTCCTTTTGTTTAATAAATACTTCATAAATTGCAACAAAATCACATTGCTAGGACATCACACATCATACTATATGCCTGCTTTCCTAGTATATTAAACAAAGTATTCTTCAGTTTCTTGCCATGCCATCCTGATTTTGTTCCTTGGACTACATCCTTATTTTTACTTTATCATTTTTCTGAGTTTGCATTTGGTTTCTAGGCAGCATTTGTATAGTTTCAGAGGCATTCCCACCCCAAAGCACGAAAGTAGTACCCCAGCTGGTTTGGCACTTTTGTTCCTGGGAAAGTGAAAGTACCAGAATTCCAGTACTTGGTGTGGTGGAAAGCTCCCTTAGAAATATCACAGCATAACTGCAGCGCAAATGCATCTTAAAAGAAGACATTTGGGTTTAACAGAGTCACCCATTAATATGAGGTTAGCCATAGATATGTGCCATTTAGCACCTCAGAATAGCCTAACCTGTGTTTGTCATCACTTTGACTTCAGTCATTTTGCTTAATTTGTTTTAGCTATGTCAGGATATTCAGTGCTAAAATAAAGGTTATGGCCTCATCACTTGGCCGCACAATCTTGCATAATATGGTACGCTGCCAAACAATATTAAATGGTTATGTATTAAAATTGCAGACCTTCCTAATTTTGTTGCCTATGACTGACCAAAAAATCTTTTTCATGCTTATTGATAGTTTGAAGTGAACCCAGAAGACTATCACTGTCCTTGTGATGTGACAGATCCATGTTCGTTAAATGCCATGTCAATATTAACGTTGCACTTTGTGCAAGCCTAGTATTGAGGGTGGCACAGTGTTGTACTTTGTGTGTGAAGTCGGCATGTTTACCCTGTGTGTGTGTGTGTGTGTGTGTGTGTGTGTGTGTGTGTGTGTGTGTGGTTTTTTTCGTCGGATTCTCCGGTGTCCTTCCACTGTCCATAAACATGTAACTTAAATGATTTGGGGTGCCTAAATTGGCTGTTTGCGATACCAAGTGTCCCTGCAATATTTTGCTGGTTCCGGCCATGCACTGGTTGCCATGTATTTATTATATTTATATATAAATAATTACTCGATGAATTAACACATTAATTGGTAGATTGCGCGATTATTTATATAATCGATAGTGACAGTCCTAATGTTTAATTTGGAAGATGTTGATTTCCAGTGTTCAACTTTACTCTAGCAGCAGCCTCCCTGAGTGGCCTTTGCTGTACTAGTCCATAAAGCCTACACAGAAATTTGCACCCAAGCATCTCACGGAGGCAGTGCATAGAATTGTTGAATTTAACTAGCTAGAGTTGTGGATGCTTGATATAGCAGTTAATATACTGGTACTGGGCTTTATTTGTTGCAAATCTAGATATCTACATCATTTCGATGTGTCATTCTTAGCTGATATTGCCAACCAATACTTAAACGTTATCAGTATTCAAAAAGGGCAGTACCAGACCTAAAGACCATACCTATTACAATAATGGAGGTGATTGCACTGCACGATCATCCAGTTTCCTTAGTGGAGCACAAAGGTTTTTTGTTGCCCTTACAAAACTTATAAGCGGTCTCAAAGTACTGGCCTGCAGACCAATCTTTGTTTTCCACAGAATAAACAACTATGGAACTTCAGCAAGTGACTCAGAGATTAGCTGGTTATCAGTATCAATACTTTTAACACCGAAAAACTCTAAAAGCTGAAATCAATAAATCTGCAGGATAGTAAGGGTCTTATAATTGAAAATTAAATTCATGTAGTTAATTGTTTTGCATAGGTATTCACTGTAAATGACACAAGTGACATACTGACTCCTATTACTAATTCCGTATCGTCTATGACTAATATATGTATAACTGAAGCTGATGTGCTGCAAAGCCTAGCTAAACTAAAACTAGCTAATCTGATGGCATCTTGCCTATAGTTTTTGAGAAGAAATGTTACTTGCCGGCCTTTAACTATTTCAGAAATCCTTATCTGGTGGTGTTGCACCTTCTTCTGATTGGAAGCATGCTAATATACCACCCATATTCAAAAAAGGAATAGAAGTAATCAGTCAAACTATAGGCCAATTAGATTGTCAGCTATAATCTAAAATCTATAAAAGCTAGAAAATGGTAGATTACCTGGATTCAAGTAACATTCTGAGAGAGCCAACACGGATTTAGGAGAGAGAGATCCTGTTTAACTAATCTACTTGAATTCTTTGAGGAAGCTACAAATTCACCAGAAAAAGGCCTGCAATTTAATACAATCTGTTCCAACTTAAAATCAAAGGAACTCTAGCAGCTTGGATTGAAAACTGGTGAACACAGTCGGCCTGCATTCATAGCGGAGCACCACAAGGTTTAATTTTTGGATCACTATAGTTCCTAATTTACATAAACAATATTAACATCTATGTTTCCACTAGGTTTACAGACTGGGGGGGGGGTAGATGGACACCGACAGGATTCATGGTGTTCGTGTGTTTCAGCAGTCAGTATCACAACTGAACTAAACATCAGAACATTTCTTTTTATGACAAGTATCCACAAAGTGTGCAGCTTTTGTCACTGCAGTGTATCTTTCTGGGCTTCTGCAAGAACATTTCTAGAGCCTTTTGATATGGGAAGTCAGGAATGTCTGGCCCATTCATTGAGATCTGCATGCAGGCTGCAAGATGGTCTCCTTGCAGACTATTGCGCATGTTTGTCTTGACCTGCAAAAAATTAACCGTTAGACTTTAAGTTAGATTAAAGCAGAAAATCCCATTGTGAAACGTATTTATCACCCTGGGAGCGTTTCCAAAACCACTGATATTTTTGTCTGCTTTTCAGGTGGTTGACACTAGATATTTTCCGACGCGCTCTTTGTCCGCTGGTGGGAGTGTGCTCACCTGTGTGCTCACCTGTGGGCTCAACTCCACCATGCGCGACACAGAGAGCGCAGGAGAATTATAAATGCACGGCCGTGTAGACAAAAATGTCACACACACACATGTAGACAAATATAATCCATACTGGAAGCAGAAGAATAAAGTACAGATATTTTATGGGTTCCACTGAAATAAAGGTAGCTGATTATGAGAAAGACCTCGGTGTGTATGTTGATGTTTCACTCTCACCTGTGTGGGTAAACAATTAAAATGGCCAATAGGATGTTGGGTTACATTACTAGGTGTGTGGAGTTTAAGTCAAGGGAAGTGATGCTAAGATTATACACCTAGAATATCGTGTGCAGGTTTGGTCACCATACCTTAAGAAGGACATTGCTGCCTTAGAAAGGGTTCAACATAGGGCTACAGGAATTATTCCTGGTCTTAGAGGAATGTCTCATGAGGAGAGGTTAGCTGAGCTGAATCTGTTCAGCCTCAAGCAAAGGAGACTAAGGGGGGACATGATCCAGGTATATAAGATTCTAACAGGTCTGCATGCTGTTCACCCAAATAGTTACTTCAATATTGGTTCTAATTTCCACCTTTGGCCTTGTATTAGCAGGAGAACGTTTTAAACTGGATTTGAGAAAGCACTTCTTTACACAGCATGTTAGTGTAGTACAAGCTAAAAACTTGGGTATCTTTCAATCGGAACTACATAAGATTTTAACAACTCCGCGCTATTAGTTAAGTTCTCCCCAGACCAGATTGAGGGGCAGAATGGCCTCTTCTTGCTTGTAAATTTCTTATGTTCCAGTGATCTAATATAGGTGATATTAGACTAAAATATTATTTTCCAGTATCTGTCCAAATTAACTGAGGTGTGTAACTTTGCATGGTCAGATGCAGTACTTCTCCACATAATTTTCTAATCTTGTGTTACTGTTGGCAAAGAATATGGGGAAATCTTACCTGCTGTGTCCCTCTTTCATTACTTTCATTATTAATATTAAAGATGAATATAAAAGGTTTTATAGTTATTCACACATGGGCGCCAACACATCCTTAATACATCAGTACAAAACCTTGCCGTGAGGATTACAAACCACTGCAAACGCACCAACTCATTTAAAACAAGTGGCCCTTGGCGGTTCTCTGTTCATCTGCTTCTTTTGGTTGCACTGGCTTCTGCTT
>JAODUD010000046.1:17513262-17546439 GCA_026784285.1 Stomatorhinus walkeri | reverse complement strand
GCAGAGAGACTGGCAGAGAGACTGGCAGAGAGACTGGCAGAGAGACTGGCAGAGAGACTGGCAGAGAGACTGGCAGAGAGACTGGCAGAAGGACACAGGCAGACGGGGGAGAGAGACACAGGCAGACGGGAGAGAGAGAGACTGGCATACGGGAGAGACTGGGAGAGAGACTGGCATACGGGAGAGACTGGGAGAGAGACTGGCATACGGGAGAGACACAGGCAGACGGGAGAGACTGGGAGAGACACAGGCAGATGGGAGAGACTGGGAGAGAGATGGATGGGGGAGAGTGAGTTGGATGCAGGGGGGAGGGTCAGACAAACACTGAAACACATAGAGGTGCCTAATGATGATGTGTGTACCCCCTCCCCCACTGAAGGAGCTGTCCCAGGACTCGTTCACTTCACAGTCCAGCACGCCGACCAACAGCCAGGCCATGGCATCAAGCAAGAGCGGCCCAGAGGACGGGCTGCCTGGACGGCCCTCCAGCCTCCCGGTGAGTGTCCACATGCAGCCTCACCAAGCAATCCGCCAAGCCGCCGCAGAACGACCTTCAGCCTCTCACCTTTCAGCCCGATGTCACCTTCCTCCGTCACTGAGGTTCTGCCTTTAAATGGTGCCGTCATAGAATTTCCCTGTTAAAATTCATCCCAGTGTTTGCTTCCCTCTGAAAATGGAGCTGTGAGTGAGCAAGCTGTGGGCGCCGATGGCTACATGGAGACACTGGTGTTCTGCATCCGTATACTCAGATTATCTGAAAGAAAAAGGGTATATACTATTCATTATTAGTAGTATTCCACATTGCGATGTATTGATACATTCCCAATACATTGGAATTTGAAAATTTCCAACCTCCTTCTTGAAAAAGTACCATACATGTGGAATACAAATGGAATCCTAATGTAAATTTGTGAAAGTTAATTGTAGTTCTCCTAATTTTTGATGATAACATAACATGGTGATTCTTACAGACTTGCTAGCAGAAATGAACACAGTAAATCTTGATGGTGACAGTGTGAACAGCAATGAGTCTCTTTTTGGTTTTATCTCACTGTCGCTCTCCAAACTCAGCAATGCCTTTATTGAGCCGTCACGTCTGCAGTGGGAAAATCGTGTAAGCTGGGACCATCCTCTCTTTGCTGTACGGCTCGAGTGTGGCGTGGGTCCTGTATGCCAGTGGAAAAGATCCATACAATGCTTACTCTCATCTCCTGCATCTAGGGCTCTATAAACCTGTGCCATGGAGATTTAAGTGATCAATCGTGCTTTTTATAACAGCACAGGGGCTTATGGAGCTGTTCATTTGACAATGAAACTGTGGTGAATTAGTGGTCTGGGATATATTACATCTACACAAGATGGTAACAGCTTGAAAGCTCACTGTCATGGTTGTGAAGTTGGCTCACTCACACCCATGCCATCTTTTGGTGAAACTGATGAGACTTCATAACTGTATGGCTGTTTAGATTTAGCCAAATGATGGAAGATGCTAATATAAACAGTCTGAATGAATTTAGCTTCATTTTGAAAGTTTACCAAAGAAGCAGGATGCTAGTTCTCTGGCTCTAACTTTGAACCAATAGTTAACATTAAAGCAGTCTTTCCATTTATCCATTTTGTTTTATCGGATGTGTTCTGATTGCAGTGCTTTTCTCCTTTGTGTGATTTGTAAATTTTGCGTGTAGTGTCCGGGAATATATACAGTAGAACTTAGGAACTAGAACGCGTTTAAATAGGGTCGGGTATCATTTGAATGTTATTGATTCCGATTCACTTTCAGTTTTGCTTATTGATTCTGGTTGTTATCGATTCCCCATTTAGGTTCCACAAAGGTGAAAAAGGACAAATGTTTAACAAAAATGTCTTTATTCTGAACATTCAGAATGTACCAGCAGCAATGAGAGTAAAATGGTAATTAATGTGCATTCAGTGCACAGCACCTGCCTGCAAGTCAAATTCCTTTTAGTTTTAGAAACAGACCTATAACTTATGTTGCCATTTCTGTTCAATTGTCTCTACCTGGGCAAACAGCTGTGGTCTTGAATATAAATGACATTCACCTGGGGAAGTCCCCTTACCCAAATCAGCCTGGTAATGGGCCTGTCTAGTGCCAAGTGTCAGTGTGAAACAAGACGAAAGCATGTATAATTTGTAGTTTATCTGTGTGCTGGAAAACAATAGGAAGGGCAGAATGGAGCAATCAAGAACTATTTTAGGACGATTAAGAACAATCAGCTTGTTTTGTGCCAGTATTTAAAATAACGTCTTCTTAAAACAGTCCTCGTTGTTGTCACAGTCTTCATTGGAGGATGAATTCATTTCATCACTGCTGTCGAGAAATGATTGAACTTGTTGCAGAGCTTCTTCGGTGGAAAAAGGGGGCATGCCATCGTAAAAATAGCGAATACAAACTGCCTGATTTTGCTAAACTCGTTGGCACATCAACAGCAGCTTGCACGCATGGGCGTGTCCGCAGATAAGACGCCATGAAAAAACATGTCAGCTGATTATTTTAATAATTACATATAAAAGAGGTGTTTGTGTGCGGGGATACTTGAAAGTGGACATACTGAGGTTTGTGATGTTATTTTTATTAAGTCCGTCTGACATAAAGGAAGAGTTATTTAGGCTGTTTTCATGCACTTCAGAAAATCCTCTGAGAGGAAAAAAATAAAGGCGCCTGTTGTGATTTGTATGTATTTTATGAAAATGGTAATTTATTGTATTTGGGGGAGAATGCATTTTTTTCGGATTATCTACTTCCTAAGCACATGCGACAAGCACTGATGGAGATAATGACGCTATGTTAAGGTGCCGTGGCCGACTCCTGGGGCAATAGCTAGACTTTGGGCAAAACAGCAGCGATTTACGACAAGTAATGTCAGCAGTCCTGTCATTTTAAGAGTAGGTTTGATATGTGTCAATTGTTGTTTTTAATAAAGTAAAACTGCACTTTTGACCGTTCCCTATCTTTCACACTGTTGTCATGACCGCTATCTTAGAACTTTAGTAAGATCTCAGCAGAACTCGACCGCAAACTCACAACCTGACAAAACAAAACAGATCTAGACTCATCTCTGATGGGCTGAAACAAAGGCAGACGGTCCTATAATGGGATGGGAATATGAATCGTTCTCAGTCTCGCGGTACCTCTTTAAGCGAGTTCGACATGCAAGAGCTGTGTTTTTTTTTTTTTTTACTTTATCTACAGCATATTAAGTGATACGGTATTCATGGCCCTAAAGAAAGTGAGCAGTGATTAGCAGCAAACCAAAGAGGAAAGTGAGAGTAACTAGAACTTAAAAGGAAGTTAGTGGTGTGTGTGTCTGCTCTCACTTCGGAGTATGGGATCGTTATTTATTTAATGTTTATTGCTTTTAAATGTGTGGTTTTTCATGTGTGAATTAGCTGCTCATTGATTGTTAATGCTTGTTATCATTAGTCAGGTAGATAAGTTTGAATAGGCAATCGCTTGGGGGTCTGGAATGGATTCAGTTCATTTACATTATTTATATTGGGGAAATTTGACTTGGCACTTGACCAGATTGCAACTCGTCCAGCCTTCAGTAATGAATCAAGTTTGTGTTCCAAGGTACCACTGTATATTAGAATGTGCAGCACAGCTGCAGCACTGCGGTTTGGAAGTTTGATACCCAGCTGTGGAACCTGAAGGCTCTGTTACTGTTTATTGAATGATTATCTAATATACTTTTTGTCATCTCGTTGTTCTTGTATTTCACAGAACTTTTAGTATTTTTTGACTGGGGGAACAAATTCTTTTCATGAGTGATTTTTCTTAGGCTGCTTCTGGCCGGTGCAGGTCGAGGCTTTTTGAGCTCTGCAGAGGGATTGTGGCTGTTTACGTGAGGTTTCACCTCTTTTGGTGATGGGCAGGGCTTGCTCACATGTCAGCGTCTCACACAGCCATCTGTGTCGTCGCAGTGTTTGCCGTCTGCGCTGCTGCTGTAGCCTGTATTACGAAGCGGGGTTACTGGCTTATCAGGGTAACTTGTTGGATTTAAGGTACCACAGTTTAAATGGACTTCATATTCGTTCACTTACATTTTGCCCAGACTACCTTAAATTTGGCAAGTTACCCCAATAGGCCAGTAACCCTGCTTCGTAGTACAGGCCACTGTTCTAGGCCACGTGCTTCCTGCATTGGAGTTTGTGTTTTCTGTGGGAGGCGTCAGCTGCTCCTGGCCCCGCCTTCTCCTCCACCCCTCCCCCGGTTGCTGCTTTGGAACAGGGCACTTCAAATATGACCCTCAGTTCCAAATCCAGGCTATGTTTTCAGTTCTCCCAGGTAGTTAGTTTAATAATTACTGATGCTAATTGGCCACAGACGTTTCACACCTAGCTCATGGGTAAAGGAAAATCAGCAGTGCTTGACCCTTGAGGGCTGTGATTTGAATATCCCTGCTTTAGTGGATGTTGCTTGGGCACACACACACACACACACACTCATTGGTCTTCCTATCTAATTGGGGACCGTCCATTCATTTCTATGGGGAAAAACCCTAATCCCAATCACGACACCCTTAACCGCTACCCATCCCTAACCTTAACCATAAGTAACCAAACTAAATACAAGACTTTTGACATTTTTACTTTTTTGATTGCATTCACAGATTTTTATAAAACTGAGGTTATCCAAATGCAGACCTCAGAACACATCCCCAAAAGTAGGGAAATTTTAGGTTTTACTATACTTTGGGGACAATTTGATCCTCAAATGTGATCCATGCAAACCCACACACACACACACACACGTGTGTATTCATATCTTTGTGGGGACATTCCTTTCATTTCTATGGGAAGAACCCTAATCACAGCTGTGACAACTTTAAACTTTACCCAACCCAGTTAATCAAAACTAACCAGACACACTTAGCATTTTTAGTTTTGTAATTGCAGTGACAAATTTTTCTGAAATTCAGTTTCCCCACGTAGGGATCGAAAAGGTGGTCCCCACAATGTCAAAAGAATAGGTTTTTATCACATTGTGGGGAGATTTGATCCCTGCAACGTAATATATGTATGACGCGCATGCATGCGTGTTGTCAGGGATGCGTGTGGGTTGAGCTGGGGGGGAAGTATCCCTTTGCATATGTGTGTTGACATTCGGTGTGCCCGTCAGCGCCCCCCAGGTGCCTGTACCCATCTGCTGCTGGCTTCCCTCCACCTGTCGCTCTCAAAGTGGCTCCCCGTACAATCACAGAGTAAACTGATTGTTTTGAGCTGCCTTTGCAGACTGGTACGATGTTAAGTGTCATCATTTTAATCAATGTTCATGCCTGAATTATTCATCAAGCGGCACTTAAGTTTGTGTTTGGCTCATTAAGTCGAGTTTGTTAATTGCTGTACAGTTTAAATGAAATCTGGCTGCGGTGCTCCTGATGTGCTGTGATCTATAAAGCATGTGAGCTGCCCACTCCAACGCGGCTCCTAACCCAAGCGGCCTCTGGGGAGGTGAAGCAGCACAGCCATAACACGGCACTCTGTTCGCATGCCATCAGTGCCACGGGGCCCCATCGAGCTGCCATCCTGTGAGCAAGGTGGCACTGCCAGCTCTGAATGTGTGTGCGCCCCTGCCCCTGGGGGTCCCCCCCCATGTATGGCCCAGGAGCTGTGGGCTGACCCTGGGGATCATGGGGGCCCTCAGGAGCTGTGAGCTGGCCCTGGGGATCATGGGGGCCCTCAGGAGCTATGAGCTGGCCCTGGGGATCAGCAGGGGCCCTCAGGAGCTATGAGCTGGCCCTGGGGATCAGCAGGGGCCCTCAGGAGCTGTGAGCTGGCCCTGGGGATCAGCAGGGGCCCTCAGGAGCTGTGAGCTGGCCCTGGGGATCATGGGGGCCCTTAGAGTGGGTGCTGGAGGTCAGCGGGGGGCCCTGGGCTATTTTGGCTTCTTGCTATCAGATGCAGTCTTTTGTTTGTTGGTGCTGTAGTTTGGGGGCGGGGCATGTGAAGGGGGTGGGGAAAAGTCTGAGGTGATGCAAGTGTGGAAATTGATTGGCTCGCGTCCGGTCGTGCTGCTTGGGGTGGCGTCTCCGCCCGTCCTGGTAGGTTGGCTCACACCCCGTCATAGTGCTTGAAGTGGCGTCTGCATCCATCTCGGCAGGGTGGCTCTTGTCCGGTCGTGCTGCTTGGGCATTGCTGATGTTCCCCAGTCTTCCTACAGAATCTCACTCGGGCTCAGACCAGGACTTTAGCCTGCGGTGCTCCAGGACGTGTTTTCTTTCTTCGCAGCTTCAGTGTAGCTGGGTCACAGAGGTCCGGCTCAGGGATACACGAGAATCACAGGGATGGACTTGCTGTTGGAGCCTGACGGCACTGACCCCTCTGCTACCTTCTCTACTGACGCATCTTTGCATGTGCTGCTAAGCTGAAGACGTAGCGTGACACACATTCCTGCCCTTTCCTCTGCCCCTTCCGGCACGTGCCACTTGTCAGGACCATGATCTACCTCCAAGCTTGGTGTGATCGGGGCTGGCCGATGCTTCTCCGCTGGCACTTCCCCTCTGCTGTCATCCCAGTGCTTCCTTTGTGTTCCCATCTTCTGCTCCTGGGTCCTGCTGTCATGCCACAGCCTCGATCTCGACCCTATCCCCGTTACTGGCACTCTCCAGGCGGCTTGGCTCAGCCGCAGTAGGCCTTTCCTTGGTGTCCTCCCCGTGCCTCTCCCTCTGGGGATCCACACTCGGGTCACGTCCTAGAAATAGCAGTGGAACCGGGAGCCTCCCTGTGAGAGCATTCCATGGGAAATGTTTGGATTCCTTCCAGCAGCCCCATTTCCAGCTCCCGTGCTGACGGCCAGATGAACCTTTTCTGTTCTGAGAATCACATGGGAAACACGTGAGGCCGGGTTGGTAAACACACACACGCACTCAGTCAGACACACACACACACACACACGCACTCAGTCAGACACACACACACACGCACTCAGTCAGACACACACACACACACACACACACAGCATTGTTAAGAAAAGTGTTCACACCTTCAGGCTGTTTGCACGCTGGTGTACACTGGCAACGTCTGCCACATGTGAACTTTCATTGTCTTTTTATTTTCTTGGAGTATAACAGGACTTTCTAAGGCTTTTGAATCTTCTTCTTCATCAGGATTCAAAATAAGTGGCTCTTTTGTTTGATCACCAAAGGGCAGCATCTTATGCAGTGTGCAGGCTGGACCTGAGCTTGCGCCGCCTTGCATCGCTGGGCAGAGTTCCAGCCTTTGCCTGGGCTCTCCAACACTCCCCTGCTCCCACTGAGCTCCGGTCCTGTACTCTCCTCTCCCCCAGGACCTGTCTGGCTCCATTGACGACCTGCCCACGGGTGCCGAGGGGGCCCTGAGCCCTGGCGTCAGCACCTCGGGGGTGTCCAGCAGCCAGGGCGAGCAGAGCAACCCGGCCCAATCTCCCTTCTCCCCCCACACCTCCCCCCACCTGCCCGGAATCCGTGGGCCCTCACCGTCTCCTGTGGGCTCCCCTGCCAGCACCACTCCGTCCCGGTCTGGCCCGCTGTCCCCAGCTGCTGTTCCAGGTAGGCCCCCCCTTCCCTAATAGCTGCGCAGATGCAGACACATGCAGCCCCATAACGGCTCCTCAACAGTACAGCTGGTACCGTCCCTATGATAATGCAGACACACACACAGCCCCTTAACAGGCTGCCTGCCTGAGTGAGTGATTCTGACTCTGCTGTCGCCCAGGGAACCAGATGCCCCCACGTCCTCCAAGTGTTCAGTCAGATGGAATCCTGCATCCCTCCATGAACCAATCGACCATGGGCCAGGACAGAGGTGATAAAGCTTCACTTCTTGCTCCGTACATTCTCATTATCCTCTTGCCCGCTCCTTGTGCCTGATTCGTTCAGATATGCCTCAGTGACAACATACTTAGTGCTCAGCTGGATAGGTGTGGCACCTTGAAGCTTATCCATCTCTGCCTTCCTTCCCAGTGTTCATGAGGAACCCACAGATGGCTCCATATGGCTCCCCCCAGCCTGGCTCTGCCTTATCGCCCCGTCAGTCCTCGGGTGCACAGATGCATGCTGGGATGGGGCCTTACCAACAGAACAGCTACGGGTCTCAGGGTGGCCAGTATGGACCGCAAGGTGAGGCCTGGCAGCACGGAGCTCCGCTTACTCCTCTGGGCCTGCTCAGGTCCCCATCGCTTCTCTTCTTGTCTGTGTATTATGGTCCCAGGCCTGATGAGAGCAGCCCCACTGCTTTGTCTACATGCGTCAGCTGTGTGCATCCTGTGTGTATCTCATGTGTAACCTGACTTTCCCGTGGGGTCCCCTCCTGGCAGCATACCGGCAGACCGGCTATGGTGGCATGCCCAACTCTAACTACCAGGGCCCTGGCATGGCGGCTGGCTCCATGAGCCCCATGCCGGGGCCGGGAGGAGGGCCTCCATATGCTGGCATGCCCCCGGGAAGGATGGCTCCGGGACAGATGGGGGCCCGTCCCTACGGCCCCAACATTGGTCCCAGCATGGGTCCCAACATGGGTCCTAACATGGGTCCTAGCATGGGTCCCAGCATGGGCCCCAACATGGGCAACATGCCTTCCCAGGTGGGCTCAGGGATGTGTCCTCCCCCCGGCAACCTGAACAGGAAGCCTCCGGAAGCTGCGGGCATGCAGCACACCAGCACCAACTCCATACACAGCAGGTGAGCTTATCCACCCAGTCAGGAGGCCACCTGGGCCCAGTGCCAAAGGGGAGGAGCTTTAAGAGGGGGACAGGTGGCCCCTTGGGGGACTGTGAGGTAGCCTTCTCCTAATTGGTTGTTTCTCTATCGTAGGCTGACCCTACAGCTGGCAGTGAGGCACAGATGCAGTGTAATTCAGCAGGAGCAGGACCCTTGAGTATAGTCATAGGCAGTGAAGGCAGGGTGAGGCAGCATAAAGTGAGGTGGGGCAGGGCACACTGAAGCGAGTTGGGGGGAAAAGGAGGATAGGGCAGAGCGAGGCAGGGCACGATACGGCAAGGCAGGGCAAGGTACAGCGAGGTGAGGTAGGGCAGGGTGGGGCTAATTATTTAAGTAGTACTTACATCAGCTGAACTGCTCTTTTGTGAAGAGGCAATGTTCCTCCCAGATTTGCCTCAATAATAATGTCTAGCTGCATAAATGGGTGAGCACCTCACACGTGAGAGGTGTAAGCTACCAGGCGCCATGATGTCCCAGGAGTGCTGACAGAGCATGCCCTTCTCCCCAGACCACCAGGCTACCCCAACATGCCTCAAGGTGTGATGAGTGCTGGGTCCCCTTATGCACCTGCGATGAACAGCATGCCAGCCATGATGAACCCGCAGGGTGGCCCCTACCCCATGGGCGGCAACATGGCTGCCAATGCTGCCGGTGAGTACTGCTCACTGCTGGTTCCAAGGCCTCGGCGCCTCTGCTCCCTGTACCCATAAAGCCATGCCTGTCTTTGTCCTCAGGCATGGCTCCCAGCCCAGAGTTTGCGATGGATGTCAAACTGAACCCCGCTCCGAAGGTGAACAGCAAAGTGGATGGGACCCCAAAAAGCGACTCGAAGAAGGTGAGCCCCCTGCAACTGAGCCAGGTGGCTTCTAGGTGCCACCAGAGGTCATAGCCTGCCTTCACGCGCACCCTTTCTATCTGTCTTAGAAGTCGAGCTCTTCCACGACCACCAATGAGAAAATCACTCGCTTGTACGAGCTGGGTCCTGAACCGGAGCGCAAGGTGTGGGTGGACCGGTACTTGGCATTCACCGAGGAGAAGGCCATGGGCATGAACAACCTGCCTGCCGTGGGCCGCAAACCGCTGGACCTGTTCCGCCTCTATATCTCTGTCAAGGAGATCGGTGGCCTCACACAGGTGTGTGTGTGTGTGCGCGCATGCGTTTCCACGGAGGGGCCTCACACTGGCTGACATACAGTGCAGACGGTCACCCTGCATTGTATAGGAGTCTGCTCCAGCCGGACTGTGTGATGATCGAGTTGCTCAAGTGGCTTGTGTCTTTGTCCCCTGATCTTATTGACTTGCTGACATTGACACTCTCTTGTAGGTCAATAAGAACAAGAAGTGGCGGGAGCTGGCCACCAACCTGAACGTGGGCACGTCCAGCAGCGCCGCCAGCTCGCTAAAGAAGCAGTACATCCAGTGTCTGTACGCCTTCGAGTGCAAGGTGGAGCGTGGCGAGGACCCGCCGCCAGACATCTTCACCACGGACACCAAAAAGAACCAGGCCAAGATCCAGCCCCCATCCCCCGGTGGGTGTGAAGCCCAGTGTCCACCTGTAGCCCTGTCCACAGGGTCAACAGCAAAACCTTAAGACGAACCGCGAGAAAATAGTGTAAAGGAATTGGCTGCTCCTAGCCTCGGTGATAGTGGTGGTATAGCATAATGCTCTCTCTCACTTTGTGGGCTATTTTCTCTGGCATTAGTGGTGCTGTGGCACTGCTGAGGTGTTACGGGATGCTATAGCAGAGTCCTACGGCCTGCTGCCTCCCTGCTGCCTTCCATCCCAGTGCTTTTGCACCCTCTCACGGCGTGCTTGCCTGCACGGTGTCTCTGTGTGTGAAAGGGGGCTGCCAGTGGGTGTGTGTGACCAGAGAATTCCATTTGCGGAGCAGGGGGGCGTGCAGAGCCTGCAAGACTGACTTAGTTTTCGGGCTCAGTGTGACCCCCCCAACACACCGACACACACACACTCTCTCTCTCACACATTCCCAGCCTGCCCCAGGCACCCTGGCAGGCACTTGTGGGTTTATTCTGAATACTTAACTCCCATGGGGTGTCAGGCGGGAGCACCAAACACCCAAGGCTGCACAGCTGACTGGATACGATGAAGCTGACCTGCAAACGATGAATGGAAGCAGAGCCACTGCGTGTAAACTAACCCCATCACCGAGCCACACCCCCCCCCGATAAAGGGATGGGCTGCCCTGCTAGTGGCCCCGCAGTGCTGCCGTATGCAGAATGAGCAGAAGCATGCGAGTTGTGTGGCTGCCTGAGGGGGTGTGCGTAGTGCCTGCCAGGGGGCGGGTGCAACGCGTAGCGCCTGCCGGGGGGGTGGGGGCGGCGCGTAGTGCCTGCTGGGGTGTGAGGGGGGGCGGCGCGTAGTGCCTGCGTGCTACTTGACCCATATATGCTTTTACGTCTGTCCCTCTGCAGCCGGGTCCGGTTCACTGCAGGGTCCTCAGACCCCACAGTCCACCAGCAGCTCCATGGCCGAAGGGGGAGACCTCAAACCCCCCACTCCCGCCTCCACCCCACACAGTCAGATAGCCCCCATGCCCGGAGTCAGGTGAGCCCTATGCTTCGCAGTGGCACCCCACTGGCAGCCTGCTGTTCAGCACTGACTCTCTGGCCCTCTGGCCCTCCTCAGGAGCACGCCAGTGAATCTTCAAGACCCCTTCGCAGATGGCGGAGACCCTGCTTTTTCAAGACGGAACTCCACGACCCCCACCTCGGGCTACCAGCCTGGCATGGGCACCCCAGACATGATGGGTCGCATGGGCCCCTACGAGCCTAACAAGGACCCCTTTGGTGCTATGCGCAAAGGTGAGGGCCTCCCTACATGTGATTCCGGGGTGCGGCAGCCCACCACTATGGCTCCTGGGGCACACACATGGTGTAATCATGGTGCGATTAGTTCAAAATGCTGAGCTAAAGGCTGCCGTACCCCAGTACTTAAGTACTCCGCCTAAATAGATTTTTTTTTTAAAAAGAGAAAAAACATCTAGCTTTAGGTCTGTGCTGCTTTCTGTCGTGTTTTGGATAAAATTTTCCCCAGTCCAATGAACTGCACCACCGTGTTAAAGTGGTGGCTACTCAGATGACCGTGTGGGGCGGGTGTCAGAGCTTCCAGTGACGGAGCGAGTGCCTGTGTGTCCCTACAGCTGGGGAGCAGTTCATGGGGTCTGGGCAGGGCCCCAGCGGCAGCATGGGTGAGCAGTATGGCCGGGGGCCTCCAGCAGCCATGGGCGGCGTGCCGATGAACCAGAGACAGCAGTACCCCTATGGTCCCGGCTACGATCGCAGGTGGGTACTGTGCCTGTTTGTGTCAATGCCTGCGTGTCTCTGTGTTTGTGCATGCGTGTCTCTGTCTGTGCCCGTGTGTCTGTATGAGATGCGGCTGCAGGTGTCATCCGTGGGTGTAGGGGGCTTATGAGACCGTGCCCTTCTTCTGGGTTTCTAAGTAGACAGGACCCTGGGATTGTCCCCGATGGACCCATTGGACCGGGAGCACCGCAGCCAAACATGATGCCCTCCAACGCCGAGGCGGGCATGTACTCCCCAAGCCGCTGCCCCCCGCAGCAGCAGAGGTCAGTGATGGCCGCCACTCTACAGTCAGCAGGCTGATGTGAACTATGCCCGTGTCTGGCGCGAGCCGCCGAGGCTCGTCTGACAGGATGACGGCGCAAGTGTGCCTTTAAGCAAAGTCGTCGCCTTCCCTTGCAGGCATGATTCCTATGGTAATCAGTATCCTAGCCAAGGACCACCCCCTGGTGGCTCTTACCCCAACCAGCAGCAGGGAATGTATCCACAGCAGCAGCAGCAGCAGCCGGTGAGTGAGGCCGCTTCCCCTGCTGGCCTGGAGCTCCAGTACCGTTTGCTGCGCTCGCATGTTAACTGGCCGTCTTTGCGCTTGTGCATTTGTGCAGGGGTACAAGCGGCCGGTGGATGGTGGCTATGGCCCGCCAGCCAAGCGCCACGAGGGCGACATGTACAGCACTCCCTTCAGCGGCCAGCAGCAGGGTCCACAGGCGCCAGCCCCATCCACTCAGCCTGACATGTACAACCAGTATAACTCGTACCCAGGCTCAGAGCGCCGGCCCCCCGGCCCACAAGCCCAGTTCCCCTTCCCGTTTGGCCGGGACCGGGTACAGTCCAGTGCTGGGCCCAACTCCCAGCCTCCCATGCCACCGCAGATGATGGGCAGCCCCATGCCCTCTGCCCCAGATGGCCCTCAGGGGGCAATGTGGCAGGGTCGTGGCGAGATGGGCTATCCCGGCTTCCCCAATCGCCAAGGTCCTACTGCCCCTGGACCGGGCCCTGGCTACCATGGCCTGAACCGCTCCGAGGAGATGATGCCCTCTGATCAGCGGGTGAACCACGAGGCGCAGTGGCCCAGCCATGGTGGCCAGCGGCCAGCCCCGTACGGTCCCCCCATGACCCGACCCATGCAGCCCAGCTACCCTCCAGCGCAGCCCATGCAGAACCACATTCCGCAGGTGCCCAGTCCCGCTCCCATGCCCCGCTCTGTGGAGAGCAGGACCTCCCCAAGCAAGTCCCCCTACATGCACTCAGGCATTAAGATGCAAAAGGCTGGTCCTCCAGTCCCTGCCTCACACCTCTCCCAGGCAGCGGGGCCTCCCCCCCTCATTCGCCGTGATGTCTCTTTCCCATCTGGCTCAGTGGAGGCCACTCAGCCTGTCCTCAAACCCCGGCGACGTCTCACCATGAAGGACATCGGTACGCCGTCCCGATACTCCACCCTGATGCACCGTTCTGATATTCTGTCCCCATGCTTAGTCCCAATATGTTGTCTTTGTACTGATGCTCAGTCCCCATGTGCCCTTCTGATACATCGTCCCAGTATTCAGTCCCAATACATCAATATCTTTATATTTGGTCCGATACACCTTCCCGGTACTTTATTTAAATGCGCCGGCATGATATGTGGTCCAAATATTGTCTTGATTCTCACATATGATACTCGATTCTGATATGCCATCTTAATACACTGTTCTGATACTTGGTCTTAATACTTGCTTCCGATACTCGGTCCCAATATGCCATCTATATACTCAGTTCTGATACGCCGTCCCAGTACCCCATCCTAATACTCGGTCCTGATATGAGGTCTTGCAGCCAGTCGAGTTTATCATCGACTGACTGGTGATTGTGCTGATTGTCATGATAAAACTGCCAGCTTGTGATTGCTGACTGTTGTGTGCAGGGACCCCAGAAGCATGGAGAATCATGATGTCACTGAAATCTGGCTTGCTAGCTGAGAGTACCTGGGCCTTGGACACCATCAACATCCTCCTGTATGATGACAGCAGCATTGCTACCTTTAATCTCAGCCAGGTGTGTTCTGGAGCCTCTCGAGCGCATGTGTCTGTGTCATGCAAATGACTCACGTCTGATCTTGTCCATCTCCCAGCTACCCGGTTTCCTGGAGCTGGTAGTGGAGTACTTCCGACGCTGCCTCATCGAGATTTTTGACATCCTGAGAGAGTACGAGGTGGGTGATCCTGGGCAGCGCACCCTCCTGGACCCTGATGCCCTGGACCACGAGGGCTCCGAGGAGGATGTGACTGAGGAGCTGGAGCTGGGCAACCTGGAGGACGAGGGTGAAGAAGATGAGGAGGAGGAGAAGGATGACGAGGAAGCTGGAAGGCAGCAGCCGGGGGATGTCAAGCAGGAGAAAGATGAGAGGTTGCAGGGTGAGGAGGCCATGGAGGAAGGGCCTTCTGCAAAGGAGCCTGGTTCAACGGCGTCTTCCTTAGGACCTTCCAGTCCTCAGGAGAAGCCAAAGCAAGCAAGCAAATTTGACAAGTTTCCTATCAAGTTGGTACGCAAGAAGAATCCCTTTATGGTGGCGCGGTCTGGCAAGCTGGACCGATGCCAGCAGTTCAACAGTGGGCTGCTGCACTGGAGCGCGGGCGGTGGCGACACCACGGCGCATATCCAGACCCACTTCGAGAGCCGTGGTGACCTACTGCACTCCTCCAGGCGGCCCCCCACCCCCACAGTGGCCAAGAAGAAACCCCCTGTGGCAGAAGCCGCAAGGGATCCCAAGGAGGCCACGTACTCAGAGTCCACCAAGCCAAGCCCCATGGGGGCTGGAGCCAGCACCACAGCCACGATGGATGACATGCTGTCCTCGCGGCCTGACCCTGAGGCCCACCGACACCAGGAGAACGATAAGTTCCTCCTGAGTACGGGCTCAGCCCAGCAGAACCAGAGTCATATCACCATCTTGGAGGATGAGCCACACAGCCGGGACGAGGCGCCACTGGTGACACTGGCGGACTGGCAGGACGTGCTGGCCCGCCGCTGTGTCTGCGTCTCCAATGTGCTGCGCAGCCTGTCCTTCGTGCCCAGCAACGACCTGGAGATGTCCCGGCACCCGGGGCTGCTGCTCATGCTGGGTCGCCTACTGCTGCTGCACCACCGGCACCCCGAGCGCAGGCAAGCGCCGCTTACCTATGAGAAGGACGAGGATGGGGAGGATGGCGTCCACCCCAAGCTAGACCAGTGGTGGTGGGACTGCCTAGAGCTGCTGCGTGAGAACTGCCTGGTCACACTGGCCAACATCTCTGGCCAGCTGGACCTCTCAGTCTACCCAGAGAGCATCTGCCTGCCTTTGCTGGATGGCCTGCTCCACTGGGCCGTGTGCCCATCGGCCGAGGCCCAGGACCCCTTCCCCACTCTGGGCATGAACGGCTCGCTCTCCCCCCAGAGACTGGTCCTTGAGACCCTCAGCAAGCTCAGCATCCAGGACAACAACGTCGACCTCATTCTGGCTACACCACCCTTCAGCCGGTTGGAGAAACTCTACGGCTCGCTGGTGCGGCTGGTGGGGGAGCGCAAGGTGCCTGTGTGCCGTGAAATGGCCGTCGTGCTCCTGGCCAACCTGGCGCAGGGTGACAGTCTGGCGGCACGCACCATCGCCGTGCAGAAGGGCAGCGTGGGAAACCTGCTGGGCTTCCTGGAGGACAGCCTGGCAGCGGCGCAGTTCCAACAGAACCCCGGCGCGCTGCTCCAGAGCCAGGGCGCCCACTTTGAGCCTAGCAGTGCGGACATGATGCGGCGGGCGGCACGAGCCCTGCACGCCATGGCCCGGCTCGAGGAGAACCGCTCTGAGTTCACGCTGTACGAGTCGCGGCTGCTGGACTTGTCCGTATCGCCGCTCATGAACTCGCTGGTGTCGCATGTCATCTGTGACGTGCTCTTTCTGATTGGCCAGTCGTGACCCCAGTGGAAGGGGTAGCTGGGGCTTCAGCCCGCTCATTCCCCCCACCCCCCACTTTTACTGTCATGTGTGAACGGAGACGGCTATGAGCAGAACTGGCTTTATTTTTTCCATGTATTATTATTTATGCAAAACACCTCAAATTCCATTGATCTCTCTGTCCCCGCTTCTCACTAAAGGAAGGATTTCACAAAGTAGCTGTGGATTCAGACCTGGATGTTTAGAACAGGAAAGATGATTACTGTCTCATAGTTTAAGTGAACGACTTGGAACCAGTAATGATGGCTTTGGGGAGCGAGCTGCCTATTAGGAAGGACATTTTTAATAAAATACATAAATAAAACCTGCAAAAACCAAACTGTTACCAAAGTTGCTGTCTCGTTTACAGTGAATTTGGGGGATAACTCCTGCAGGCACTCCTGCAGGGGTCATGGGGGGAGGGGGGGGATTTAAGGTTCTTTAATGGAGGCAGATCTGATTCCTGGACTTTGTTGTGGTATGAGTTATGAAACTTGTAAGATCTATATTCTGCCCCTCAGAATCCAGGTAATGGGTTGAGAGCAGATGTGGTTGAATGGGAGGCCTGTACAGAAGACTGTAAGACATTTCTGTACTGTACACCCACAAGTGTAAGCATACTGTAATAACACTGTTTGACACTGAGAAATATTGGCTCCAAGACAGAACTGTAGTTTAAAAAAAAAAAAAAAGTTTAGTTAACGTTGATGAGAGAACAAGGCTTTCCTCCCCCCAAAGTATTGTGAACCTACAACACCCTGACCTCTACTCGTCATCCCTCAACTGTACGAACTGTCCCTTAAAACAACACCTCTTAGGACTGGTTTTCAAACTTTAGATGCAGTTCAGGCTGCAGTGTATATACATTGTTGTACATTACACTCTCGCTTTTTCTCACTTTCTGAAACTCTTCTCCCCCTTTTTTTTCCTTTTGATGAATAAAAAAGGTTGCACATAAGTTAAAGCCTTGCATCACGCCCTGCCATGTGCTAACTTGGGCCCTGCCCATCCCCCAGTGCCCAGCGGGTGGACCGCTGTCCCACAGCCAGCTGCTTCCTCTGGGCGACGAGGCTCAACACCTTTTAGTTCCTCTCCAGACACAAGGAAAAGGTTTCAGCTCATTATTAAGAAACAATCCCCCCACCCAGTGAAATAAATTCTGCATATTTGTATTACAGATGATGTAGCTAAAAACTTGATGTAAATTCCTTTTTCCTTTTTGGCTTAATGAATATCATTTATTCAGTATGAAATCTTTATACTATATGTTCCACGTGTTAAGAATAAATGTACATTAAATCTTCGTAAGACGTTTGTGATGTTTTATTAATTTGATATCAGGATGTGCAGTAAAAACTTTCGCTGACGGGTTAGCAGCTCTCACTTGTATCTTCATTTGGATGGTTAGGGCTTACTGTATCGAAGGATGATTGGTTAAAATGGTTCTGGTCGTTATTGTAGTTTTAGGTGGTGTTTAGGGATTTCTACACAAAATTTGATGGAGGGCATAGCGCTTGCTGCTGTAAGTTTAGGATTGCATTAGTAGAGAGAAAATTATATCAGAAGTCAAATTGAGATGTCTCCAAAATTCGACATTTCGATGTGCCAGAGCTCCACGTTAGGTTATCCAGTGACTGAAAGTTACATTCGCCTGAAAAGTGCCCCAATTATTTTTTTGTAATGCAGATAGCAAACCTGTTTAGTGAAGAAGTGACATAAATTGTTTTTCTGCGTAACCTAAAATCAAAAAGTTAGCGTTTCATTTATAATATAACTTGCCCACGCTAAAGTGTGGGACAGAAATTAAAATGCATTTCGACATCATCAAAAACACACGCAGCCTCGTTCTGTCATGGTTAGACAGCAGCCGCGGAGTTCACCTTTTTATAGTAAATGTCCTGAAAACTGCTTTCGCCCGCATACACAGCTGATCGCTCATACACAGATGGTGTACTGTATCTTTATATTTTAATATGTTATATTCAAAGCGATTTTACCGTGCTCCAAAACAATAACAGGTTCCTGTTGTTGAAGCCTAGTAACTGTCCTGAAACGTGTAGTACACAGGACTTTTTCCCATATGTTTTATTTGGGTATTGTAAAATGGTTTAGCCTTACTAGTTCACACAAATGCAAACACTGTGGGAACCAGTGGATCTCTGATATAAACTTAATTTACATGTCGCCTATGGATTTATCAGCAGCTGGAGCATAATGTCAAAAGATGTGTGAATATGGGCTCCAGCACTTGGTTGGCGGGGGCTCATTATTCATAATTAATATATGTTAACGCTTTTAGCTGTACGATTACAATAATCCCAGCTTCAGCTTGCGTTACACTGACATCTAGCGGTGAGTCGCTACAAATATTTACGTAATGTGCCGTGGGCAGTCAGGGGGGCACGTTCCCAAAAGCAAAGCTGCAACCGTGCAACTGAATGGTTCCATTTTTGTAAATTGCTAACGGCAGTTTTTGGCAAATGTGGTTAGTAAACGTATTTCTGTAGTTTCAGTTTTGAAAATGAATGTTTATATCATCGTGTGACGTATTAATGCAATCGCAGGACAAGTCGTAACGAAGATTTAAATACTGCAAATACAGCATTTGAAGGTCAATGCATAAATTATTGCATTACTGAAAACCCTTTGTTTGTTTGCCCTGAATGTTTTCCGAGGCTGTAGTTTTTATGTACAGCAGCATAGTGAGTATTAATTTCTGTAGCAGTGACATCTTCCCATTAGGGCCATTTGTCACTTTACTGATAAAAATCAAGTTCATGTTACTTTCAATGCATACTATACAAAATACACATTATTAATAATATCTTCATTTATTACAACCTCTTGTCCTATTGAGGGTTACAGGGGTCTGGAGCTTATCCCGCAAGATACAGGTGCAAGGCAGGGATCAACCCAGGATGTGGTGCCAACCCATCACAGGGTATACACATACTAGTCACTCACGCATGCACACTTACAGGCAATTTGGTAACTCCAATTAGCCTCAGCATGCTATTGGAGCACGGAGGGCAAACCCCACGATGACACAAGGAGAACAGGGCTAACCACTGCGCCACCGTGCAGCCCCATGACAATTCATTTTAAATGATTGCCTGTGGTCATATTTGGAAGATGCACATATGTTATTTAATGGCTCTGAAACCTGACTTGCTCACGGTTTCATTTTCTGAAGTTATTCTTGGGCTGTTGAACCCTTTTCAGAATTACGTTATTTTATGGGTGTTCAATAAAGAGCAACTAGAACGCTGTCTAGTCATTATGAGATGCCATGTGTGATCTGGTGAGGCTCAGTTAATTTCTTTTTTTCTCACACAAAGGTGGCTGAGAGGGCGATTCCACTCACTGACAACTGTTGGTACTGATTCATAAAGTCACGTGGAACTAAAAACCTGGAGAGGCTAGGAATAAGCTTTTTGTGGTGCATTGGCGATAAGGTTCTTATATTTCCTAAAGTCTGGATTAGACAAAATATCACTAACACCTGGATTTTAAATATGCAATACTGCCCCAATGTCCCATGAACATGATATATCGCAAAAACTCGTCACTTAAAGATAGTGTTTCAAGTCCCACCCCAAAGTATCGACGTACCGCAGCTGGTTTGTACTGTACTCAACCAAAAGTCAATGGAAATGGGACTGAAAGTATGGTACAGTGGGAAAACGCCCTATGATTATGTTTAAAGTATGGATGTTTCTACAGGCAGTTTCAAAAATTAAATTTAAATTTGATTATTGTCTTAGGAAGATTAATATACAGTATATCCATAAAGTTCGATTCTACAATAATAAATCGTACAGCTCATTCATTGGCACAAGTCTGCCTCCTACCCCTTTGGCCCTCAAAGACACATACGTCATGGTCGTCGTCATCATTACGCTGATCTCCCGAAGATCCAATCGGAATCAGAACGGCACAATACACGCCGTAAACGAGAGGTGGCTGTCGTAAATCACTGTTCCTATTTCGGCAGCGAATCACCAAGCACCCTAAGACGGCATAGAACCTGCATTGAATCACGGGTTGTGTTAAGGAGTGCATTGTCCCTCGGAGGTTTTCACAAAGAGCCCACCAACAATTTTGAAGGCTAGCTAGTTAACTAGCTAGTATGTTGCTGTTTTTAAATAAATTCAGCCAGGGCAGAAACCGATCCAGCGAAATACTGCTTGCGTTTGTGCAGAGAATACTTAGTGGGGAAGCTAAATGATCGCAGTGGAGCACATTTACTACTTATATGATCTAGAATCATCGAATGATACTAGCTTACTAGCTGGCTATGCTGTAGTAGGAAACTGGCTGGATGTTAGCTGCTTCTGCAGTCAGGCGAATAACAGCAAACCTGATCGTTTTGGTAGGCAGTACTTGATATGTTTGTTTTTGTGCTGATTCACCACATTATTCAAGATATATGTGTTCCGGTAGGGCTTAGACAGCCGTTCGAGGTAGGAGATGTTATCGGCTCGCTGTGGGTGTCCCTCTAATGAGGAGTAAGGTGACCAATCCAACTGGCGCCTCCAGGAATCGGCCGCCCGTTGGCTAGTAAACAAAGCTGAGTGAGGCTGCTATGGGGCCGGGTAGCGTGAGCTAGCAATCTCCTCAATGACATTATACGTAGACATGGTAACGACTTACTTTGTGATTTAAAAAAAAAAAAATAGGCTTTGTTAATGCATATAGGTTCTCAGAAATTATAACATTCTGCTGTAATCATTTGGTTACAGCTGCCTCTGCAGCTAGTTAAACTGGTTAGTTGCTTCATGTCGCCCAGACACGTATAGCCGACCACGTCATTGCTATTATCCGTGTTTACCTTAATAGGCAGTATTAATAGTGAGAACCAGTGCCGTCTGGCTTGGGAGCTAGATGTAGTTTCTTATGATCAATAAAGGAGTAACTCCGAAAACTGCTGCGCTTTAGCCGATCTCCGGACGTCCACCATCCAGCGGCGCATGTGAGCGACTAAGCCCACCTGACTGGGACAAACGCATATATTTAGACGATGAAAAATTGCGAATATCGGCAAATCGACCCGCAAGCCCTGTCGACACCGACACCACCGCCGACTCAGTGCGCCGAGAAGAAACCGAAACGGGTCCGCAGGAAATGGGAAGTTTTCCCGGGGAAGAACCGCTTTTTCTGCGACGGCCGTATCATGATCGCCCGGCAGAGTGGCGTCCTCCCCTTGACGCTTCTCCTTATCCTATTCACTAGTAGCTTGTTCTTCATCTTTGAGTAAGTGCTGCCATTACCACACACTCATTCGGCTCGCTTTCATTCCGTCGCTAACCTAGGGCCAGTCCCGGCACGGGAGCAACATGCTTCACCTCGGCGGCTGGTACCTGCATACACATTGTTAGTGTGAGGGCGACTAGTAAAATACCAGCCTAAGTATTTGCTCATCCTGTTTTACGGGCTTTTGGGTTTTGAGCTTTCAAACTAAACGCTCAAGTATTTTGTATTAATGCCTAGAGGCAACTATGGCGCCCAGTGTGTTTCCCTTAAAAACCAAACCAGACTCGACCTGTAAAGCTTTTTGAACATATTATCTTCTGATATGGCTGCTTTTGTACGCGGAAGCGGGTTAAGGAGTGTCTGCAAAACTGTACCTGCAAACGTGCATTCATTCATTTAGAGCAACATTAGATGGTTCCCGAATCAAGCGTCTTCCCTCTTGGCCCCGCCCCCAGCTGCCCCTTCCTGGTGAAGCACGTGACCAGCTGCATCCCTGTGATTGGAGGAGTTCTCTTCACCTTTGTGGTCATCTCCCTCCTCCAGACCAGCTTCAGTGACCCCGGCATCCTCCCCAGGGCCACGCCCGACGAGGCAGCCGACATCGAGAAGCAGATAGGTGAGTACCTTATCGGAATGCCTTTCTTTCCCTGCTCGGGTGGACATGTGTTCACAGCTGTAGTGCAGAGTCTGGGCATCGGTCTGTTGCGTTGGTTATGAATTACTTTGGGAGGGATTGAGACATGATATATTTGAGTAGCTCTGCTGTTCTGTTTCTGAACCTGTTTGCCTCCCTTTCTTGACCTGACTTTTCTCTCTCTTTTTTTATATTTTATTTTGTTGATAGATAGTTCCAGTTCCTCCAGTTACCGTCCACCACCTCGAGTTCGGGAAGTTCTCATCAACCAGCAGCTGGTGAAGCTGAAGTACTGCTTCACCTGCAAGATGTTCCGGCCGCCAAGGACCTCTCACTGCAGCCTGTGTGACAACTGTGTGGGTGGGTTGGGAATTTCCTTACTGTACGAGCCCTGACAGTTTACCCTAACCTCTGTCAGTATTTATTTCCACACCACAGATTTTGCTCTGTACTGATTTTGCTTTCTTGCATTTTGCTGGGCAGCTGTGTTATTGTATTCCTCACAGGGGCAATTTTGCCTCTGCAGACTCTTGATTGTTTTGATTCAATGTATTTGGCAGCTCTGGAACATATTTAATTTTGAGACAAATCACATAAAACTGAAGCAATGCCGATTAGTGGGAGTAAAGGGAAGGGTGACTGCATGAGGCACTTGACATTGAGCATTATATGAAAAAAATAAATCTGTTTTCGTTTTGAGACACATCATACCAAAACTGAAGCAGTGTCACTTAGTGGTGGCACATGAAAGGGCGGACCTGGCAAATCGAGTACACTGAAACAAGTCTCTCAAAGTTGGACTTTTAATAAGATTTTTTTTGGAGAGGTGGGTGGAGTCTGTAGAGGTTGGGGGATCGGGGAGGATCTGGGGATTAGATGGGGTCGGGGTAATGATGGGCTGTCCAGGGAATACACTGTAATCTTTCTGACAGCATCTAATTTTCCTTATCACGGTCCTTTTTGTCAGCTCTGAAGGATAATAAAAACAATCATACTCAAAGCAGCGTTCTCATAATTTCCTGTCACAAGTATCTGGTTTGTATCCTTCTGTATTCAAGTGCTTATTATTATTACTAGGGGATGTGAGTCATTATTGGTTGTGTCTCTGACCTTTTCTTGCCCCAGAGCGGTTTGATCATCACTGTCCCTGGGTAGGAAACTGTGTTGGCCGGCGGAACTACCGCTTCTTCTACACCTTCATCGTCTCGCTGTCCTTCCTGACGGCCTTCGTCCTCGGCTGTGTGACCACGCATCTGGCCCTGCGTGAGTATCCGCTTTCACTCTGCTCTGTCTGCTTCTCCGGTCCTATGCTTACACGCCCTTGTTTTGCTATTGTCAGCCCGCTTTGGGGATCGTGTGCCGTGTTGGGCTGATTCGGCCAGTCCAGGTCCAGCGGCTCTGCTGGCTTGGCTCATTTGAAGAGCCGTCCTCTTTCACTGTGTTCCCTGCGCTTAGGAGTGACACTGATACTGTTGTTGCTGGCGGCCAGCGGCCGGTGTGGCGGCTCACGGCTTTGCATTATGAATGATGTGCGGATGCTGCCTGGCCCAGTGGTTGCTGGGATTCCCACTGGAGCCCTTGGAGGTTTCCCTAAAGAAGCTGTTTAATTACTGCTCTCAGCCTTCAGTAAAGATCTAATTATCGCAGAGGATTAGCCTTCAGAGGCAGGTGTTCTCTGGGGTACCAGTAGATCTTTTTGCCAAGCTTTCTGCACGTTCCTGACTTATTCTAAGTGCCCCTTCTAATGTGAGCCCGGCTGCACGGTAATTTATTAGCCACCCAGCTCCGCATGATGCCCCGCTGTCTTTGAGTTTCGTGACTAACATGCATCTTCCTGCCTCAGGCTCCCAGGGTGGAAAAGGTGTGATCTCTGCCCTCCAGGAGAGCCCAGCCAGATATCCTTCATACCCAAAGTTTGCGCCAGTTGCCGCCTGGGGCCCAAGGCAGGATGGCAGTCAACACCTTACAGATGCAGACAAACACACACACACTCATGTTTATAGTCAAATCATTGTGAGGACCGTCCATTCATTTCAATGGGCATAATCTTAACCATAAGTAACCAAACAAAATGCACGACTTTTGGTGTCTTTAGCAGCAGCCATAGATTTTTATTAAATTGGGTTTCCCCTTCTGGGGACTGGAAAAATGTCCCCACAAGGTCAATTTAACCAGGTTTTTAATTACATTGTGAGGACTGTAATACTTTTATACACACATACCTGGAGGTGTGATGGCCACAGTGCGTACCTCTGAGCCACCGTGCTTGCATGTGTATATACATAAAACTGGTGTAAGGGGTGGTTGATGATGGAGATGCCGATGCGTTCCACAGTCCTTAATGCCTTCTGCTCTACTGCCCTGGAGCTGGTTGTGTGCTTCTTCTCTGTCTGGTCCATTTTGGGCCTTTCAGGGTTCCACACCTACCTTGTGGCCTCCAATCTCACCACCAATGAAGATGTGAGTATTACCAGAAATCCCAAGATGTGTAATATTTGGTGCTTCTGATAAGATCCGTCAGACCCGGCACCTACGTGTGTCTGCCTCCCTCCGTTTGTGCACGACTGGTTCCCACATGCAGATAAAAGGATCCTGGTCAGGGAACAGTGGACTGCAGAGTGCTGGGAATCCCTACAGCTACAACAGCATCTTTACCAACTGCTGTGCCGTGCTCTGCGGGCCCTTGCCTCCCAGGTGATGGTCGCTCTCTCTCCGGCTGCTGCCCGCCCTTCGGCCGTGTGCTTCCTATCTGGTTTGTACGGTTATGTCAGCAGCTCTTTGGAAGAGCAGTTAATAGGAGTGCCAGCTGTGGATGTAGACCTCCAAGGCAGATGGGGAGGTGGTGTCTCCTGGGGGAGATGATGCCCCCTCCCCCTAAAGCTGCCCTGCTCTTGTGTTTTATGGCTGCCACAGCTTGATTGACAGGAGGGGGTTACTGCCTGCAGAGGATTCACCTCCTCCAGCTCCTGCCCCCCCAGAGATCGAGCTCCTTGGCTTTGGGGCCAAATCCGACATCAGTATGGTAAGATGTGCCTTCCTTCTCCTCCTCATTAGGACGTCCCTCATCTTCTCTCCTTTTCTCAGTCTGCCTGCTGCCTCACATAACTGCAAAACTATGTGTGTATCTTTCTCTCCCTCCCTCTGTATCCCTCTCTCTGTAACTCTATCTATCTTCCTCTGCTTCTGTCTATAATTTACTCACTCTCACTCTTTCTCCCAGGTCTTCACCGCAAAATGTTTTGAGGTGTAGAGTACATCTCTGCTCTTTCACTGTGAAATTAGCCTGATATCAGATCATGTTGAATGTTAGGTCAGTATTATGTGTTTTCTGTCATTTAAATTGCTGATATTAAATTCAAATGCAAATGTGTGACCTTCATTGCCTATGCTTCAGATCTGGAGGCCTTAGAATGCATATGTATTGAATTATGTCTAAATTCTTTTGTAAAAATACACCCATAGGAACCCCGGGGGCTGCTGTCTGTGCTGCTCTTCTGTTAAGCACTAATCTGTTACCCTCCAACAGGAGGACAGCTGTCAGGATTTTGCTGTGTCTTGCACTGGATGACTTCAGCAGGTAAGTGCCTTGAGTAACCTGGAGCAAACCAGCATGGTATGACCCACTGCTGCCTCAGCAGGCCTCACGCACTTTTCCACTGACATGTAGGGACCGAATCCTACGGTGAAGAGACCCTAGTTAGAGCACGGGTCCAGCTTGCTTCAGTTTTTCCACCAGCACATCTTTGAGAATATTTAGCGTGTGTAAATTTGTAAATTGCAAATCCATTTCGTTCAGCTGTTCTATGGTACTTTTTTTTAGGTATAAGGCTGGAAATTCACAAGTTCAGAGTTATTGGTAATGCATTAATACATCGCAACGTGTGATACTACTAATAATGAAAACTGTGTAGAATATACACCTTTTTCCTTCAGATTATCCATGCGCAGAACACCAGAATCTCCATGCATCTCGACCAATCAGGTGGTGGTGACACAAACAGCGTAGCCTGGTCACGCTTTTGGCCCTGTTAGTAAGCGATGCTATGTCAGCGTGGGTATGGCTCAGATGTGGCTGAAATACTTTACTATGGAAGACTGGGCGTTTGCGATACACCTCAGTTTTTGGTGGCAGAGGAAAAGTGCCATGAGACCATTTTAAGTATTTCAGTCCACAGACCCTAGCAATGGTCTGTGAATGGAAATCATTTAGGAGTAACTTCATGTGGGTGTCCTTCAAAGTAAAAAAATAAACCACAGAGATGAGAAACAGCTTTCATGTAAGATGCCAATATACCGGCAATGGTGAGACATGGCATTCTGCAGCTGCCTGTAGAGTCCATGTAAGATAGTGGAAGATGCCCGATATATCGGCAATGGTGAGACGTGGCATTCTGCAGCTGCCGGTTGAGTTCTTGTCTGCAGGGTCATGACCAGCTTAGAAATCCTTAATGAGTCTCACCTTTTCTTTTTGATATTCACAAGTTTCAATGCATTTACCATTGAAAGTAAACACTGTCAGTTTTACATAGGTGTTCATATTCCTGTTTAAGGGGCAAAAAATTAGTTTTTGCACAACATTAAATGTTTCCTGTCTTTCTTAAATCATTTTTTGTTCAGAATTTCCTTTGGGATTATTTCTATTAATTAGAAGGGCTTTTATATTCTAGGGAGAAACCTAATTTAATTGATGTAGAAGTGTTGCCCCAGTTGGACAGCTCCCCCAGCAGCTTCTGTGAATGGCAGTAGTGACCTGGTTACCTTCACAGAACAGGAAACTTATCCTGCAGTGATGACCTGCCGGCTCCTTGGTGCGGCTGTCGAACCGTTGGTGCCAGTTACTGCATCTAAGTTCTGTTTATGATGGGTGTTACTTCATACTCTGGATGCCCCCTGATAACCTGTTAAATGTTGCTGCAGATTAAACGTTTATGACTGTATGTGCCTTTTTTTTCCTCTTATTGCAAAGACCCGTGTTTGCTGCACTCCGTGGTCTGCCTGCTGCTCCCTCCAGCACCCTCTGCCCAAGGTGGAGTCCCTGGGTGCTCCTTTAGAGTGTGGGAACCTGCTCAGGATTAACTTGCATAATGGACAGCAGATATTGCCATAATACAGATTACACAGTTTTCGAACAGGACCAGCGTGAGTGGGGAGAAAGGGCATCTTCACCGTGCCCATGACCTGAACCGTGGCCCCATGAAGCCCTGTCTGTGTCTCAGACCTTCGACTAAAGGGACGTGTCACGTTAGCTTTGACTCATCTCCGGACAAGAACAGTTAGTCTCAGATCTGGACCTCCAAGTGCTTTTGGGCCCCATCCTCCCAGCAATAACCAAGCAAGCAGGCCCAGGCCAGCACCCAGAGTCAGTGAGCATGTGGAAGTTATCAGAGCCCTCTTCAGCAAGCTGCGATGCTTTATTTTGGGAAATTACCAACTCACCAGATCTCCAGGACTGGATGATTCAACAGTCACTTCCAGGATGGAAAGGATAGACTTGATTACCATCTGAACCACATTAGTGGTCTGCGAATCGAGGTGAAACAAGGATTCTGAACAAAGGATCTGTTTACACCCCTTGAACCACATCAGTCATTGTGGTAAATTATTGGCCATAATCAGCGAGAGCACAGAGTGGATTATTTGTTCCGGGCTGTAGAGCTTTTAGAAATCCAGCTACGGTGTGGATCCTCTGTGGAAGGTCAGGTGACTGTCTGACCTACTCGCTCATGAGATAAAACAGCAGTGAAAGGGTAGCCCAGTCTTTCTCATGGTGATGTTATCCTGGCTGCGGCTGCTCTAGTGGACCTCTTGCAGCATCTACCTTCCCTTGACCCTTCAGTGCTTTGCATTTGGACCTATCTCTGGGATTTGGGTCCCTCACTGGACCTAGTTTGCCTTTTTAAAACGGGGAAACAGGGATTGTGATACTTGATATTTAATACAAGGCTACTTGCCATAATGTGGGGGCAGAGTCATATTGTGGTCTTTACAGGTTCCCTGTATGTTTGGCAGGTTTGGTTCCTGATGCAGATTTTGTGAGTAACTGAGTGAGTGAGTGAATGAATGATTGATAAAACCAGTTTTCCTCTGCCAGTGAGTGTTCCTGTTACTTTTTGTTGCCAACTGCAGAACTTGCACAGAACCATGTAAACCAGCTGACACTGGTCGCCTTCACCCCAGAAGCCCTTACATCCATGTCACGGACTGTGGAACCATAACATGGGTGCTGGAGAGGTGGCCACACACACATCTATTGAGTGCGAGGCCGGACTATAGGTTCACTTCTTCCGGCTCATTGGAGGTTCTTATTGGCAGATGTGTTGAAAAAGTGTTTCTAAAATCCATTGTGAAAACTGGTGACCAGGATTGACTAAACTTGCTAGTGCTTGTTATTTTTCCTTTTTTTTGTTTCCTAAGGGCTTGTTAATTGCAATGTTAAATAAACAAATGAACATATTCTTTTGCTTATCTAGCTCCCGGTGTTGTCATCTTTGCCCACATTGGCAAAAACATCCCTCTGGAAACAGGGAGGCTAGATGGATATTTGTGGACATTGTTTGCTGTTCCAGACCTTTCAGACCCGTTAACTGCAACACTGCTACTATTTTGAGAACCACTCTTAGGCCAAACAGATCGACGGCAAAGCCATCTGGGTACCTGAGTGCCTCATTGTTTACCAGCCGAGATCTTTTCATATCAGTCTGACAAAAAAAGGGCTACGTTAGGTTATGATTTTGTTTAGCTTTCCTGTCGTTCAATAGTGATATTCAAGTAATACTCAAGGTTTGCTTCTGGTGTGGTGATAATTTTGACTTCCAGTAGAGGGCAGTAAAGTAACATCTTGGCTCTCTGAATATTCCTCCACATTCAGTCACCAGGAAAGTGAACTATCAGAAGGATCCCAAACTATTTACTTAAATCATGTTTAATGCTGTTTTACAGCATCAGGATGATATGAGGGTTGCTTCATGTAATAAGTACTATGATTAACTTGAGTCTGAGTGTCTATTGTTCAACAACAGCATACTGCTGAAAAGTCAAACAGGAATATTCAGTCTTTGGCAAAATGATAAAATCAATATTCGAATGAAAAGCAGCCCTCATAAAGTACTGTGCTAACTGTAGGAAAGAGGAGCCTCTCACTTAAGCCAGAACCACATGCAGAGTGTTAGTCTTTGGGTGTCCTCTCACGTGAGGCATAACCACAGTGTGGCCCGACCACCCAGGCATGCACAGAACCACAGGGCATAACCAGTTCCACAGAAGCTATGGTCCTCCTCACAATAAATTCTGTGGGAAATGTATCTTTCGTAAGAAGGAACAGGAACTATGATCACAGTGTGTGTTATTGGTCTGTATTTCCTTAATCCATAGACCCTGTCAATGTTTTAATTCTGCTGTGATCTGAACTTATGAGCAAAAAATATATTTAATGAATCTGTAGCTAGAGAAGGTTCTGCCTTGGAAAATATCAATAGATTTAATTGCCGGGTAAAATTCCTGAGGAGTTAAAGTATCAGCATTTTCCAAGGGGATGCCCGTGGTGGGGTAACCCCGCCCACTCCTGGATATCTGTGGCGAGGGAATCCCACCCACCCAGGATGCCTGCAGAGAGAGAGCCCACCCACTCCTGGATATCTGTGCAGGGGGTACCCCTCCCATCTGGGATGCCTGTGGAGGGGGTACCCTGCCCATCTGGGTTGCCTGTGGAAGGGTAACTCCACCCACCCCTGGATACCTGTAGCGAGGGAACCCCGCCCATCTTGGATGCCTGTGGAGGGGGAACTCTGCCCACCCCATCATGTCGTTTATAACCTTTAATCAGCTTTTTCTGGCACCTCACATAGGCAAGTATTCTGCCTACAGAGAAACTTCAAAACTAAGATCCATAATAATGACACAGCAGCTCAGAGGATACATTAAATTGTAGCAATTATATTGCCAGTAGGAGGCACTGCTGAGAGGGATATTTGCTCCTACCCACACAAAGGATTGTCTGTTCCGCTTACTGCCTGTGGCCCCACTCCGCCAATTTTCAAGCAGATTGCTGGAGGGTCTCCCCTCTTGTAAAGAGCCAGCAGCCGGGGTGGCGTGTGGATGGAAAAGCTGACAGTGGCTGGCTGAGCAGAGGCCCTGTCTCACCCTATCATTAAGTGATGTCATATGTGTATTACCCAGTGCAGAAAGACAGCTGCTCCTGTGGCTCAACACCGTTGCAGCACGTCGCCCCTAATCAGTCCTCCCAGTGATTTTGGGCAGTAGGACATTGACGTCTGTGGTCATGCTCTCTATCTGCGTGTCTGTACTATGAGACTAGGAAAAAACACCAGGAAAGCGTGGTAGACCTGCAACCAGCTGACTCTTATAGTGTTATAGGAATAACTGAAACATGGATGAGTGACAATGATGGAGAAGAATATAATATGGATGGTTATACATTGTTCCGTAAAGACCGGATAAGCAAGATGGGAGGTGGTGTTGCAGTATATGTAAAAGAAAACTTGCAGGCAAGGGAACTCACTGATAAAAATAAAAGTACAGAAGCTGTATGGATAAAACTAGATGCTAAAAACTCAAATGGCCTAATTGTTATAGAGCACCTAATGTGGCTGCAGCAGAAAGCAGAATGTTATATGACGATATCGGGATTATGAGTAATAAAAATGATTTTGGTGGTTATGGGTGATTTTAATTTACCTGGGATAGTCTCTGGCACTTCTGTGAATGAACTTGAGATGGTGGAATTTGTACAGGATTGTTTTTCTGTTCTCTAATAACCAGGATAGGGATAGGAAATTTGGGGTTTTGGTGGCAGTGATCATAACATGGTTAAATTCAAAGTTAATTTTAGTGCCCGAAGAGCAAAGTCCAAAACCAAAATATACAATGTTAGGATGGCTAACTGTAATGGTATGGGAATTCAACTAGAAACTGTAAACTGGATGGAGTTAAATAAAACTGTTAAAGATGCATGGGAATTATTTAAAAGCACTTTATTGCAAATGCAAGAGGACTTCACACCTGTTTCCAATAAAACTAAATGTAGGAAACTGCAGCCAAGGTGGTTTACAAAGGAAATTAAGAATGAAGTCAAGAGGAAAAGGGCTCTGATGACATTGTAACTGTAGTTTTAAAATGAGTGATATTATTTGCCAACCTTTAACTTTGCTGTTTCATAAATCCTTATCTGCTGGTGTGGTACCTTCTGATTGGAAGTATGCTAATATAATGCCCATACTCCAAAAAGGGATAGAAGTAATCAATCAAACTATTGGCAAATCAATTTAACTTGCATAACTGGAAAAGTAATGGAAGCTATAATCCAAGTGAAAATGGTAGATTGCCTGGATGCAAATAACACTCTGAGGGGTAGTCAACATGGATATAGGAGAGGTAGATCCTGTTTAACTAATTAACTTGAGTTCTTTGAGGAAGCTACAAAAGAAATTGATCACAAGAAGGCCTATGATGTGATCTACTTAGAATTCCAGAAGGCCATGATCCACGTATATAAGATTCTAACAGGTCTGGATGTTGTTCAGCCAAATGGCTACTTCAGTATCAGTTCAAATACTAGACATAAGTGGAAATTAGTGGGAGAACATTTTAAACTGGATTTGAAGAAGCACTTCTTTACACAGCATGTAGTTAAAGTATGGAATAGTCTTCCTGCTAGTGTAGTGTAAGCTAAAACCCTGGGTTCCTTTAAATCAGAGCTAGATAAGGCTTTAACAACTCTGAGCTATTAGTTGTTCTTGTGTTCTTATGATGCACTTTCTGGGTAACACAGCTGATCTTAGCCTGCAGGCCAGGAGCAATCCCTACAGGCGAGGCCTTGCCCGCTGTCCAGGGCTGTGCCCATTGGAAAATGCTCTTTAACAGGGGTAGGCAGTGCTGTTCATGCCTCTGACGGCTTCTGTCCTACTTGGTCTCTGATGAAGCACACCTGATCTCATCAGGTCCTGCACTCCAGGATCCAGGTTGCCTACCACTACTCTATTGCCATACATCCTCATTCCCTCCAGGGGGAGCCCTTCTAAACCACGGCGCTATTGTCATTCCCCATTGAACAGCGATAGCTTGAAATAGGCTTATGGCCTGTTACACAACATACCTTTAAATGCTTATATAGAACAGAAAGGCAAAGTCTGCAGTACAAACGTCACTAGCTGCGGCTGAAAGCAGTGTAACAATCAGGCTGCGTGTTAAGATACAGGCAGGAATCATTAACTATCAGAGAGATGCCCATTCCAGGGAACCATGAGCTTCTGATTCCTGAGTGGAACGTGCAGGTCAGCATCTGTGGGACCGTGTGGCTCCCAGTAGGTGACTCTGTTGTCCTGGCAGCACCACAAGCAGAGATTATCCAGGTAGCTCCATGGGCACCTATCAGCTTTTAATGTCTCCAACAAACATAGTATATGGTAGGTCAGTGATCTCCATGAAAACATGAGGCACATGTTGGGATACAGAGGTAGCTTCAAAGGCCTGTGCTTTTACTTCAAATGCTGGGATGCAATAAATGACAGTAATAAGGCTCCCGCTTGGCCCACACATCTGGGTCCCATTTCTTGGCTGTGATTGTGGGGAGCAGTTTGAGTGGCAGTCAGCGGGGTGCTGAGTTTACATGGCAGCTTGGAGTGGGGGGGGGGGGGAGGGGGTACAGTTGTACTTTTCAACAAAGTATTTCAACTGGACCAGTGCTACATCTTATCAGAACAATAATAAAATGTGTGTCAGTAGACCAGAGATACAGGTAAATACTGGACCGGAGTTCCGAAGTTGCTAGTTGTACAGGCTAAAATATTGTTGTTGCGCTACATGCTAATGAAGATGAATACTAAGTACTCAGTGGGCCCATACAGTCCAGAACAGAAAGGACATCAGTCTGCTGGAACATTTTTATTGTTCTTTTAACAACAAATCATTATGTATTGTGTAGTGTTATGTAGATAGCTAGTTTTGGGAGGTGGGGGTAGCTGTTGCATGTCTAATGTACCTCCTGTCCCTCAGTGCATAGCTAGATGGTAGAGAGCAGGACCTTGTTTCAGACACTGCACTCCAGTGGCCCTTACAGCCCCTTCCCCCTAGTTTCATACACTGCACTCCAGTGGCCCTTACAGCCCCTTCCCCCTTGTTTCAGACACTGCACTCGAGTGGCCCTTACAGCCCCTTCCCCATAGTTTCATACACTGCACTCCAGTGGCCCTTACAGCCCCTTCCCCCTTGTTTCATACACTGCACTCCAGTGGCCCTTACAGCCCCTTCCCCCTTGTTTCAGACACTGCACTCCAGTGGCCCTTACAGCCCCT
>JAODUD010000046.1:17452829-17465405 GCA_026784285.1 Stomatorhinus walkeri | reverse complement strand
GGATCTCTTGATTCTCTGTCCTCTCGCTTTTCTCTGGGATCTCTTGATTCTCTGTCCTCTCGCTTTTCTCTGGGATCTCTTGATTCTCTGTCCTCTCGCTTTTCTCTGGGATCCCTCGATTCTTTGTCTTCTCGCTTCTCTCTGGGATCCCTCGATTCTCTGTCCTCTCGTTTTTCTCTGGGATCCCTTGATTCTCTGTCCTCTCTCCTGTCCCTGATATCTCTTGATTCTCTTTCCTCCTTCCTCTTCCTGGGTTCTTTCTCATCTGGCTGGATATGCTGCCGGTCTCTGTCAGATGGGATGTGCCCTTTTTGGTCTTCCCCCCGAGGCAACCAGTTGGGCTTGACCTTAACATTTGTCTCAGAGGGTAGTCGTTTCCGTTCTGGTCCTTGTACACTATCCCTAGACGGGGCGTGACCGTTCTTCACATGGGCGTTCTTGGGGCCTTTTTCCGTGCTGCTCTCTAGGTCATAAACAGAAGACATAAGAAGAGGTAAGGTGAGGGTACATAGATCTGGGGGGTGGGGCCCCTTGGCTGCCTTTATCTGTGACCCACAACAATGCAAGTCTCAGTTCCAAGATCAGCTCCTCTACCATCCTGTCTGAATTTCCTTTAATTAGGATGTCGTACCATTCTCTGGGACCTCTTTCAGCAGCTTTCTGTCAATCATTTCCTGCCTTGTCATTCTTACTGACAACTGCCTCTCCAGAACTATGGAACAAAAATACAAGAATAAACAACTTAACCAGAAAATGACAGATCATACTTCCTAGCAAGCTGTATGGTGCTTAGAATTGCATAGTTAACTGAAAGTAAAACCATTGTGACAGTGATAGTTTGAAATCTAATGCATATGTATATTCAGCTGAATCTGAATCAGTGGACTGAATTAACAACAAAAGATGATAATTCAAAAGAGCAAAATAATAAAATGGTTACCTTCTGAAGTTTCTCTGAATTTCTCACTAGTCTTCTTCTTCTTCCACTTCCAGGGCTTAAAGATCTTGCCAATGGAAAACTTGCCCTTCTGTTTCACAGATGGTGTGCCGTCCTCAGAACTGCCACCGTCACTCCGCATAGTATTGCGCCGGGAGCCGATTCCGACATCTCAGGGGAAAGATGAACAAGGTCAGATTAAGGAACTCAGCGGCCAGGCCAGAACTGAGGGTGAAATCAGCTAATATTTTTTGTCTTTCAATCAAGTGGCTTTTGAAGGAAATAATGAGAAACCATAGGTTGGCAAAAAAATAAGAAATAATCACATACAAACAAAATAGATACAAAAAAGACTTACGAATACTACAATCTACGCACTAATTACTATTTTTCTATATCTATCAACTATTTTACCGATTGGTCAATTAATCTAAACAATTAATTTCCCTCCAGAAAATCTAACCGTGATCATTTAACTTAAGTAACTTAAGTTTATTTGACAAGATACATTTGTCATTTGTCAATTATTTGACAATAAACGGTATGTCAGTGATGGGCTTTAGATAATGGAAGCTGGCTTTTTTCAGCATTACATGGACGTAATTTTCGCCAACAATTCCATGAGCAAATTAGTAGAATGCCTAAAAAATTAATGAGAAGCGTATTGTGAGGCCCAAGAGTTAGCGTCTTGTATAAATTTGGTGTACTTTTATGCTTATTTAATTAGTGGAGTACCACATTCTGTTGTTTTGCTAAATCATGGAAGCAGTAAATACTAAAGCTGTGGTGAAGAAAGTGATCAGTTGTTGACACTCCACAGCATACAACAATGAAATGTGTCCTCTGCATTTAACCCATATGTGACAATGTGACATAGCAGGGGGCAGCTAATTCAGAACCCGGGGCGCAATGCTTGGGGGCGGTACCTTGCTCAGGGTACCTCAGTGGTGTCTTGCTGGTCAGGGATTTGATCCAGCAATCTTTTAATTACAAGGCACTTCCCTAACCATTAAGCCACCACTGCTCACAAAGGGACAGCTTAGCAGCTACAACATCTTTTAAAAGAGGAAATATTGTGGTTAAACTAGGTAAAAACACATTGGTGGGAGGCGGCACTTGTTACTGATTAAAAGCCTGACCCATTTTTGGTAAATATAGTTTACATTTTTATGTCAGTTAATTTTTTGAATTAGTTTCCTTTTTCCTTTCAGTTTCATTTTACGGTAATAACACGTCCCAGCAAGTCTGACAGGCACGATCACACTCACTGGTACGGTCAATCAACAAAGAATACTCCTAGATTTTACCTAATCTAAACATTTTCTCGAACACATATTCAATGCGGATTCTAAGGTCAGAGGCAGACAACTTTATGGCTTTAATAATGAGTGTATTTAGTAATGACAAATATGAAAGGTATTAAAAAGTTCTCCATACTAATAGTAAGTTAATAAACATGAATAGACAACACGGTAGTTTTGCCTACTCTGGCGGTCCCCCACCCAGTACAGCGCCCATACGTTTCCTCTTCAGGCCTTGTAGTGCTACACCACGGCAGCCCTACTACAATCCACATAACTCACAAAAAAAATTCAGCAGCCAGACAGTCAAATATCGTGTCACTAGGGCTGCACAATATCACACTGAAATATGTGAAATTTCCACAAATACTGTAAATAAATACTGCGATATTTATAAAACAAAAAAAGACATAAATAAAGTACAACCAGATAGGTTCTATCTACCAATAGTGTGTGTCAAATAAATTAGTGGTGCTACTGCGAGTTGTGTCAACGGATACAAAGCGGTGCTGACAAATGTGATGTCATTACTGCGCATATGTACATCACAAAGCAGTGCTGACAAATGTGAGGTCATTACTGCGCATGTGGTAAATCATGTGCACATCACAATGACGATGCTGAGACAATATATGGTGCAACCCTATGGATGACCAAAAGCTTTACAGTAACAGAAGCCCTGTTTTACTGGCATCCAACAAAAATGGAACATTGGGAAAACTGAAACCACAATTCAAGATTGATTTCTTGTACTCCCTCATGAACACTGTGAGCAAACCAAGTCTTGGGTGATGAGTCACATGCCACGCATTGTACCCTTGCACAGCAGCAGCATAGAAGATGGTTACTGTCTTTACCCTGTAATTGTGGCAACCGTCGTTTTAGTTATCCGTAGGTCCAAAAATGATAAAAAATGAGAAAATTCCACAAATAAATCATTCATAAGGTTCAATCTGTATGTCAACTGACAGGCTGAAATCTGCCAGCCCAGCGGGGTCCAGTATATCAGGTGAGTACCCACAATAGGCCAAGATATTTTTTAACAAATAAATTTCTCATTACAGGTTATGTACAGGTACTATATATTACACTGTAAAATCAATGACGTCAATAATCATCCCAGCCTTAATAGAGATTATTAAGTCTTGGACAATTTGCTTTTACTACTAATCTGCTTATCGGGTTTAATTAATGTTGATGTCTGTATAGTTTGTTGTTATCAAAATAAATTTAACAAAACACTCAATTTGATTTTCTGGAGGAATCGACCAATCAGTTGAAAGACTGAAGAAAAAAAAAAAAAAGGCAAAGCACACTAGTGCGCCTAGTTATAAAATGTTATCACATTGTCTCCAAAAATCCTCCCAAAACACTACTAAATGGTCACAGTCCGGAGCCCTGTATCGTTTCTTAAGAATTAGGCTGTATTAAATCACTATATTTAATGTTGGTAATCAGTGGCGTCAGAGGGGCAAGGATACCATTGCAGATTCAGGGCGGCCCAGCTCTTTGTTAGGCCCCCAAAAAACCCCCCCCCCCCCCACTCGGGGGAATCAACTGAGCGACTGAAAGTGCCAATCTGAGCAGGGCACCCAAGACGACATTTTTTCAGGTGGCCCGGGAGGTCGAGCTACTCCGCTGTCAGTAATCTATTACTGCATGGAATTTTTCAATTAAACTTTACTATATGTATATGCATGAAAATCACATTATATATGGGAATATGGGATCCACAGATGATTCACTATTATATGCAGTAAGTCTTGGAACACATCACCGAAGAAAATTTGTGTTTCTGCAAAAATTGAATACGGAGTTGTACTGATTAATCAGCGTTCGAAAAAAAGGTTTCTGTGGTTGTGAATAAGCAATATTTCTTTTGCTGCATTATTAATAGTTGCTTTGTAATATGCAGTGGTACCTCAGAACTCAAACTTTATCCATTCAGAAGTCAGGTTCGAATCCTATAAAGTTTTAGTTCTGATTGAATTTTCCCCATAAGAAATAATGGAAGACCAATTAATTCGTTCCTGGCCCCAAAAAATTACACCTAAATATGTTTTTTAGCATTTAAACACAAAATTAACAGGATAAAAGAAGAGCATATACTGTACTAAACACATCTAAGCACAATTATCAAAACAGTAATTTGTAAAGTAAGAAAATAAATGTATCCAAACAATGTGTAAAGTTAAAAGAAAAACAACATGTCCTGCCCGATTGTCTGCTCCTTCCGTGAGCCATACCCCCTCGCTAACTCAATGTGGAATCCCCGTGTGAACAGCTGTTTCTGCTTGTTGTCATTAGTCCTCTGTATTTGGTCCTTGTTTCAGTTTGTTTCCCCAGTCCGGTCATTGTATTGTTCGTCTGCGTTTTGCCTGTCTTACCTGTAATTAAACCCTGTATTCCCAGATACCCTGACGTCTGTGCCTTTGTCTCCGTTCAATCCCTGCTCGGCATGACAATATTATAATTAAATGTATTAAAGGTTTGTTATTAATATTAAAATAATTAATAAATCTTTATTTTTAAATGTATTTTATTATATAATAATTACTGTTACTCATTGTATAAATGTATTTTTACTGTCTAAATATATGTATTCAGCTAGTGTAAACATACACAATGCTATCACAGCGAATGCGAGGCTGAGACTGAAGCATTACCCTTTGTTTCCGCTGAGAGAGACATGCCGCATGATATTTCCCCGTGCATAAAAGTTCTTAGGTCGGTGTTCATGGTTCAACTTCTGAGATTCAGATCGAGTTCTAGGTCATTTTGTTTCAAACTGGTTGGTTCAACATTTAAGAAATTCTAGTTGTAATGAGTTCAAGAACTGTGGTACCGCTGTACTAATATGTTTATGTATATGTGTGTGTGACTATGCAAATGCATCGCACGTACACACATAGTCACAGGGACACACCTCTTCTTGGGGCAGTACCGTGTGTTGTAATGCTGCACCAAACCAGGTGTGGACATATCCAAATGTTAACAAAAAGTCTTTGTTAATGTATTAGTCACCTTTGTTCACCAGACACAGAGCAGGATTGGGAGCATCACACCACTGCAAGACATTATGGGTCTGTATAGGCGTATATCTAGAGGAAACAAAATCTGAAACCATGTCATGTGAACATTAGGCCTGGGTGTCGTCTAAAAAATATGCCATTATTTTATTAAAAAATATTTGGACAAATAATATCGCGCGCGCGCGCGCACACACAGAAAGCAAAACTTGAAAGCAGGAAATAAAAAAATAGGAATATACCGGATAGATGTTTATACTTGCCAATGGGGGGGAGGGGAAGGGCTGTTGGCACTGATTAGAATCAGAGGAACTACACGACACAGTTTTTTAGTCTCAGTGGTGATCAACGGGCTGGATAAAATAATAATCTATAAATGTGTGATGAGCTGTCTCAAAGCGTCTAGAGTAGTTAAATATATTTAACACAGACTTTACAGGGGAATTCGCCAACATGTCACCCATAAGCCGCTAGGGGCCTGTGGGGAGCCAATGAGGAGGCCATAGGACACTTTTGAGAAATCATATCCGTTCTGCTAATTTATTCTTTATTATTATTAATATTACTATTATTATTTTTACATTTTGTGGTTATGCACTTGTATGGATGAGCACATGTTGTTGCAGTGTGCTAGAGGGTGGGTACCTTCTATTGCTGTCACGTGTCAACTTATTTGATATTGTCGATTACCGATAATATTTCAAATCACGTGAACCTAGTGAAAACTTCATATAAGGCAATTCAGGGAATTTTTCAGAGTGGCACTACATTAAAAAAAATAACTTTTTTTTTTTTAATGGAACAAGTTCTCGTGAACTTGTTCCATTTAAAAAAAAAAAAAATGTAATTTTTTTAATGTAGTGCCACTGCATGTCTGCCTCACTGCAGAGGCAGAGCAAAGCCTGGGGTTGCCTCCTCATTTGAGGGCTTCTGGCTCCTCAGTGAAAGAGCGGGTGAAACGTTTGTGGAGCCCGGAACATCTTTCTTTTGTCTTCTGTGACCTAAATTAGCATCTTAATGAATCACTGGCTGACATTTTAGGGTTTTCAGAGCATGTTATCCCAGCTGCTGCTGTTAAAGTCAACAATAAAACAGACATGAGGGAATGTCAATATCTAGGAAAGTACAAGACAGGGCAAGTCTGTCTTTCCAGTGGGGTAAACAGGCCGAAAACATTCCAGAAGGCAGGAGCAAAAGGCAGCTGGTCACGAGGGGCACATCCCAGATGAAAACAGAGCCCATACATGTGCTGACATTGCTGGATTTTGGACTGTGCAGACACAAAATACATGGGATCAAGTCCTGCACTTTTTGTATCCTTTTTGTGGGAGGACTGCAGAATATAAAACGTTGTACTGACTGTACTGAAACCCTAATACTCCTTATTACACTTCTCTCTGAAGGGGCCAATGTCAGGCTATAAGTTCTAGCATTGCTTGTCATTGGTCTGCAACAAATAAACTACTTTTAAATAGTTTTATTAAATTTTATTAAATGTTTTATATACCTGGGCACTACAATTCTAAACTAGATAAGTAACTTCCTCACAAGATTACAACATTAATTCCTTAGAGAATTTTAAAATCAGCAGGTGACTTTCTTGTGGACCACACTAGCTACATCCATCCATCCATCCATCCATCAATCCATCCATCCATTTTCCAAACCGCTTATCCTTCTGGGTCACGGGGGGTCCAGAGCCTATCCACCAGCTACAATGGTTTGTTATTAGGACTGAATTATTTTTAGGCAGGTACTAATTGGATATACACAGAAACCGTCAAACGAGACAGCTCTCCTGACTGATGCGCATAACAGGCATGTGTGTGTGAAGGTGGTACCAAAAGCTGACCGTGTGCAGTGACAGTGTACACACACGGGTGGCAGCCAGGGCGGCGCTGTGGGGAGCAGAGGGGTTGGGGTATGACACATGGCACCGCTAAAGCCATGAAGGCTATGGCCCCACATCACACTAGGAAGCATCAGAACTGCTGCTAACCAGGATGTCACATCCTGTGATTGATTTCACACCTACAGACAAATATTCTGCCTGACAACCCATACAAATGTGCAACCTCACCTCCGAGTTTTTGCCAGACACAAGCAAAAGTGAAATAAATGTATAAAAGTATTAAGAAAGTGCCACACAAGTCCAGTGCATTTTGGTTAAGGCAAAGATTTAGAGAATACTTCTTCTAGCTGGTGTCCGTGCAGTTCATTTCATTTGGATTGATTATTGCCTTGTATCTGGCAATATTTGACAGGTATGCTGTGAGATTAGTTATTTGTTCAAACTACATTACTGCAGAATAGTCAACGCCCCAGCCTATGTATCCATATTGTACTGAATGAGCAAACAAACCTAGGCTGCTCTGCCCTTATGCTGTCTTGGGTGTACAGGGGAGAATGGCATTAAACAGGGGAGAATGGCATTAAACAGGGGAGAATGGCATTGAACAGGTGAGAATGGCATTAACCAGGGGAGAATGGCATTAACCAGGGGAGAATGGCATTAACCAGGGGAGAATGGCATTAAACAGGTGAGAATGGCATTGAACAGGTGAGAATGGCATTAACCAGGTGAGAATGGCATTAACCAGGGGAGAATGGCATTAACCAGGGGAGAATGGCATTAAACAGGGGCATGAGGCAGGAAAGCAGAACTTCCAGGAACACAGTTCACTTCCAGCCTTCAACAAAACAGGTTTTTGTACTTAGCCCATGCTTGTCTGAAGAACCTTCTCTTCGCATACCTAAGTACACACCCACGGCAGCATGCGCGCACACACACACATACGTTTGTGGGGACTATTCCATTCATTTCTATGGGCATAACCCTAATCCCAACTATGACAACCTTAACCCCTACCCAGCCCTAACCTTAACCATAAGTAACATAAGTAAAATACAAGCCTTTCATTTTCTGATTGCAGTCACATATTTTTATGAAATGTGGGGGGACCAGAAAAATGTCCCTACAAACTAAAAAGTAATAGGTTTGACCACATTGTGAAGACATTTGGTCCTATTAATACAAACCCACAGGCACTCACCACTGCTCTCTGCCTGCTCTTCAGGCTCTCCAGCCATGCCGCCCTGCCCAGAGTCCTCCTCCCACACGCTTGCGTAGCTGTACCTTCCAGCAGCCTCTGTAGTAGCAAGCGGCCCCATGCTAGCACGCTTATCGCCGCTAGCTGTGACACATTCCGAGTGAGACCCACAGTCCCCGTCACCGGCAGCAGGTCCTCCGGCGGCATTCCTGTCCATATCGGAGGCTATGCTCCCGGGGCCAGTGCCTCTGTCCCTGCTGGTCCAAGAGTTTACGCTAGCGCTCCTGCCACTCTCGGTACCAACATCTCTAACGGTAGCAGCTCTGCCCGGTTGAAGAGTTTCTTGGACGGTGTTAGCCTGTCCCATGCTAGCAGGCCCGCCGTCGCCGACCGGCTGCCCCAGGGGACACAGAGTAGGCTGCAGGCACAGGAGTAAAACGAAGCCACCCGCCCTTCGCCTCTAGCGCTACTGTAACCTAAGACCTGACTGCTGAGTGCCAACACCCATGGCTCTCATTCCCCCGCCCTCACCTGACACTCGCTTCAATCCTCTCTCGCTCACACACACATACCTGCACACACACACCGGACTACAGACCCACAACACCATGTAGCAATATGCCAAGTTACAGCATTTCTGTCTACAGCTGCCCTGAGAACAAAGCTGAGAAAGAAGGGATTGAGTATTGTGAGTAAAGCAAGTGAAGGCAGAAGAGGTCTATTCAGGATTACTGAGTGAGGCCCCGCCCACTGACAAAAGTGCATAATTGGTCCGGCGCCACGTAGGTGTGGCCTAATGAACACCAAGTCCCCGTCCTCTGTTTGTGTGGGTGTTTCAATCTGCCTGACTAGGAAGTAGTGACATAAAAAAAAAAAAACAATGCATTCTCCTGTCAACCAGTTTTTCAACTGTGTGAGGTAACACATCCGAGTTGGTTATATTTTTCTTGTGAAACGGAGAAACAGAAAAAACAACAGCGAGAATAAAAAGGGGTCAAAAAAAAAGCCATATAAAGTGAGAAGGCAGCCAGCTCTCTCTCTCACAGCATTATTATTCAGTCACCATGGCGCTGGCTGGACAGGCAGCCTGAAGCCAGGTGGATGTGTGGTCTGAGCTCACAGCCGTCAGGGAGAGCTTCACTGCTACTTTCCCCACACAGGAGTATTGTTTACCATTTATATCACATCGTTTGGCTGAGGCAGAGCCACAGTCTCCTCTGCTAAACATGGGAAGCCCAAGACCTACCCACAATCCACTGGGCCAAGGGGGGACAGTCAAAGAAATATGAATGACTGTGTTCATTAATAGCAATGCAAATAGAGCGGACAGACTGAAGGGAAGACAGACTACATCCCCAGGAGAGTGTTCAGCAATTCAATTCCCTGGAGGTGAAAAACAGCCTCAGAGGGCAAAAGTCTTAGCAGAGATCAGAATTTCTGGAATGTAGAACTAAGCACCAGTCAGCTGGCAGAAGTGAAACAAGAAAGCCTGTTTTCTCAAATAGATAGAAATCTATTGATATGAAGACAAAACAAATGCAATGGAACAGGCCAACGAATGAGGGCCTTTTTCTGCCACACCAGGTACCAAACTTTAGGTACTTCGAGAAAGTACTGAAAATATGGTACTTCCAGGTCTTGGTTTTCCACTGCTGGATGGTCATTAATTTTGGGTTTTTTTATCCGAACCATCGATTTATCTGAACCGTTCTTTTCCCAGGGTGGAATGATTACACAACACACATCTTCAATTATTATCATTTTTAAAATGTTTAATTGGTTGTACAAGTTTGAATTTATTTTGGATTAATATGATATTCATGTAAACTTCTGACCACAACTGTATTACAGGGCTGGATGATGCACAATATTAATACCAACATCACATGTTATTTTATATGTTTAAAAATAAGTTTAAAGTTTCTGTCCATGGTTTCTGCACGAGTGCTGCATGTGCTCTGCTTGTTGTAGTAATTGTTTAAAATCACTCGAAGATAGGTTTGTCAGAAATTTATGAACTCCTTTTTTGTTTTATAAATACCCCAATATTCATTATAACAAAATCACATTGCTATATTTATAACAAAAAACATTAACAAAATACTTAAATGGCTTGTCATGCCATCTAGATGTAAATGTTTTTACAACCAAATTGCATTTTATTTTTGCATTTATCATAATTTTTTTGCAACTGTTTTCAAGACGACGTTTATATTGTGTTTCAGCGGCAGGCTATTTGCATAACCAATCGACATTAAAGCCTTCCAAGTCCCACCCCAAATTACCAAAGTTGTACCCCAGCTGGTTTGGCACTTTCAGTACTGGTACTCAACCAGAAGTCAATGGAAAAGTGAAAGTACCAAAAGGACTGTACTTGTTGCGATGGAATAGCGCAGTAAGTGGACGCAACACAGCAGATCTGATTACCCCAATCTGACCACCACAGCTAAGATGCGCATCACCTGCCAACAAGGTGCCAGATGCATCTCAGGGAGGAAGCCAGGGGGTGGGCGCCTTATGCAGGGAGAAGTACTGATCGACGCCACAGGACAGCAAGCATCATCAGGCTGACATTTACAGTGACACACATTTTCCCATATCCCTCTTTCTACATTTCTGTGGTGCAACGGAGTGTCACTAATCCAAACGTGATAACACGAACGTGAGTCACTGCAGTGACTAGCTCCAGCAGGAATGTCTTCGGCGTAAAGTGCGACGGGTGATAAATTTAGATTTTTGGCACTATGGGACAAATAACTTCCGGAAATGGAAAGACTCCACAACATAACAGAAAAATCCACACAATTCATTGAACTCTGAGTTACAGGGCGTCCATTTCTTAATGTTGCCTATTATAATTGCAGGGTCATCCACCAGATCATTCAGATTCAACCCGTTAAATTATGGACTCATTCAGCAGGTGTTCTCACTTCTACACAATTCCTCCCTCAGTTCTGGAAAATGGAGGCAGTGAATATCAGCCTGTGACAGTGGGAAACACTACAGTGGATCAGCTGCAATTCGTGTAAGCTCTCAGACTCCATGAAATCACATTTCTTACGTGGCCGTTCTCACTGGGAGTGACCTTCACACATCAGACAGACAAGGGTAAAACGCTGCAGTATCAGCACTTGTACTGTCAAACATTTCCCAGGCAGGGCTGACTAAGCCAAAGCCGGTTCAATGACACAACCAAATGTTATGGCGGGGGGGGGGCATGGTAAAGGCGTAAAGAAGGTGACAATCCACTTATGGCTTCGAGACAAAAGGGAAGACAACAGACCAACAAAAACCCAAAGGGTAGAGAACAGGCAAGGGAACAGAACTTCCAACACACAGTAATATGAACGGTGACTAACTACAGAACAAAGCAGGACTAGGCACTTAACTACACACAAAGTTAAGAAGACATAATACAGAACAGGTGAGAATAATAACCAATTAACCTATCAATGAAAGCACAGGACAACGAGCGACAGATTGAACCAGAAATAATTACCGAAGGAAATTAGGAACACAAAAACTAGGGAACAAACCACACACATGGGATACAAAATGGGGATAAGAAAAGCAGAACCAGAACAGAACACAAGCAGGGCAAACTTAGGACAAGAAAACCAAGACAGAAAATCAACATGGGGGAACAAAATGCAATAAATACAATTAAACAGAAGAGGCAGGTCCCAAGTAAGACTTGAAACCATGACCAGTAACCTTTTGAGTTGTGAGGTGGTCCAGGAGCCGCAGTAAACACACTAGGGCTAAGGGATTCAAAGACAGAGGAAGACAGGATGGCCAGTGACACCTACTGGCCAAACGGGGAAGATACACAAGGTAAGCCAGGTCAGACAGTACTGACCCTGACAACCAAAGTCCTGAAGGCAGGAATGCAGGAAAGCAGAACGAAAATTAAAAAAATACATTTCACCCTTGCTCAAGCTCTCTTTGATGACATCAACTTAAAATCAAATCAGAGGGAAATCTTCTCAACCTTTTATTCTGTAAAATTCAAAAGGCAAAGAGTTTTATTTAAAACTACTGGGTCCATAAGAAACCTGTTACACTCTCACCAAGTCTGTTAAATTATGTGAAGATTTTAAAATATTCCTTGCAAAAAAAGTTAACTCAATAAGACCAGGTATCACTCAGTCTGCTTTGAATCCACCAGCCAGCATTGATTGCAAGGCTGTCCTTAAGCAGCTTGATGTATGTACTGGGTGTAAGGCTGTCCTTAAGCAGCTTGATGTATGTACTGGGTG
>JAODUD010000046.1:17442172-17452729 GCA_026784285.1 Stomatorhinus walkeri | reverse complement strand
AAGGCTGTCCTTAAGCAGCTTGATGTATGTACTGGGTGTAAGGCTGTCCTTAAGCAGCTTGATGTATGTACTGGGTGCAAGGCTGTCCTTAAGCAGCTTGATGTATGTACTGGGTGTAAGGCTGTCCTTAATCAGCTTGATGTATATACTGGGTATAAGGTTGTCCTTAATCAGCTTGATCTAATCTCCCTTCCCACTCTGGTAGATGTGACAGATATGAAGCTCTTATCCTGCTCCCTAGATATTGTTCCTCCAATACTAACCAAAGAAACCACTGATATAACTGGGCAAAGTATTCTATCTATTATCAATGTCTCCTTAGCAGTTCTGGTGCTTCCTGGCTTGCTGTATCGCTCTGAGACATGGACTCTATCCAATGACCTGAGACAAACACTGGACTCCTTTGGTACTGTGTCTGTTCAAAGAATCCTTGGGCACCGCTGGTTTGACTTTGTGTCGAGCAAGGGGTTGCTCAGGGAGTCCCGAATGAGGCACATTACCTGCATTGTGAGGAGGTGACTGTTACGGCACTATGGCCATGTGGCGCATTTCCCTGAGGGTGATCCGGCTCGCAAAATCCTCATTAGGCCAAGGGGACGTACACATAACAGCAGGCCATGGCAGGTAGACGGCCATTTCTGGAGGTCGGCCTGGGGGCTCACCAACCGGGATCCTGAGGAGTTTCGTCATGTGGTGGACGTGGCATAGCACTGTATCTGTGTATGCCCCAAAACCTGACCTGACCTTAACATCCAGTATTGTTCATTTTTGTTTCCAGTATGCTATAGTTCAACCTCTGTTTAGAAAACCAAATCTTGGTCACAGAACTCTCATTTCAAAACTGCAATTTATATAAAAATTTTTTAGAAAAGGCAGTTCATTCCCAGTTATCTTTTCTGGTTAGTTGTGACATCCATTTCAATCTGATTTTCGGTCACTTCATTGCACAGAAGCTGGCCTCTTGAAGGTGTCCAATGCTATACTTTCAGTGGTAGACTCCAGTAACCGTGTACTCTTATTGCCATTATACCATAGTGTGGCTTATGAAACAGCAGGCCACAGCATAATAAGGCATCAAGGGCACTGCTCTTAACTGGTTTATTTCATAGTTGGCAGACAGAACATTTAATGCAAATATTGGCAGTTGCTGTTCCGGCCCTGCAACCATTTCCTGTGGGGTTCCACAGGATTCCGTCTTGGAGCCTGTGCTCTTCTCTATACAGATGCTCCCTTTAGGGAACATTATTTGAAAATATAACATCTCATTTCACTGATATGCAGATGATACACAGTTCTATGTTCCCTTAAAGTCTAATGACGGATGGCAGAAAACTTTCTTCAAATAAAAGAAAGCAAATCAGAGTTGATCATTTTTGGTCCCTCAACCATGTTTTAGGTCTCACCAATTCCATTGGGCACTTTGTGAAGCCACATGTCAGGAATTTACGAGTGATTTCTGACTCAGGCCACAAATTTCACAAACAAGTTAATTCTGTGATCAGATGCTGCTTTTTCTACTTAAGAGCCATTGCCAGAATTAAACACCACCGCATCCATTAGAGAGAATTATCCATGCTTTTATTTCATCTCAACTGGATTACTGTAATTCAATCTATCTAGGTATTAAACAGCTCTCACTGTCACATTTTCAGCTTGCTCAAAATGTTGCAGCTCGACTTCCTACCGGCACTAAAAAAAAGGGATCACATCACTCCAGTTCTAGCTTCTCTTCACTGTTCACTATAGGATTCAGTTTTACTTTATGATTTAACTATACAGATTTAGGGGCAGAGTGTGGCTCAGTGGGCTAAGCCTCTGTGTTTGTGATCAGGTTCCTGGTTCAAGCCCAGCCTCAGCACGTCTGTGGGTCCTTGAGCAAGACCCTTAACCCCCAGCTTCCCAGGTGCCCAACAGGTGGCTGCGCTTCGCGCCCAGCTTGCACTCACCTACAGAGAGCAAGTTGGGGGAGTTGCTGCCCCAAGACTGTGGAACAATCAGCCTGTCTATATTAAACAAGCCACATCAGTCTCTGCCTTTAAATCTGCACTTAAGACATACTTTTCTAGATGGGCGTTCAGTCCAGGATGAGATACAATCTCTAGGATAGTTGGTTGTTTTATTTTATTTTCTACTTCAGTTCATTTTGTATCAATTTATTCCTGTTGCTCTTTAACTCGGATCTGAAGTTGCATGTACTCTGTGCTTTGTGTATGTTTGTTGTCTTGAAATGTGCTCTATAAATAAATTTTCCTTTCATACATACATCATTCTCAACATGGGTGACACCTAGCGACCTGATCATTTACTCCAAGCATTTCATTTCCTTAACACAGGGATGGGCAATCTTATCCACAAAGGGCCGGTGTGTATTCGGGTTTTCACTGCATCTCCCTAATTAGGTCACTAATTAGAGGACTGACTGGCTGAAGAGTCCTCACACCTGGGTTTGAACAGCTGACCTACAGGTTATCCCAAAAGCCTGCATACACACCGGCCCTTTGCGGATAAGATTGCCAATCCCTGCCTTAACAAAACCATGCAGTCCTCACTGCTCAGTGACAGTGTCACCTTCCAGCACCAAAAGCCAGATGTTCTCCTACCTTGACTTTCCATCGCAGTGTCAATGTTCTGCAGGTCCTGGAAAACACACAAAAATGCAGGTTTTCTTAAAAGAATTCTTTTTTTGTTCTTTGTCTTGGTTTGTCTTTTCATTTTGTATAATGTATTTCGCGAGACAAACCATGTGAAAGACAGTAATATTCTGACACCGGCTGTCAATCTTGTACTATGTCAGATGTCTCCAGGACGAAGTGCAATCTGCCATCATCAGGAATGACTGCCTTCACAGGGCAAAGACATGCACACCTTCACCAACACAGGCACCAAAAAATCAAGGATCCATCAGATAGCACTGCCCCTAATTTTGGGCCATTTAGACACGCCACTTCGCCTCACTGCTTGTCTTTAGGCTGAGGGGGGAAACTGCCGTGCTGGCAGGAAACCCAGATGCCTGCCCGGCTGCCAGTGATCCTACATTTACATTTACATATCTGAACTTTGTTCATCTGACTTCCTCTTCCGGCCCCTGGAGGATGGGCTCCCCCTCTGATTCTGGTTCCTCCCAAGGCTTCGTCCTTCTGGGGAGTTTTTCCTTGCCACTGTTGCCTCTGGCTTGCTCTCTGGGGGCTTTGGGCAGGGATAATGTAAAGTGCTTTGAAACAATGTAATACTGTGAAAATGTGCTACACAAATAAAATGGAATTGAACTGAATAAACCTAAGCTGTAATACCATGTTTGTACTATGAAATTTATTCAACCTCACCATTAGTTGTATCCCACCTTAGGTAAATACAATGTGGTCAAAGGCACATACATACACAGTGTTTCCCCTACCATTATATTAGGGGGTGACCTGCCCCCTGAACGGCACCTCCCGCCCCCTCTTGAAGGTTAAGATAATTTTATTTAAATTTTATTTTCTATATAGCATCAGATTAAAACAGAAGAATTCAAAGGTTACCTTTCCTATAGAACAGGTCTATACATTGTCCTTTTATTAAACAAACTAAATAGCCTAATGCTATTTATCTTATTTACACAACAGCTTGTCATTTTTGTCTGTACGCGGTCGCACGTTTACAATTCTTCTGTGCTCTATCGTGCACGGCGGAGTTACGCCCCAATGCATGTGCACAGACATGTGCGCGCACACATAAGTGAGCACACTCCCACCAGCGGACAGAGAGCGCGCCTCGGAAAATATGTCGCGTCAACCACCTGAAAAGCAGACAAAAATATCTGTGTTTTTATGACTGCTGTCATTAAAAGAAAAACACTGCATATACATGGGCTCATTGAGTATTTCAGCACTTACAAATGCTACATAAATGTCATACTTCCATTAAGCTACACTAATTTAGCTCCCGAGTAGTAGAAAACATTGGCCTTCCCCAAGAAACTAGGCAGATTATCAGATAACCACCAATTCTGCAACCAAGAACAATTTTGCTAGCAAGACTATACCTTTGTGTTATATCGGTTTTTCCATAATCTAGGTACTGTTGGCAGGACAGCAACGCACTCCCCAGGCCTCACCATCACTCCCATCTAACCCCTACTCCTTCCACACCCCCAACCATTATCTCTAGACCACAATTCTATTCTTGGACGTATCAAATGCCTCATGCCGTCCAGACACTATACTACAATATATGGTACTCAGACAATATTTTCAAAAGCAACTGCTATTCTGGCACCTTAGCATGGGGGGCACATGATAAACTTTGCTAAATGTGCAAGGGGTGGGTTGTGTGCCAATGAATTTCACCAAATAAAAATACCACAATAAATCAAAATTATTACCCTAACAGCTTACCCTACAATCTCCCCACCTCTCCAAGAACTGGACTTATCTCAGTGTAATCAATTTCACATCATTTACATTGTTTTATAATTTCAGAAGATCAATTTTTGCCCCACAGTTTGAGAACCACTGACCTTCACAATACTCATGAGAGGTTTGAAACTGATCCATAATTTCATTTACTGTGTTCACAAACCTCTGTAGCCTGAATTTCCACCCTCTTCTGCCACCTAGAGTTGCTGTTTCAGTTTAGGGTGATTTGTCTCAGGTGCAGATTTTCATTCATATAATGTTTTTGCGAAATGGTAATACGATCCATAAAAGATAAGATACAGTACATAGAGTAACAATATCAAATAGGGTTATGTTCAGTAGTCAAGAGACAACGTTCCTTTTGCTGCCACTAAGTGGTGCTGCATCGATTTTAGTGGTATTTCTCACAAAATATGACCAGGACAAGACCTTCACTCTTCCAATGTTTCTACAAAGTTTGAAAAAGATCCAGTAAATACTTTTAGAGTTACTGTGTTCATAAGTTTTGGTTAGATTTTTTAAAATTTAACTCGTATAATACATGTTATTGTTTATTCATCCATACATTTTCTGAAACCATTTGCCTATCCTGAAGACAGGGAACAACCCAGGATGGCGAGCCACAATCACATGCCATTTACTCACACATGCACACCTACAGGCAATTTGGTAACTTGAACTAGCTTCAACATGTTTTTGGACTGTGGTGAAAGCGAGAGTACCCAGAGGAAATCCTACAATGACCCGGGGAGAACATGCAAACTCCACACAATCTCTGGCACAGATTTGAACCCTGGTGTGTGTGTGTGTGAGATATATATATATATATATATATATACAGAGAGAGAGAGAGAGAGAGAGAGAGAGAGAGAGAGAGAGAGAGTAAATGCTTGACTGCTTTTGAAATTAGTGACCATTGTCTGTGAAAAGCGCTTTATAAATAAAGTTTTACTTACTTACCTTTATAACACTAATGCTTAATTTTTGGGACAATTTGTCTCAGAATGAAATCAGGTTTTTGCGAAGTTAATAATAAGATCCATAAAATACTTGTTGACTGACATTCACAAATGTTGTCTGCTTTTACTCTTTGCTTCCACTAAGCAGCATTACTTCAATTCTAATTTCTCACCCATAGAATGTGTCTGCAAAGTTTGACAAAGATCAGTGAAATACTTTGTACTTCATTACACTTACTATACTTAGATACTTACAGATAGTTAGTTATCGTGCTAAGGGGTCAAATGTTAAAGCTGCATTTTGCTATCAATGGCCACTTTCACACCGAAGTTCCGGATCCTGGACTGTCTTGACTGGGAACTTTTGTTTGTCGCTTTTACACTGCATAACAGGAACTGAAACCTTTATGCTAAGCATAAAGCATAAGAGATACAAAAAGTTTGTAGGTTACACTGCACACACATTTCGTATGAAACTACACCGCCACCCCAAAACAATGGAGGATGAACAAGTCATTTTGTTTGTTTGGCTATTGGGGGGGAATAATCGTGATAAATAATAATAATAAAAAAAACATGCAGCCTATTATTTATAGTTCATTCATACAACCTGCGACATGTTTATAATTCACTACTAATCTGGCGAGCAGATTGATCTTTTGTTTTCTACAGAATAAAAAAAAAAAATTATGGAACGTTGTTTTGCCAATAAGATCTGGCAAGTTTCATTACTGGGACTGGCAAAATTAGACAAAAGTGTTTTGGTTATCAACTGAGTTTTCTGATGCAGAAATATGAAGACGCAAGCAAAAAATGTATTTAATTTATCAATTAAGGTACAAATAATTCCATCTACTCATTTTTTTGCTCTGCTACTTCTGTCTATTTACCCCACAACTTCCAAGTTAGTACCATTGCTTGTGGTCAACTAATCAACTGGGTATTGCTGTAAGCACCAACCAATCAGCTAGGTATTCCTGTAAGCATCAACCAATCAGCTAGGTATTGCTGTAAGCGCCCTTCCAGTAGTTCATGTTTGAATAAAAAGTACCTAGTTCTTATACTGCCTCTGAGTTACTGCAATCAGGTCGACTTCCTGCCGTGTGAACATGGCAAAAGTACATGCTTCCGGTAGAAGGTTCCTGAAAAATGTTCCTGGAGTGTGAAAGCACACATTATGTGCTTCAATTTTGGTGTAAGCAGAGTCAAAATTTGGCTAGTTCCAGTTTGATACTCTAAGTGCCAGCAAAGTTTGAAAAATATCGATCAAATACTGAGTTATCGGTCTAACAAAGAAGTATCAGCGATTGTGTTGGAATGGTCTCAAAACCATATGCATTCCCTATTCATGGAATACAACCATTGCAGATACTTGTGTGCTTAGCAATATGTTTCGTGTTTCAGTTACATGGCTGACTGCACTACTGCAATTTGAATGTTTCAAGCCATTTACCAAAAGCATTCTAAGTAACCTTGAACGGGCAGTAAAAAGAAACACCAAGAACAAAGACTAAATGCCAATGGACAGTCCAGCTCCTGGGAGAATGTTGCCCTGAAGCACGTCAGACAGTAATCTGCAAAATACATGAGCAGGCTGGGTTTGGAGTGGGTCGGCTTCCTTACAACACCTAACTTGTGTTGCCCTCCAAAAGCATACATTTCTAAACTTATTCCTGAACACAGGAGACACTTTCTTGATTTTTCCTCCTGGTTCTCCTAAAAGGTAAGAACGCTGGAAAGGAAAGAACGTGGGAAAGGAAAGGACGCTGACTGATGCAGACTTGAAACACACAGTAGCCAAAGGGGAAAAAATGACTGTACTGGGCTCAGCTGAGGTTTCATGTGGAGCAAAAGACAAGAGACAAGAAAATAAACAAATTCCCTTTGTGTAACTGAAACAAGACAGCAGTACAAGTACAATCTGCAGTTAAACTGCAAAAGCTCTGATTCCATCTTTCCAGATAGGAATGTTCTAAGTGGTAGGATGGATTCTGCCTAAGAGAACACAGAACACGAGCACATACAGGAGTAGGGGCAGGCATGAGGCTGGGTAGCTAGGGTGAGATGGGCAGTCCAAATGTGTTCCAGCTGCCTTTCAAATTAAAATTGAAATACCTGGAACAGCACAATTCCTACCCCACGTTCCATTGTCTCCAAGCTGCGGTGCTTGGGGCTTCCTTGTGCTTACAAGAACAGAAAGGCTTTTGAAAGGAAACTACCATCTGATTGGGGCATGTCAAACTGCACACGCCTCAACTTGCAGATCGAAGTGCAGCACAGACATGAACAATCAAAATACCACACAGACTGTATTTAACCTGTAGTGCTACAGCCATAATGGTAAGGGAGGTTTGCAGCCTGTAGCTACAATGACACTGGCTCGCGGTCAGTGTTTATGCTGAACATATGCCGGGCACCCTATGAAGTCTGTATTGGCACGTCCTTTGAGTATCGGTTCAAATTTACACACTGAACAAGGTGTACAAGAGATGCAATGAAAGCACCATAATAAAAACTGGATTTTCAGGTTGTGCAGCTGAATAGGTGCTAACATTTTCTGGGCATTCATTAAATTTATGCTAAATTATGCTTTCCAACACATAACAATGCAGGTAAAATTCCCTTTGGTTTCTGAGACGTACAGATTTCTGTAAAGTCCCATCTAAAATGGCATTTCCACTCTAATCTGCTGGACACTGCCTGTTAACCAAATCAGTTCTTCTGTATTCAGGCGTTCCACCCAAATCAGTCCTGACAGAACACCGTGGTATTTCAGACAAGAGCAAAAACACAAGTTTGAGAATCTTCAGCTGGGTGAGCATAATTATTTCAAATTGTATTCCAGTGACAGAACCTGCTAGAATGTGTGCAGGATCTCAGTGGCCCCAGGTAAATTCCATTCACATAACCTCTTATGTATCCCAAACACCATAATGCGGGTGACGCCAACAGCCAAACACTCCCGAAGATCTGCAGTGTGTCGCAACCATCTTCTGGAGACAACCTCTTCAGCCCCAACACTGATTCAGCCTGATTCACAGTCTTACAAGCTACACACTAAACTGCACCATTTTACGTCATCGCCAACGCGAACACACCAGTGGACGCCAACATAACTTCTCTCACAGCAGTTTCCTAGCTGTTGTGACCTTTCTAAAGGCAGCCCTGGTAGAAACGTTTGTTGGTCTGTGCTGCGGAGCAGTCAAATTACCCAAGAACATTTATGGGACTGTTCATTATAATCAATGTACAAAGATGTGTGCATAACCTTACGTACCCGCGTAGCTCATTATACAGGAGGATGATCAACCGCGCCCTATAGGTGTGTTTACAAAGGGGTAACATTACAGCCGATATGACAGCGCAACACGAGGAAATAGCCCGTTTATTCAATGATTTACATGGCTGAGGAGTTGCCTAATGGAGCAAGCTACCTTAGAACGACGTGTACAGTACAGAAATCAAACTACTTAGCCTGTAATATAATACATCTTTGCATATCATCATACATCGCAAGAATTTTCCTCTAATTGTCTATGTTCATTTAAAGACTAAAAAGCAAAAAAGTCATATGTGTGGAAATAGTTCAAGATTCAGTTTAACATTACAATAGTACAAAGCCTAAGTGTTTTAAACTTTTTAAATCCCTTTCTTTCGCTGTCGTTTTCGTGTGCTACAGCCATTTACAAGCAGCCAACGATAGGAATAATTAGCGGGTCATTGTTAGAAAGTAACCAAGAAAAGACTTTAGAGTACTACTTTTTACATATTGATCATTTATATCGACCGCACCCTGAAATGTCAGTAAATAACGTTACTCACCCTATTCGAATACAGTCTTACAAACTCCCTCCTACTGCGAAGTTTCAGTCGATACCACACCTGACCTTCCTTAGCTCGGCATACGGCTCTCCCAACCCGTTCGTTTATATTTACCTTTTCTGAAAGGTGTTCGGTACCTGTAGTTTATGAAAATAGACACACCTATTACGCTTAGTACTTTTGAATGGAGTTATGACTACAAAACCCAACATACCTTGTTCTGTTTCGAACGAACGCATGCGTATATTCTCAGGTATGCTGTGTAGTCGTTAGCACTGTAAAACAAGAAACATTTTAGGGTGTCATGAGAAGTTTCTTCTTCTTCTTCTTCTTATTCTTCTTCTTATTATTATTATTATTATTAGTCACACTTGTACAATCTGTGCATTGTACCTATTACCTAACCTGTTTCGACTAATGTACCTGTGTTGTAAAGATTTCTGATATTCTTGCCAAGAACATTTTGCGTATACGTTAGACCGCGTATGATTAAACGAAGGACGATCATTTGTAATAATCGACCTCCGATATATATTAAATAACATTGTGTTACAACAAATTACGTCATGCACTTTTTTGCCGTCAGTTTACACAGATGGGTGTGTACGTATACGTACAGTACACGCACACGTATGTGTATGAGATATGTATACTCAGTGGTGTCCCCTGCCTCGGGTGCTGTATTTCCTGGAATCCTGGACTCGCCCTGTACTGGGAACGCAGGTACAAATAATGGAGGGTTTGATATTGCAACTGGTCAATCCTAGCAAGCCAGTGCAGCAGTGGGTAGCCCTGTCACCTCACCCCTCCAGCCTGGAGTCCCCACCCCACTCTGCATGTGTGGCATCTGCATGTTCTCCTCAGACTTGCAATTAGGTGAATTAAATTGCCCGTATCGTGTGACTGTGTTTATTTGTGTGTTCCCTTCAATGGACTGACATCCAATCCAGGGTGAAGCCCTGCCTCGTACCATATACTACCCAAGACAGACTTAAGGCAAGTGCTTGGAGGACAGGCTCCATAGGACACATAGGCAAAGCCCTTTTTGAGGTTTAATAATGGTGAATCTTCTTTATCTACATAAGAGATGTTCTGCAGCAGGTATAGCACAGAATAATGTACAAAAGATGTTCCGCAGCAGGTATAGCACAGAATAATGTACAAAAAGGTGTTCCACAGCAGGTATAGCACACAGTAATGTATAAAAGATGCTCCACAGCAGGTATAGCACACAGTAACGTATAAAAGATGTTCCACAGCAGGTATAGCACAGAATAATGTATAAAAGATGTTCCACAGTAGGTATAGCACACAGTAACGTATAAAAGATGTTCCACAGCAGGTATAGCACAGAATAATGTATAAAAGATGTTCCACAG
>JAODUD010000046.1:17405424-17416652 GCA_026784285.1 Stomatorhinus walkeri | reverse complement strand
GCCCACTCATCACCCCCCCCCCCCCCCCACGCTCTCAGGATTCACCCAAGGAGTAGGGGTCCTCCCAAAAAATATAATAATGTTGGAGCAGACTGTTTGATCCGTTATTCCTCATTCTTCATCATTATCATCATGTTCCTTTAGAGACCTTCCTGTGAAGTTAAGATGCTCCTGGTTCAAAAGCCTCCCTGTATACAAACTCCCGTTTTTTTCCATGGTGGAAAAACAATGCAGGCAATTGGTCCCCCAGCATGTATGTGACCTGCTGCCCTCTCCTGGGTGGAAGGAGTAATGCAAGCAGTCAGTACCTAAAAACTTTTCTGACAAAAATACAATACAAATAGGCAAGATGGCCATTGCTCTGTGCAATCACTAGGCAGGAGTATGTGCGCACATGTACACACACAAACACATGTGTATACACACACACCTGTTCTTTGTGGGCACTGTCCATTCATTTCTACGGGAAAAACCCTGATTCCAACAATGACAACCTTACCCCCTACCCAGGCCTAACCTTAACCATAAGTAACCAAACAAAATGGCATTTTTAGTTTTTGATTGCAGTCACAGATTTTTTCTAAAATTGAATTTCTCTTTGTGGGGACCAAAAAAATGTCCCTCACAACATCAAAATAACAGGTTTTTATCACATTGTGGAGAACAAATGACCCCACAATGTAATGTATACCTGGACCATACACACACACACACAATCGCCACACATTCAGCCATTAGCTGCAGCCAGAGAACCTTGTGATACCATGCAGAAACACCCAGAGGATTTTCAGTAAAACAAAATGAAATGAGAAGATATTACAGTGAGAAAAGATGCTTTGTCATCTTCCACAATGCAGCTGACTGACACAATGCTGGCGCTCGTGTCTCCAGCTCCAGGTCGCTCCTCTCACCTTCTTGATATTCCCAAAGAAACGTCCAAGCCTGGCCATCGAATGGGATCATGAAATGGAAACCAAAGAAGACATTTTTCATTTCAGTGCTGGACTCATACCTGTTAAGACCAAGATATATTCAGACCTTGTTTGACTTTTAAAATATGGCGCAAACATCAATGTTGGACTTATATTAAAAACTCCAGTTTTTTATGTGTATGTGTAATCATATATATTTGTTACTTTGGGATTCCTGAAAATGTATTATAATCAATAAAAATTCATTCAAACTTGGCAATGAAGCACTGGTTACCTATATATTATCTCAAAAGAATGGACAAAGTGTTTACAAATGGTTAAGTTTAGTATTAAGTATTAAGTTTAGTATTAAGTAGTAGTAAGTATAGGCAGTGCGTTCACAGTCAGATGGTACAATATAAGCAGTGTATTCACAGTTATATGGTATATGCAATGTGTTCAGAGTCCTATGGCATAGGTGATAGGCTCACAGTCATATGGTATAAGTGATGTGTTCACACTCACATGGTACAGGTGATAAGTTCACACTCATGGTATAGGTCATATGTTCACACACAAGTGGTATAGGTCACTCTCTTGTGTTATAGGTGAGAAGTTCAAACTCATGTGGTACAGGTGATATGTTTACACTGATGTTGTATAGGTGATGTGTTCACACTCACGTGGTATACATGATATGTTCAGTCATGTGTTACAGGTAATGTGTTCACACTAGGCTTGGGTGGTATTTATTTTTTCATACTCTCAAACCTTCTAGACATTACACCATGGTATATGATGGTATAAATACAACGCAAAACATAAATCATGTAGGTCAAGGGTGCCCAAACAGTCAATCGCTGTTCTCAATCAATCACGAAGTGCGTCGCAAGCATCCGTGCACTTGCGCACACGTGCCCATTTTTCAGTGTGCAAATAATCGTGTACTGTAAATATTTAGCACGTGAACATGTCAGAAGCCAAAAGATCAAAATGTATCATTTTCATTCAGAGTGGGAAGAGGATTATTTTTGTTTACTCAAATTCGAAGGTCATATGTCTTATATGCAATGTGAGCGCGGCTTTACTGAAGGGCGGTTTGGAGCGGCATTTCAAAACGATGCACAAAAGCTACGAGACCGAGTTCCCTGCTAAAACAGCAGCACAGCAGTCAGTTTTACCTGCTGCATCTTCCCAGTGCCAGAGGTCCCACTAACGTAGAGAAATACGTTTATTTACACTTTTTCTATTTGGAGAATTACCTGGATTTGTCTGGATCTGCTCTGTGCATGTTAACGTAGAAAGGCAATAGCTAGAGAAATAATAGAGTAATAGCTATGGCTCCCTATTTGAACTGGTAGATCCTGGCACACCTGGAAAAGTAGATCTTGAGTTAAAAAAGGTTGGGCGTCCCTGATGTAGCTATTGGATGGGCGTCCCTGATGTAGCTATTGCAATCTCTGGAATCATAGAGAGCCTAAACGGGCTCACTAATGTGGAAGCTGAGCACTAGAAAACTATTTCTTATTGAAGAGTTAAAAAAATCAGTGTTTATTGACACTCCACTTCTTCGCTGTCCTGTATGCACCCTCTAGGTCACTGCGAATTGTATTAAATATTAGTCCCATTTGCATTTTCCATCAGTTAAAAAAATGTTGCAACTTCTATGTTTCAGGTAAGTTTATTTACATGCATGATGTTCACAAATATTCTCAGTGTAGACTGAAAATTAAACGAACAGACTGGCTGGCCCACCTTTTTCATTGGGAATAAATGTAGAATACTCCCAAACTGACCCAGAAACTTTTTGCTTTTTCACTAGTCCAGTATTTGTACCACTTACAGTCACCATCTTTCTCACCAGTAGAGTGACATCTTGTGGTAGGTGCTGTGCACTGTAATACATCACCTCAATACAGCATTTCCATATCAGTTTCATAGAAAGACGGGTGTCTGCATTTTGGACAGTATTAAAAATACCTTTGGGATATCTTAATACAAGGGTATACCGTATACTGTATATAACGATAAAATATACCACCCAAGCCTAGTTCACACTCATGTTGTGTCAGAGAAGTATTCACACGCATATGGTATAGATGATGTGTTCACGTTCATTCATATGGCACAGCTGAGTATTCACATTCATGTGGTACAAGCAATGTGTTCACGCTAATATACTATAGGTGATGTATTCACACTCATATGATATGGGGGACGTGTTCACACTCATGGCATAGATGACATGTTCACATTCATATGGTAAAGCTGGGTAGCAATGTGTTCACACTTATATAACTATAGGTTATGTATTCTCACTCAGAGTGTAGCTGACATGTTCACTCTCAGGTGGTATAGGCAGTGTGTTCACACTTATATACTACAGGCGATGTACTCAATCTCAAATGAAGTGGATCTTGTGATTAACTCAAGAAGGAATGACTTATGTACCCAGAACCTTGTGATATGCCTCTCTCTGCAATGGCTTCGTCTGGAGCTTGATCATGCCTCATCCTGGATGGTCACTCCTCTCTTGCTACTCTGCAGTGGGAGTGGGTTCCCTGGATGCTGCTGGTGCACTAGGTGTGGCAGCTTCTGCCTGGGTACGTTCATCAGCACTGCCCTGCCGCATCTAGAGGAGGCAAAGGAGGAGGGCGTGAGTGAGGCCGCACTGCGAAGGCCAGTGTCTGTGCTCCGTAACAACAGGCATTGACTCTGAAACCATGGCATGCGTCTGATCCTCTACGTTAACAACAGCTACAATTAAAACATCAGTTGCTGAATGTATCTACATTGTGTATAGTTTTGCTGCAAATAAATTATGTAATGTATACAATAAAATCATGACACTGCTGCAGTATTATAAATCAATATTGTTAAGTCAATAAAGTGTTTAAATTTAGATATTAATAATTTAATACATCTGTATGATAGGTATGGCACATTCTGGAATTCAATGTTACAGCTGTGTTTAAATTTGGATTTTCCGCAGGAACTGCGAAACCAAATATTGCAGGTGTTTGTGAGGCAATGATCTGCAGGAGACTGAATGCACTCAGGTGGACTTACATCTCCATGGGACATCTGCGGTTTCCCGGCAGGAAGCAGCTCAGAGGCTGTGGGCTGCGTCGTGCTGGCAGTGGTGTAGAGCGCAGGCCTGTGCTTCTGCTTGGACTGAAGGAGGGAAAGGGCCAGTCTGGTGGAGAGACCGAGGGAGTTCAGGCCGGGCAAGGCACTGGGCTGGGAGGAGCTGCCTGTGGGCTGTGTGTCGCTCTGGGGGGACGGGCAGAGGAAGCACCAGCTTAGCGAGGTGGCGGTGTGCAGGCAGGGGTACGCCTCAGAGCTCAGCGCTCCCAGCGGCTTCCTTTGGCTGCTGTCTGCCAGCGTCTGTCCCGTCCCTGAATCACCCTTCCTGCTGTCACTGGAATCCACTTCCTCTGCTGCTGCATCATCTTCCTCTTTCTTTTCAGACATCAGAGGTGTGTTTGTGATCAAACTCTGCTCGTCAGTTCCCGTTCCTCCGACACACCCGCTACCATCCCTGTCACTATAATTAGTCTCCTCTTCCCTCTTTGCGCGCTTCTGCTGATGCTCGGTGTCAGGGCTGAGCTCCAGGCCGCTCGCTGGCGAGAGGGCACTTCCCTGTCCCTTCTCTGTCTCCATAGCTCCTGGTGTCAGGGGCAGCAACAAGCCCCGGTGCCCCTGAATGTCAGAGGGGGCGATCGCTGTGTGCGGCTTTTGACAGTCATCCTCCAGCTTCCTTTTGGTTACAGCAGAGCAGATTAGATCCTTCTGTTTCAGTGCAGGAATCTGTGACTGTGTCGTGTACACGGCGCTCCCGTATTTGGCTACGGGGGTCTGAGTGTGAACCGGTACCGCCAGTGCAGTAACGGGCCGCAGAATCTCAGCGGGGGAGGGATCAGGCAAACGGTCGGGATCTTGAGGGACCACAGGGATCTGGCTCTGCGAGAGAGATGGAGATGGTCTGGATTCCGTTTGCAGCCCCAGCTGCATGGTGACAGAACTGGACCTGCTCCTTAATGAGGGTGAGGGAAGGGCAGGCTTAGTAAGGAGGCAGACAGCTGACTGACTGCAGGAAAGAGGAGGCACTGGGCACAGAGAGAGCTCCACGGGGTCTGAATTCACCCTGTAGGGGGACCAGGCAGCTCTCAGGTCTGTAACAGGCTCAGGAGGAGGAGAAACCAGGCTTGATTCGCTAGAATTTTTTGTTGCTTTGTGGTTAAATTCAGATGCTGGACTTGGGCTGAAATTAGCATGAAGCACAGCTGGGTCTGGGTTACTGGGGCAGACCTGCAGAAGCTCCTCTCCACTTGTCTGGCATGAAGGTTTGTTCTGGCCAGATGTTCCACAGATGGGGTCTTTCGTGGGCTGACACCTCTGTCCTTTGTTCCATGCGGGTGGGCAGCAGGGATCTCTGGCTTGGGCTGAATAACTGGGAAACATCCGCGGGTGCTGAGGATGCAAAAGTGCTGTCATTGCGTGTCTCACCTGAACACCCTCAGGAGCTGCTGCAGGCACCACTTCAGGACTGGCTTGAGGTATTTTGTCATTAGATGTGGAGATGCGGAGGAGGGATGCGCTGCTCTTCACAGCAGAGTTACATGGCAGCGAGCTCACACAGAGACCCCTCGAGGCTCGAGCTGCCTCAGCCAGGCGTAAGCACTTTTTCTTGGGGGGCAGTTTTTCTGTTGGGAGTTGGGCCAAGGTTGAGCTGCGCTTTGGCCACTGGAACACGGCGTCCATGGTGGAGGCCTTTGCGACACTGCCGCCTGGCTCCTCTGTAAACGAAAGCTCGGGCACCTGAACGCTGGGCTGGCGCAGCAGACGGGCATGGGAGTGTGACTTTGGCAGCTCTCTTTGCGGTAGGTGATGGTCCTTGTTGAAGGAGAAAGCAGAAAACACCTTTTCCTTTTTCTCAAAACTGCTGGTGTGCTGAATCACGGAGATGCCCTTTCCAGTGTTTGTGCCATCTGAGCCTGAGTGTGACGCCTCGTCTGCCCTGTCCCACCTTTCCCCTACGGCACTGTTCCTCTGCTTGCCTGTGCATGTGGACGTAGGGGGAAAAGGAGCAGCTATCTCAGGCACCTTGGAAGGATCCCCCTCATGCTCCTGACTTCCCTCTTTCTGCCTCTTGTACAACTTCTGGATCAATACTTCCTTTCTGGAAATGCTGTTCAGCTCTTCCGCCAGATATCCCGTGGGGAAGCTAGACCCATCAGCCCTTAAGGCTTCTTGCCCTCGGCAATGAGAGACGTAGCTCTTGCTTTCCTTTTGCTGGCCGCCGGGCGTGTTGATGTACTGGTGTTGCCAAGGACCGGGCATCACCGTGGTGACACTGGACCGATGAGGCACCTCATGGAGAACGGGCTCTGGCTCAGCAGGGACCTCCAGGGCAGGCTGACGTCTCAGTGTGCCGTGGTGCCGGCCCAGCCGCTTCCCGGCCGGCGAAGCCTGCCATTCATCGAAGGAGTGGCTGAAGCGGAATCTACGGGAGGCAGTGTCTGCAGCACCAGTCGGCGAAGGCAGGGAGTGGCTCCTAAGCAGGGGGGCCGTGTACAGGCGAGTGGCGAGCAAGCCCACCCTCAAAAAGCGCGGATGGAGGGTGTCCCTGGACAATCCCACATCAACTGAGCCGCTGCTATTGGCGGCAGGTGCTTTGGGAGCTGAGATTTTGGGAACTTCTATGCTGCTCTTCCTGGACAGAGAGGATCGTCTAGGTTTCACACTGTCAATTTCTCTGGTATCAATCAAAGCTTCATTGATAGTGATGAGCTTGGTGATGTGTTCAATGACCTGATTGGCCGGTACATTTATCGGGACGTTTCTCCGTCTCTCGCCTGACTCTGCAGACCCTGCACACTGCTGCTGTTGGTTCCTGTGCCACTGATCTAACCGTCCAAATTTGCCAAGTATAATTTCAGCATAACTCTTGGCCTCTGAGTTTGGGGGGCTTGCCTGGGACCACTCGCCGCTGTCAGAGCGGGAGAAATAGCCGGACTCGGTGCTGCCCCTGCTCCAGAGGTCCAGGGAGGGGGGGGCCTCCTCGTAGGACCCTAGGGGAGCATGCCTCCTCTCACTCAGTCGCAGGGCTAGCCGCTGCTTGACTGCATGGGCGCCTTCTGCTGGCAGAAAATCTTTTATTCCCTGGGCCTCCTTAGCAGAAGATAACGTTGTGGTGCTGCTCTCCTGCGAGGCAGTCTGTCCGTGCTCCTCTGTAGACGAGGAGGTGCTCCCACGCTGCCCAGATTCACCCTCTGAGCTCATGCTTTCGCCTCCGGCTGCTTCGCCTGCTCCTCTGCTGGTCGCCCACCTTCAGAACCGCTCAGACTGCGTTCCTCACCAGACGGAGCTCGGTGGGTATGGGGCGTGCGGTGCAGGCCGCAGGGACAGGGACTTTGCCCAACGTGTGAGCGGATGTGCTTCTGTAGGACACTGGGCTTGCTATCGGCACAAAGACAGAACCTCAACAAGAACTTCCCAGGCTTCTGGAGTCAGGTTTCACTCCCAGGGACTCCTTCCTGAAGTTACACACTCAGAGCTTTGCTAGTTTGAGGCCAAGGCTCTCCCTGAAATATTTGGACCTCACTCTCTCTCTCCTCTCAGTGTGGCACCGGCTGTCTTCTCTCCCAAGAGAATGGAACGACGGCAGTTCCTCCACTGGGCCTCAAGGTGGAGCCGCCATTTCTGCTGCTGCCTGACAGATCAGCTGTGGGGATCAGCAGAAAAGTAATAGCTCACAGGTGACTGAGACAAAGATAGCTGTCATTCACTGAATTCTGCCCTTTTGCTGGACTGGGTGGGAGCCGCATGGTCAGAAGAAACTTCATGCAGGCTTTGGGAAGACCTCAAGCTGCTGCCTCACTGGGGCATCACAGCTCAGCCAGCAAAGCAGTAAATGTCTGGATGGATGGACATTCAATAAAAGTTATTCCTTCGTTTATATCCTGTCTTATTTGCCCTCTGACAAACTCCTTTTGTTGGCACCCTAAAGAAAGAGGCCCCTTGGAAGCAGGACTGAGGATGTCCAAGCTGACAGCAGCAATCCTTCTGCTGGACACTGATCTTTCCAAACCTGGGCTCAGCCGGCTGCCATGTCAGACTCCTCCCAGCCAGAGCTCGCTGCTACAGCAGGCCCCTGTGCAGCGCACTGCAGGGACCACAGGCAGCTGACAGGATCACTCAGTCACCCCCACACTGCGGCTTGATGCTGCTTCAAAGGCTCTGTGAAAAGAAACAGTGGGTTTGGATGGGGGTTTTAAACTAGTTTTCATGAAATTATTAAAAAAAAAAAAACATACATCATTAAAACAAATGGGCCACAACATTGGAATCAGACATACATTCAAACCCAGAAGTGGAAATTTCAGGTCCAGAAAGTAAAAATCCAGACCAGGATTTTGTATCAACCAACCACTTGAGTAGTGTATGACTGTGACTCTTTATACTCAAATGGTTGGTTGAAACAAAATCCTGGTCTGGATTTTTACTTTCTGGACCTGAAATGTCCACCTCTGTTCAAACCAAATGTCTAACTTGCTGTGTAATACAACTTGGATGTGTAGTTGGTCCTGAATTGCAATGTTCCCCATTAAAGGAGCATTTTTGGGGAGTTTTGCAGGTGAAGACCAGCAAACAACACAAAAAACTTTAGTAACTCATAAATGCATAAAATATATGTACAGTGCTGGTTGGGATGGCAGCCTCTGGCGTGATATCTCGCAGCGATCGTTGTGTTTTTCATCTTTTGGCTTTTCTTCACTCTGCTCACCAATGAGGCCAAAACAGTCACATGTGGATTTTTCTACATAAGGAAGGGTTAGAAGTCTTGGCTGTATATCACAAATCGAGACAGACATTCTTGACTGGCTAAAAACCTGATTACTGAACACATCCCACTGAAAAATACACACACAAATACACATGAAAAATATATATATTATATATCTTGACCCGGGGTCTCCAACTCCGGTCCTGGAGAGCTACTATCCAGTAAGTTTTCTATCCTACTTGGCTTCTGATGAGCCACACCTGCTCCTGGAATTTACCTGAGAACTAGTCTGGCTCATCAGAAGCCAGGTATGTTAGAAAACTTACTGGATAGTAGCTCTCCAGGACCGGAGTTGGAGACCCCTGATCTAGACAGACAGAGAGACAGACAGATATATACATACATATATACACACACAGAGATCCTAGGCAGACAGGTATAGTGGAGCTCATACACACAGATCCTAGGTGAGCACAGTTTTAGTGGAGCTCACACACAGAGATCCTAGGTGGGCACAGGTTTAGTGGAGCTCACACACAGAGATCCTAGGTGGGCACAGTTTTAGTGGAGCTCACACACAGAGATCCTAGGCAGACAGGTATAGTGGAGCTCACACACAGAGATCCTAGTTGGGCACAGGTATAGTGGAGCTCACACACAGAGATCCTAGGTGGGCACAGTTTTAGTGGAGCTCATACACACAGATCCTAGGTGGGCACAGTTTTAGTGGAGCTCACACACAGAGATCCTAGGTGGGTACAGGTTTAGTGCAGCTCACACACAGAGATCCTAGGTGGGCACAGGTATAGTGGAGCTCACACACAGAGATCGTAGGTGGGTGCAGGTTTAGTGGAGCTCACACACAGAGATCCTAGGTGGGCACAGTTTTAGTGGAGCTCATACACACAGATCCTAGGTGGGCACAGGTATAGTGGAGCTCACAGACAGAGATCCTAGGTGGGCACAGTTTTAGTGGAGCTCACACAATCAGGAGGAAATGGCTGTGGCCCTGGAGGGCTGGACATTATACTATGACATGAGAGACCCCAATCTCCTTAGCAGTAACAAAAAAGCCAATCTGAGACTGCTGTTCAGCAGAAAAATCAGCTACTGTTTTACAATACAATGCAAAAAATATACAAAGAATGAACCAACCATGGGCTAGAGGAATGTTTTAATCTTCAATTCTCATGCTGGCTTAGTTTGTCAAGTCCTGATCTCCCCCTGTGCATCTCTGCCTCAGCTCCCCTACAGAGATACACGAGCGGCAGTGATCCTAATCTATGGTGCCATGCACCATTTCAACATTGCTGGTCAAACAGGAGGGATATTGTTGTGCTTCTCTGTCTATGATTAAGAGCTCATGTAAATATCCTCTCATATCCACAGGATCCCCATGCTGGTTCCCATAGCAACAGACCCAAACTGAGGAGCAGCAGATGGAGGTTGAGCTGGAAGTCTAAATTTATCTCCCAGCATCCTTCCTGATGACAGACACACGCTAGCCTGAAGGAAGTGCCGCCCTCTCTAGACGGCCTGCCTTTCAGCCCGCCCCCCCACATCCTTTGGCTCCGTCCTGCGTCTTCCAACCAAATGAGGTGAGTCCACACCTACGGCTCCCCTGGCGCTTCGCGGCTTTGACGTTCGACACTTCATTACATGCCAAGCTGCCCTGCTACGGGAGGCACACGTCACGCCTTCAGCGCGACGGCCGCGCTCTCCCACCTATGCAGCCCCTTAGAATTCTCTGAGAGGCATGTATAGCACTGTGACAAGGCGGCTCGCATATGAGATTTGTCGAGCTTAACATAACACTATTTTAGCCAGCGCACACTCTGCTGTAAGGAGCACGCAGAGCAATAACACGGCCTACACAAGTGATTAATGCTGTGTCTTATTTCAGAGTTTACTGACTAGCATCTGCCACCAGCTCAGTATCGCTAGTTCTTTCTCTCCACTGAAAGATACGCGGCAACACACTGTACTGCCCACACACAGGCACCTGTTCAGAATGTAATGATTAAGGTGCTTGAAAGGATACATTTGTAATGGGAACATTTAGGGGTGAAAAACCAGGAAGGGTATCTATTAAGTGCAGAATCTAACTAACCCTAATAAAAATGAAAACTTGGAGAAAATGTTACCATTAAGAGTGTAAAGAAGGGCACCATTTGGAGGTGATGACACATGAGTGTAGTGGGTGAGTAGGTGGGACAGAGGAAAGCAAGCAGGACGGCTACAGGTGGGCTATAGCCTGTCAGGGCAATGCTGCCAAGCCCACGGTGACGGACAGTACAGTGGCAAACGCCCACACTGCGCCATACGCTGGCACCATCTGCGGCTCGGATCACCGCTGATATCACAGCGCCGCAAGCGACCATCCCTGACAATTCTGGCTGGTCTCCATGACATCCCTCTTCTAGGAGGGAAGGGCAGGTACCCGGCCACTGGATCACAGAGCTAGCGGCCACCTTCCCGTCTGACTTCATCAGGAACAAAAAGGGACAGTGGGCTGACAGGGGGGGGGG
>JAODUD010000046.1:17361310-17372746 GCA_026784285.1 Stomatorhinus walkeri | reverse complement strand
AGGGTAGCCAGGGGCGGGTGTGCCTGGTGGCTCTGAGGGTGTCCCCCTGGTCCCCCGGGTGGGGGTTCTTTGGGGGGGGCAGGTCTCCCTGGGGCGGGCTGGGCGGGTGGCTCAGGCTCCGGGCTCTATCCGTGCCTGCGTGGCCGCCCCCGGGGCAGGGCCGGTGCGCTGCCGCCTGTGGCCGTGGGGCTCCTGGCTCGTGCTCGCCGGTGGGGGGCGTCCGGTGGCTCCCCCCTCTGCCTCCTTGGGCGTGCGCGTGACTCTCCGGTCGCGGGGGGCCTGGGTGCCTGGCCGCTGTGAGGCGGCTGGGTCCGTGGTCACTCGGGGCTCTCCTGGCTGTCTGGGGGGCCCCGGGGGCGGCGTTGTTGTGGCCTTGCACTCTCATTGGGAATCATTCCATGATAACATGCACACTCATACATACACTCACAGCACACACACACACAGACACACGTATATATGCACAAACACATGTACATCTGCATACGCACACACATACACACACTTTCACATCCACACACATACACTTAGAACGCGCGCACACATAAACACGCACATACGCGTACGCGCAAACGGACACACACACGCACAGACACAAGAGCCCAGGGCTTTCTTGCCCTATTTTACTTTATTTCTCTCTCTCCCCATCTGGGTGTGTGTGTGTGTGTGGCTTTCGTTCATACTTCTCAGATGTAGACACTGGTGTGGCAGTTGGTTTCTCCATTGGTTTCTCTGTGTATGTATACTGTTTGTGCGTGTACTTGGATCTTATTTTTCAGACACAGCAGCTGGTATGATGACAATGTCCAGCAGTAAGATGCAGAAGCTGTCCTTTCGTTACTCTTTCCTTTTTGTTTTACTTTTGTTAAGTTGTTATGTATAATCTTTCTTTCCCTGTTTTTCTCTATCTGTCTGCCCCCCCCCCCCATGTTTTTTTGTATTATATTTTTTATTATTTATTTCTTCTTGTCTGTCTTCTCTTTCTCTCTCTCGTTTCAGTTTTTCAGTTTTTTTCCTTGTCAGCTCCGGCTTTGTGGCGCAATAATATAAAATTGTCAATAAAGAGTTTACCCCAAATAACAAGAGGAGCTTAGCTCCACTTAGCAGAATAAAAGTGTCGGCACAATAAAGCACCCAGACTAACATCCTGCTTGCTAATTTTCCGGACATGACAAGCGGGAAAAAAAATTAATAAATTGACGTTACCACTGTTATCATTATACACTGTTTTACACTGTGAAAATGACTACAGTGTACTTGTTGGTGACCTCAACTTGCTACCTCTGATTGAATTTAACACTTAACATATGTATAATATAATTTGAACAATATTGCAAATTACCTAATATGGCTTCATTACCATATATTGCATGACGTATACCTCTTCTTAAATTACACTGTCCTGTATGCCCTTTGCACATTGTCTTGTTTTGTTTTTTTATTGCACGTTTATCTTTACACTGTGGGCCCTGAGCTTCGCGGCTTCGTATCTGTGTATACTTGTGTATAGTGGAGATGACAAGAAAGTTCACTTTGACTCTGAAAGACACATTCATCAGCTCAGCCTTGGCAGAGGACCTGACCTTCACGAAGACTGGCATTGCATGAATCTCTGTTGGAAGCACTGCTGGGTTAGAAGTGCCCTGGGACCGGACTGCTTTGCTGCATCTGAAATGTATGGTAATGTAGTAGATAAGAAAAGGTAAGATCTCGTATTGTCATTGGATATCAGCAAATATGGCATGTATAGCATGCATACACAATGAAAACAGAGACATACAGAGCAAGATATAGAATATACAGTATACAAAAAAGGATGAAACCGGAAGTACATACAGAAATAATAATAATCAATGCTTTATTTATCCCTGTGGGGAAATTATTTTTATGGCTCCCACATCTTGCTCTTTGTAGAGCAGGCTGTCCGCAAGGGGGAGCCACCTGTAGCGGCACCCAGGGAGCTGGGGGTTAAGGACCTTGCTCAAGGACCCACAGACAGGCTGAGGCTGGGTTTGAACCAGTGATCTTGTGATTACAAGCACACAGGTTTAGCCCACTGAGCCACATGCTGCCCCCAATACTGTGCATGTAAACACTGATCAGCCATAACATTAAAACCACCTGCCTAATATTGTGTAGGTTCCCCTTGTGCCTCCATGACAGCTCTGACCCACAGAGTCATGCACTCCACAAGACCTCTGGAGGTGTCCTGTGGTATCTGGCACCAAGACCTTAGCAGCAGATCCTTTAAGTCCTGAAAGCTGCGAGGTCGGGCCTCCACGGATCAGACTTGTTTGTCCAGCGCATCCCACAGATGCTCAATCGGATTGAGATCAGTGGAATTCAATTCTCTGTCATATTTCTCAACCTTTCCTGAACAATTTTTGCAGTGTGGCATGATGCTTTATGAGCTGTGTCTGCTGGGATGTGGATGGGGTGTAGCATATTTAGTGTATGTGCTGTGTCTGCTGGGATGTGGATGCAACACATTTAGTGTATGAGCTGTGTCTGCTGGGATGTGGATAACTAACTAACTAACTAACTTATTAATTAACTACTTGAGGCAACGTCAAAAAAGGAAATAAGTCGCCAGCAGTCAGATTTCTGTTTGTAATTCAGCTGAAACACAACCCATGCAAGTAATTTAGTCAATCTTAGCAGTCAGTCGATAAATGAAATGGCTGATTTATAGCACAATTCAAGTAAAAAGCTTTGAATTGTCACCTACTGCAAACACCTGCAACTTTGCAAATGAATATGTGCTCTTTCATTATCCAAGTAAATAATGGGATCCCAAAAGCACTTTAGAGTATGTCATGCTACAGAATTACTGGACCCCTGAAGGACGCTTCCCCACAATGAACGCCTCACAGTCCTGTGCTGTGACATTCAAGGGCAGGAGGCTGATTGTCCTCCTCATTTTACATGCTGCTTAGCCATGCCCACACAGCCTCACATCCAGCCTTCAAGCCCTCGAACCCATGACCGCTTGCACTGCTTCTGCTCCATTGATATTCCGCTTCCCCTGTGGGAAGGAAAACTGGCATATGGCGATAAGCATGAGGGACGGAGTGCACGCTCGATAACCTGGCGGGGATGTTTAATACCGCACAGCTGATATGGCGAAAGCACAGCATATCGCTGAGCACACGGCTGTTCTTCCGGAGAGGTCAGCGAGGATTCGCTAGTTTGCGGAAGCTTGTTCTCTCTCCCTCTTTTATCAAGAATAACTTATCGCATGCAAGGTTCCAATTATCTCCGTCTGTTTCTGTTTGGCTTGTACTTTTCTTGCTGAATCCAATGATGCTTAGCCAGAAATCCGTTGTCGTTGTCTTATGTTCTTGCATGGTATCATGTGACCTGCCATGTTCAAAAAGTACGTGGCTTTGCTGAGAGGGAGCTGTGCGTGCCAGTGTGGGGCCATCATAGAGTATGAGTGTAATACCCAGTGTGGGGGTGAAACTGGGGGGGGATCAGATTTTTTACTGATATGAACCAACAAGCTAACATGGAAAATGTCTTTTAAAAGGGCAGTACAGAGCCTTTCAGCCTGAAGCCTGCACAGGCTTTTTGAAAGCGGCGATAGCTCACAAAGCAGCCTTGGTAGGACTGACTTACCCAGTGGGCTGCAGACGTGAGGTGGTGCGATATTGCTGGGGGAACGTAAATGTCAGCCAAGGCTGCAGTAGGTAAACGTGTGGGGAATCAGGCAGAACATTCCTGGGCTATTTTTGTGTGGCTATCAGGACAGGAAGCCACATTCATTCCACTGCAATGTTCCTGCCTAACCTTTATTGATTGTGTTATACTGAAGCCATATTGTTCACAAATGAGCTGCTATTAATACATTTCACACTAACCAGCCCTGACTGCTTAACAGCCTCTCTCTCACTGCAGGTCATGGTTTTGCAAATGGCCTTGTGAAATGGAAATGTATTAGCTATTATAGGCGTCAAATATCCACTCTCAGTGCAGGAGTGCGGCTCAAGCTGGTGATGTCACTAGATGGGCTTCACTGTGATTGGGCGGTTCTCCAGTCACATGTAGCCTACGAGCTGATGATGTTACTAGGAGGGGTTCACTGTGATTGGGCGGTTCTCTATCCACATGTAGCTTTCGAGCTGATGGTTTTACTAGGAGGGCTTCACTGTGATTGGGTGGTTCTCCAGCCACATGTAGCCTGCAAGCTGATGATGTTACTAGGAGGACTTCACTGTGATTGGGCGTTTTATGTGTGCATGATACCAACCACCTGAAATGCAGTGCACTAACAGAATCTTCCATACAGCAGGTCTTCCATACATACACTTCTTGTGACTCGCCTAATTAGCTCCTGCTACCAAAATTTAAAGAAGCTTCAAACGGTCACAGATCTCCTCACTGTGGCGTCTTAGCCAGAGGGCAGAACTAGCTGGGTTTTCATGGAGTGCTCAAACATTCCTTTGGCTCTCCTGCTATTTTTCATGTACAGTATGTATAGAACAATACAATTCATACTTGTGTGCATTATTCAGCCTGATGCCAGTAAATAAAAGGCAATAAGAAGTGCAATAAATAGCACTAAAAATAACGCCACAGTAGACGACACGCAGCACAAACACACGCAAACACACACAGCTGAAATTTGCGAATATGGGTCAGAGTGTCGTATTATGGCAGCAGAAGTAATTGCAGTGCATAATTAGAATTTTTTAAACAGCTTAATTGTCTGCTTGCAGTTTTGTTTACCTGGGAATAGAAATCGAAACACTAGAGAATAAAAGACATTATATAATTACACAGAGACAAAACATGGTCCTTTAAAGAGTCATGTGAGAGTCACTCTTGCTGTCACTCCCTGCTTTGGGCCTGTGTCCCCCAGTGCTGATGACAGTGCTTGAGGCATGCTGCCTATGAGGTTTGTGACACACTGTGTAACTGCTGGGTTTTATTTGTGTGTTTTTCAGTGGCCATTTCTACTGTATTTCTATCATTAGAATCAAATTACTGAAATACTAGGAGCTAAGACTCGGAACCTGAAATTCTATCATCAATGACAACATATAATTATGAAACATAATAATAATCTAGCCAATCATGAGCTGTGGGAAGGGAAGTTTAATAAATATTCTGGCCTTTTTTCTTTAACTCTTTCTGGACATGACGACGAATTAAGATGAAACTAGGATATGATTGCCTGCTACTTATACATGATTTTAATGATTGTCTTCTGCAATTAATGTTGCCATGTTGCTGGGGATGAAATCCTTATGGCAATGATATGTGGGGGGGGGGAGTGGGGGTGAATCAATCAGTTGATTCAGATTATGTGAGTCAAATTACACAGAACAGTTTACAGGAACAGTGGGGGGCTGGTTGCTGTCGTGTTCCTTGGAACAGCCTGGTTTCCTTATAGGTGACATGTAATACCGGATTTGCTTTACTGTTTCAGGACAGACAAAAACGCTTTGATCTCTGAACAGAACTTTACTCTTATGCTGTTTCCTCAATAGCACATTACATATGCAGCCTGGCTTAAGAAGACAAGAAAGATCACCTTAAGTTCACGCCACATGTAATTAGATCTCCTAGCCATTTATGGCTGTGACAGATGTGTCTGTTGGAATTAGTTACGGTGATGCTTGGGGATGTTATTCTGCAGTTTGTCTCTGAATTATGACCTCGAGCAGAAGTGCTGAGGACCTCAGACTTCAGCTTTAAATACATAAAATGATGCCAGGGTGAGTACGGTAAATACTGCTTTTCTGCATTTATTTAACTAAAGGCTACAATTTGCACATGGTTTCAGTAACTGTGCAGACACAGGAATAGGAGGACAAGTGGAGGACCTATATCAGGAGGCCAGTAGGAGTAAGAAGCTGGAGGTCAGAGCCCTGAGATCACTGACGAAGGAACATGCCAGAGCAGTACATTGCAGGACAGTATGGGCTATCTACTGTCTTTTCCACTGCTGTACCACGAACTAGTGCTTTTCCATTGCAAAGTCCGTGAGCCGTACCCAGACCATATCCAGTCAGTAACCGTGCTAGCATGGTTTTGCTTACTAGCAGAGCTGAAAGCGTGACCAAACCAAGCTGGTTGTAGTAATGTTCTCTACAATATTCATTATTAGTGGTCTCACACATCACGATGCATTCCCAAAAACTCGGCTCTTGAAAGTGTCCAACCTCCTACTAAGTAGTATAGAACAGCTAAACGGGATGGATTCGTAATGCAAATTCATGCTAGTGTTTCATACTAGCCTAACACAGCGGCGGAAATTAGCACACCGTAAAAAAAAAAATGACTGCTTACAGTAAATCTTGACGCAGACCATGTGAACAGCACATAAGCATCTCTTCGGTTTTATGTCACTGTCGCTCTAGAAACCCGGCAACCAAGCTAACCCTTCTGCAGTGGAAAACCGAATCGAGCTGGAACCATTAGACTATGTCTCTTCACAGTAAGGCTCAGTTCCTCTATGACAGTGGAAAAGCACCAATTGGTGACAAGATGCTCATGGCATGGGCACTCAGCAGAATGAAGATGCCGTGTGACACTGTGCAACATGCTCACTGCCACGGTCCTGCGGTTCCATTCCATGCACAACCCAAATGTTAAAACTGGCTGACTTTTGTTTCTTCTGACTGACTGTAAGTAGTGAAAACATATAACACTAAGAAATCTTCAACTGCAGCCTTGGCAGGATGGATGTCCCCTAGACCTTGGCCAAATTCAGTGAATAAAGCATGACATGCAACAGATTGAAATAACACATTTAAAATGCAAAGTACTAGCAGAACCAAAGTAATTGTAAATGGAGGCTGAGTGGATGAAGGTGTGTGATGCATTAAGTTCAACTGCATGGCAAATAATGGAGGAATGGATGGTGAATGAAGAAATTAATGGAAAGTGACTGAGGAACAACCCGAAGGCATCCGTGACCAATGGGCAGGAAAAGAGTCGATGACAATAACAGAGGACAGCAGCAGAGGGGCGGAATCTGCAAGACTCAAAGAGGAGGGTAGCAAAGGGGTGGAGCCGGTGATAATCACAGAGGGGTGGAGGCAGTGACAATAACAGAGGGATGGAGGCGGTGACAATAACAGAGGGATGGAGGCGGTGACAATAAGAGAGGGATGGAGGCGGTGACAATAAGAGAGGGATGGAGGCGGTGACAATAATAGAGGGGTGGAGGCGGTGACAATAACAGAGGGGTGGAGGCGGTGACAATAACAGGGATGGAGGCGTGACAATAACAGAGGGATGGAGGCGGTGACAATAACAGAGGGATGGAGGCAGTGACAATAAGAGAGGGATGGAGGCGGTGACAATAACAGGGATGGAGGCGGTGACAATAACAGAGGGATGGAGGCGGTGACAATAAGAGGGGTGGAGGCAGTGACAATGAGAGAGGGATGGAGGCGGTGCCAATAACAGAGGATGGCAGCAGGGGGTGGAACCTGTGGATGACAATGGAGCGGTGGAGCCAGTGACTATCACAGAGGGGTGGTGGCGGTGGCGGTGACAATAACAGAGGGGTGGAGCCAGTGATAATAACAGAGGGGTGGAGCCAGTGACAATAACAGAGGGGTGGAGCCGGTGACAATAACAGAGGGGTGGAGGCAGTGACAATAAGAGGGGTGGAGGCAGTGACAATGAGAGAGGGATGGAGGCAGTGCCAATAACAGAGGGGTGGAGGCGGTGACAGTAACAGAGGATGGCAGCAGGGGATGGAACCTGTGGATGACAATGGAGGGATGGAGCCAGTGACAATCACAGAGGGGTGGAGCCAGTGACAATCACAGAGGGGTGGAGGCGGTGACAATAACAGAGGGGTGGAGCCAGTGACAATCACAGAGGGGTGGAGGCGGTGACAATAACAGAGGGGTGGAGATGGTGACAAGATCAGAGGGATGGAGGTGGTGACAATAACAAAGGGGCAGAGGCAGTGACAATAACAGAGGACGGCAGCAGAGGGACAGAACCTGTGAAGTTCACAGAGGAAGGCAGTAGAGGGGCAGAGGCGGTGACAATTACAGAGGGGCAGAGGCGGTGACAATTACAGAGGGGCAGAGGCGGTGACAATTACAGAGGGGCAGAGGCGGTGACAATTGGTGCGACGTGAAACAGTTTCTTTGTCAATTGGTTATGCAAATAGCCTGCTGCTGAAATACAATACAAATGCCGCCTTGAAAACAATCACAAACTCAGAAAAAATGATAAACAAAGCAAACAAATGTGATTTGATTGTAAGAACAAAGATATTATGCGAAAAGATCCAGATGGCATGACAAGAAATTTAAAAGTATTGTTGAAAATACTAATACAGCAGGCATACAGCATGTGGTCCTAGCAATGTGGTTTTGTTGTAATAGATATTGGGGTATTTATAAAAGAAAATAAATGAATATCTCACAAACCTATCTTCGAGTGATTTAAACGGCACGGATGAAAATTATTACTATTGTCTCTGTGAACACGTGCAGCACTCATGCAAGAGCAATAAAGGGAAATTTTAAACTGATTCTTAATTAAGCACATAAGAATCTATAAAAGGAATAATAATTAAATTGCAAAGCTTGCAAAAAAAGTTTTTTTTTCCTATGAGAGTAACAGAGTGAAAATATTTTAGTGAAACTTTAACCCCCTGCGCTATAATATCCATACAGAACTGAAAGCAAGAAAAAGCCTGATCTTAATCTAGCTGACTATTGATGTAAGAATCAGATGTGTATAACATGTGATGTTGGTATTAATACAGCCCTATAATATACTGCAGGCATTTCCCCAATTCAATACAAAATATCCCACCTTGAGTTGTGATGATATTCAGGGCCGGTACCACTTATTACATCTTTCTCGAAATACCAAACGTTTGGTACCGGATGCAGTGGAAAAACACCCTTTGTTAGCCTGTGCCTATGTTAACCTACTGTGGTTTGTGGGGCAGCATCACTGTCGCTGATTCCTATCTCTGAACTTTCATTGCTCCAGCTAAAACATCTAGGTGAGCAGGAGGGTGTCCAAGAAAGTTACTAACTACACGTGAACATCCGGAACGGACCCCACATCTAGCCTGAACATTTGGTGACCTATCTGTGAAATTCAGCTTTAAGACGCCGTATGTATCTTCAAGCCTGTCGAGAAAGGTCATCGTTTACCGAGCAGTTGTTGTAATCCGAAACAATGAGTGCATTTTATGCATTTATATTGCAGAGCAGAGCATGGTCGAGTGATCCTTATGAAGAGCCTTCAGGAGTGACACGGCAGTATTTGCGCCACGCAAGGCAGACTGTGAACTGTAGAGTGTGATACCAGCTTTGATTAAAATTTTGTTCTGCTTCTTTTTACAGATTCAACCCCACCTCCCCCCCTTCTGTTTTGGAATTCCTGCAACATAGTCATGATGGATCGCTCTGCAGGAACAGTAGATGGCCATGGAGGGATGGACGTTAAAGCCCAGGGTATTTCACAGGAGAGAGTCCACCGGCGTCCTGTTACTGCTGTACCACTGTTAAGGAATTAATGATTCGGAACAGACCTAAACAATTCTGCTGCTAATTCCGAGAAGATATTTCAAAACAAATATTATGTGATTTTTAAATTAACATTTTAAATTCGTTCATGTGGTTCTTATGCATTCAAGTGTTAATGCAGGACTGCTGGTACATGGGAAAGCAGGCAGGGGGAGCTGTTGGGATATGAAATGGGCACTTTGAGAAACTATTTAAACCCGCAAGGCCGCTGAGCAAAAACAGAGATCGATGTGGTGCCTGTGTTTGTCTCTGCGCAGCGGGGAACGTCTGTACCTTACGCTGAATGCTGGAATTTAGAGTGATTTGAACAAGCTATTCTTTGCCTTAAAAATAAACTAGAAGAAGCAAGACATAAACAGCAAGAGATAAGAAATAACATCGCGAGACAGCGCCGCGAATTTCACAGAAGCGGCTGTACGGCTGCTTATCGCCTCTGATAGGCGTTGTACTGTGGCACGGTGTGTGTCTCTCCCATCCCAGGCAGGTCTCCATAAAGCCCCTCCATCGTTTTTGGTCTGTCTGCTCCTGCTGTTCAGTGCCTTGATCTGCATGTCCCCGGTCCACGTATACTGACCAGACTACCGCCGTTTACTCTGGCCTTCTCTTTGTTTTGTTTTCTGCTGTAGGATGGCTGGATGGCACAAACTTCAAAATAATACATCAACAACATCAATAATAATGATTACGTAATAACATTTATAAAATATATAGCCGTATTATTATTATCATTATTATTATTAATAGAGATCGAGTGGGAGTGTTCATCCGCTGAGATCTAGGAGTTGAAGGAAGCCCGAAAGGCATAGCCTTCCTCTGTTTCCCCTTCTGGGACGCGCAGCCAGGTGAGACGTGGGAGAGGCTTCATAAAGAGACTATGTGGTGGATTCATCACAGTCGGGGACCGCTGTGTCACTGTGACAAACGTCTGTTTCCTACACGAGGAGCCAGCGTAATTACGGGGAAATGAACTCACCGGAGGCTGCGGAGAAACTGTTAGCACGGCGGGGATCCGCGGGGCTCATATGAGCCTCGCTGATCGTCGCGCTCGGCACCCGGGGACCCGCCTGCGGCATGTTAATGAGGCTGTTCAAGCACGTTCAGCGGCTGCCAATCGCTGCGCTTCGTAGTACGAACTGAAAAACAAGCTGCAGATTTGTTGTGAAACTGTGATGTGTTGGAAATTGGTTATTTGGGACGGGAGAAATACGGAGTCACGAAATATATGCATTTCTTTAGAAGTATAAGAAAGAATGTTTATTGCCAAACACGAAATATAAAAGTTATTTGAGGAGAATTTGTTTATTAAATGACCTGTGAAATTGTCATTTAATACACACAAATGAAAATGAAATTCCATTTGAAATGTCAGCTGCCACTGGATTCAGGAGAAAACATTTTCTTGTTCCTATATTATTACCCTGACAATATCTGCAACCTGCAGCAAAGTGTGTTTCTAAATCTTGAAACGGAAAAGGTCTGCCAGCATCAAACATATTTGAATTTCCAGAAAGCTGTTATTCAACACAAAGTTGAAACGGTTTATTATAAATGCATTAAAATGTGACAAGAAGCAAAATGTTGCTTTCAGAGGCACAATGCTGATAGGTGACATAGTCAGAGGGGTCTTCCAGCTTCTGATTTAGGGTCATGTTGAAGATACAGATCCTGGCACATTTAACAAATAGATTGAACTTGCAGAATAAAAGTTTGTCATGGACCCAGGGCATGGTGCAGGCAGGAAAAGAGGGTAACAGCCCACTGTGCAGCTCCATAACAACACCAGAGGGTTAAATTATCAAAATAAAGCAAGCAAGCAAGCAAGCAAACACACACACACGCAAATACATACATACATACATACATACATACATACATACATACATACATACATACATACATACATACATACATACATACA
>JAODUD010000046.1:17318249-17335844 GCA_026784285.1 Stomatorhinus walkeri | reverse complement strand
CCCCCCCCCCCCCCCCCCCCCCCCCCCCCCCCCCCCCCCCCCCCCCCCCCCCCCCACACAGCCTGTGGCTTGGCACAAGTTTGTACCACACATCCAGGCCTTGCAGCGCCTGTCAGCTTTATGCAGCACAGCCGTCCTCCATTTCATGCCCCCGGCCACGTCTATGGCCTGCTTGTGATGTGCACTGTTTGGGCTGAATAGCACCCCCCAGTGCAGTGCACAGTCGAATTTGCAGTGTCATTTTTTCATTTACATGTCATTTCCTTTATTTATTTATTAGCTGGCATGTGGAGTGTGTCATTGTTCTGGTCTTTGGAGAAATATAAGGTTTTATTAAGAATAAAAACATGGCACTTTAACTTGCAAAAGAACCTGCATTACTGCAGTGCAGTGAATAATCAACATTGTAGATCACTTCAGACAGGTATATAGAATACCTGCAAATTAATCATTATCATCTGTTTTTCCAGTGAAACATCCTTGTCAAGCTAACCCTGCAAAAAACTAAAGAAATTCAGAGGGGGAATTTCCTTTGAAAAAGTAACTTGCTTAGTGAGAAGGAACCTTGGTGTCAGTGGGAAGGATAATGAGGTTCACCCATGATTTTATTCTATAAACATTCACCTGGGACTAAGATCAAACGCAGGTGCAGAACTTGAGAAGGACAGGTGGTACAAGGAAGGGCCCCGCGAACCAATCACAGAACAGCGGGTGCAGAGGCTGCCGGGGACAAGTGATGTGAGGCAGGGCCCTGCAAACCAATCACAGAACAGCGGGTGCAGAGCCTGAGGAGGACAGGTGGTACGAGGAAGGGCCCTGCGAACCAATCACAGAACAGCAGGTGCAGAGGCTGCCGGGGACAAGTAGTGTGAGGCAGGGCCCTGTGAACCAATCACAGAACAGCGGGTGCAGAGGCTGAGGAGGACAGGTGGTATGAGGAAGGGTCCCACTGACCAATCACAGAACAGTGGGTGCAGAGGCAGCAGAGGACAAGTAGTGTGAGGCAGGGCCCCGATGACCAATCACAGAACAGCGGGTGCGGAGTCTGAGGAGGGCAGGTGATGTGAGGCTGGGCCCTGCTGGCCAATCACAGTTGTGCACTGGCTGTGGTGACGTCATGGAGAACAAGTCCTTCAGGGCTGTCAGCAGTGGTGGAAAAAGCACTCAATTACCGATTACTCAATTATTCAAGTACAAATGCCAAACCAAAATGGAACTTAAATAAAACTGGTTTTAAGTGAAAGAACTATAAACTCAAATCTATTATCAGCTACAAAAAGCAGCCATTGCTTTTAAATCCACTCAAGACAGATTTGAATATAACATTTCAGTTACAGTTACAATAAAAAAATAAGTTGCAAGAGGATAAGAGGATATATTTTTTTAATTTTGGAAAAGCGGTGAGACTGATCTCGCCAGGGCAGATTAATGGATTGACTTTTTTTTATTCTGTGAAAAACGGCCAGAATTAATAATGAATTGCAAACATTTCATGGGCTGGTACTTTTAGAGCTCTTATAGGCCTGAGTTTGTAAGTGATGAATGAACCAAAGAAAATCCTTCTCTACAGGCTGATCGGCCAATGAAATCATCAGCAGTATTTCCGCACTATAGCTTTAAATGTCATTTTTTTGTGGTAATTCTCTGCATATTGTTTGTTCTACCTTCATAAAAACAGTATGTAATCCATAATAAATCATTTAACAAAAAATAAAACAATAATAATAATAATAATAATAAAGAAATTAATACATTCTGAAGCATGATTCACATTTTACCCAGAATTGTGCAGTTGAAATAGTATGATATTTTAATTGGGTGAGTAACGATGATTGTGTTAAAAGCCATTATTTGGATCAGGACTGTAGTGAAGTGAAAGTAAAAGTTTCAGTTTCATGACATGCACTGGCGATTCTCCAAGATTTAAATGGCCCATGGGGTGTGGGCGGAGTGGACAGCATTTTCTTGTCTATTCTTGTCTATTGGGTTTTGAATGTCAATTTGGTTATATTAGGGTTATTATTACAATCAGCAGTAAAATCTAATTTTAAAAACTTAAATTTCATTACCTATTCATTTTTTGAAATATGAAATTGAAATGTAAACCCTTAGTTTAAATTCATTGAAAGCTAATTTATTTTTTACTCTTTTCTCTCTTGGCTTTAAGGAGTTTAATTTTTTTTCAGTTCGATTGGCCTTTTCAGTCAGGTGTATCAATTCCATTAACTCTCCAAGGCCTTCTGGAGGATTATACTGAACAAATACTGAGTGCCTATCACAGCCTTTTAGTATTGATCCCAGCTCCTTTTCTCTTCCCGCATGTCTATTCACTGCAGAGCCCTAAACACATGTAAATTGTTCAATAGAAACTTCCCTCAAGGAAAACTACATTGTTACAGTGATTCCGAAGTTCTTCCAGTCTCTGTATCAACAATATGCCACATCTTTCCAGTCTTAATGGCTCTGAACACTCAGTGACCAAATATGGAAGCCATTCCTGAAAGAAGTGTTCAAAGAAAACAGGTCTGTTTATTTCAAACTCAGTGACAGTGATTTTCTAATCACTATTTTTCAATTTACATAATGCAGAGCTTGCAGCATATCCCAGGACACAGGGCAGGGGACACCCTACACAGGATGCCAGTCCATCCCAGGACACAGGGCAGGGGACACCCTACATAGGATGCCAGTCTATCACAGGACACAGGGCAGGGGACACCCTACACAGGATGCCAGTCCATCACATGGCACAGGGCAGGGGACACCCTACACAGGATGCCAGTCCATCACAGGACACAGGGCAGGGGACACCCTGGACTGTTACCAGTCTGTTATTTCAGAGCTGAGGCTTCTTCTTTCTCTCTCTCTCCGAAAATCACCCTTTCAGTGACATTTAGCAGAGGAGCCTCCAGAGGGGGTTGCTCTCTAAAGATCAGTGGAAGGGCAGTAAGGTCCTTATTACTCTACTGAAAGGATCACAGCTCTTCAGGGCATGCGTATTTTACAGTCTCTGATCTTGAAAAGGGATTTTTCTTCCCAAAGCACAGATTAATAAAGCTGATCGGGTGAAGACTGTTAATTTCATTCCTCTGAGGGATTCAACTCCTCCCTCCTTTAGGCACTGAGTTATCAACATATTCACTACTACCCACAAATACACACAATTAATTGACATTGGTTTTTTCCCATTTCCCCCAGCCAGCTTGGCACCATCCAGCCATGGCGTAGATCTTACTGAGTGACCCAGTGATCCGTTTGGTCTGATGTGCTGAATATTAGCATCCTGGCATCTTGGCTGAAGTCCACCCCTTGTCTCTCCAAGCTCGGTGACCTAGTTTCAGCAGTGTGACCTCCAAGGAAATGTCGACAGCTTAATATTTTGAACATTGCGTGACTCGGTCCTGTTGGATGGGGACCAGGATCTGCCTTCATAATAATACACAATAAATCACTCGTGCAATGGCCATTTGGACATTTATCTGTGGTGTCCGGTGCTGTTGCCTGCGCTCACCCATCTCAGCACGTAGCTTACTCTGCAGTGAACGCCTGCTGAACAAGTCTGAAGCTGTAAGACGTGGGACTGCTGTCACAGTGCCCTCGCCTGGGGGCGGAATGAGTGGCTCTGATGAGCAGGCTTCTAGAATATATCAGTGTATCCCGGGGGCAAAGGCAAACGCATCAATGCGTGGCAGTGAACTACGAATATTTATTCACAAGATGAATGTGATACTGCTCAATATTTTCTCCTCAATGACCTTCTGCTCCTTACATTGCATCTTTGACAATTCCAGTAATCCGACTTCCAAATGCGCGATGCAATCGGAAGGAAAAAATGACTAAAAACTAAAAATTTTTTAGGAAATCCCCAAGTCCATGCTTGACAAGGAATTATACATACACCATCTTCATGTGGTTATCTGGTGATTAATGACTGCGTGTGGGAGCTTTACACAAAAATGTTCTGAGGGGGAAACGAAAAACGATTGGCAGGTACTGTATGCTTGCAAAAGCTCACAACTATGTGAGAAGCTCCCCGAGAGCGTTTTATGATTACCCACTACTCCTCCTGATTACCCAGTACTCCTCATGATTACCCAGCACTTCTCATGATTATCCAGTACTCCTCATGATTACCCAGCACTCCTCAAGATTACTCAGTACTCCTTCTGATTACGCAGCATACCCCAGGATTACCCAGCACACCTCGGGATCACACAGTACTCCTCCTGATTACCCAGCACTTCTCATGATGACCCAGTACTCCTCATGATTACCAAGCACTCGCCAGATGACCAGACTGGTGGCTTAGCTCTGTACTTACGCCCCACTGTCTTTGTGACTGGTGTACCTCTGCCCAGGGGCTTTGCCATTAGAAAGTGCAGGATGTGCTGCAGCATGTGGAATAAAACAAGGCTGAGAGGGGTGATGAGTATTATACCGGAAACCGGCATGCAGAGTCAGCATACCTGGTGTCCCATATCCATGTTACTCTGTTTATGAAGTTTATGAACTTGCATGTCTTTCAGCGTTAGCTCTATTAAGTCTGCAAGGCCAAAGAAAATAGGAAAATCTTCAGCATTTCTGTTTGTGATATGATGTATTACCTTTCTTCTTCTTTAGCAAAAATATTTTTCAATTCGCTCCTGAATAACACTGTGAAAGGCCTCTTGGCAGGGAACGGTCAATGTGGGAGCCTTTTCAGATCTTTTCAGCTGAGTTTTTTGCTAAATTCAGTGCAAGGCAGCGCCCTTGTGGTTGCATGCTAGGGTGAGAAGGAAGAAGCCAGTGAGAATATTAACCCACTGTCTCTATGGAGGGGCTCCAGTCAAACAGATTATTTTGCTTTAACCTGCCACAGTTTCCTTTGGCAGGAACTGTGCTCTAATTAATTTTGTTTTATTATATTACTTTATTACAGAAGGGAGAAATATGAATGATAAGAATAAAGGTCTCTTAGTAGAGTCTAACGTCCCAATGGGTCACTCAGCTAAGATGATCTTCTTGACATCTTCTGTTGAAACTCCACCTCACCTTTGAGCAGTTCTGACTGAGACAAAGTAGCACTGAGGGGACAGGTCTCAGAGATGAACCGGCTCGGAGTCACGCCGTGTGGCCCTTCTGAGTGGCATTGTTACCATGGTACATCAAAGCACGCCAGCCTTGTCCGTGTCCTGCTCGATTCAGCTGTTGTTGATGACAGGGTGCGTCGTCCTGGGATGCGATGTGGCTAACACTGGGTAGCTGAAGCTGAAGCTCCTCCAGGCCCTGTCAGCAGATCAATGGCTCTGTCTGGAACGGGTGACAGTGATGAGCTGCCAGCGTCAATTTCCACCACAGGTGACAGACAGGACAAAGAGTGGAAGGGCTCAGTAGCTGAGCAGAGAGGTGCTTCGTTAAAGTGACAGCAGACGTCTCCTGTCAGCCCCTGGCCCCTGCACCATTAGATAAGCTGTGAGGGTCACTGAGCTGTGCGCCACATGGAGCTCCTCCTCAAAGCTGTGCGTCACAGTCGCCATACAGTGCAGAATACGAAGGGCAGCTCTCCTATTATTTTACTAACCATTTAGCTCTCTGAGAGCGTAGCAGCTACAGAAACACAATCAGGGGTGAGTAGATTGGCTCAGAAAGGGGAGAGAGGGTCTATTGCAACTCTGTGTAACTGGGCAGCTGACAGTCAAGAATGATATCCAAGCTGCCTGGGAAATGGTATGGTCCTTCACAGACGTGGATATCATAAACCAGAAAAAGATTCTGTGTGATAAATGCCAACTTGTGAATAAATGTCTTAACTAGTCCACAGATATTTGCTGTAAAATAAACGACAGAAGATTCCAGTCCTGATAAAAATAAAAGTTTCAAAGCTACATGGATAAAACTAGATGCTAAAAACTCAAATGGCCTAATTATCAGCGTTTGCTATACAGTTCGTTAATAGCCCTACCAGGGGAGAAGCCCTTTTTGATCTTGTTTTCTCTAATAACCAGGATAGAATTGGAAAATTAAAGGTTTTAGAACCACTGGACAGTAGTGATAATACCTTGGTTAAATTCGAGGTTAATTTTAGTATTCGAACAGCAAAGTCCAAAACAAAAGTATACAATGTTAGGATGGCTAACTTTAATGGTATGAGATTGAAACTAGAAATTGTAAACTGGATGGAGTTAAATAGCAAAACTGTTGAAGAGGCATTGGAATTATTTAAAATCACATTGTTGCAAGTGCAAGAAGACTTCACACCTGTTTCCAGCAAAACTAAATCTAGGAAACTGCAGCCAAGTTGGTTTACAAAGGAAATTAAGAATAAAGTCAGGAGGAAAAGGACACTCTTCCACAAATAGAAAATAACTAATGATTCAAAATAAAGCAGGAGTATCTAAGTCAACAGGTTGAGTTAAAAAATAACATTAGACTCTCCAAGAGGAATGTAGAAAGAAAGATTGCATTGGAGGCTAAGGATGATCATAGTTTCTTCTAATATTTTAACTCCAAAAGAGCTCTAAAAGCTGGCATTACTAATTTGCAGGATAGTAAAGGACTTATATTTGAAAATGAAATTGATATAGTAAATGAGTTTAATGATTATTTTACACAGGTGTTTAGAGTAGAGAACACGAGTAACTTACCACCATTTAGTATGAATACAGCGTCATCCATGACCAATATATGTATAACCAAGGCTGATGTGGTACTAAGCCTAGCTAAGCTCAAAATATATAAATCGCAGGGCCCTAACGGCATCTTACCTATAGTTTTAAAAGAGATGAAGGGTATTATTAGCCAACCTTTAACTTTACTATTCCAGAAATCATTAGCTGCTGGTGTGGTTCCTCCTGATTGGAAGTGTGGTAATATAATGCCCATATCCAAAAAAGGGCATAGAAGTAATCTAGCAAACTATAGGCCAATCAGTTTAACTAGCATTACTGGAAAAATAATGGAAGCTATAATCCAAGTGAAACTGGTAGATTATCTGGATGCAAATAACATTCTGAGGGATAGTCAACATGGATATAGGAGAGGTAGATCCTGTTTAACTAATTAACTTGAGTTCTTTGAGGAAGCTACAAGAGAAATCGATCACAAAAAGGCCTACAATGTGATCTACTTAGATTTCCATAAGGCCTTTGATGTTGTCCCCCACAAACGGCTCTTGCTTAAGCTCAAAGTTCTGCATTTTAGGATTTTAGAAACTGTAGCAGCTTGGTTTGAAAACTGGTTAACAGACAGGAAACAGAGAGTAGTTATTAGATACACAATATTACAGTGGGCCTGCGTTTATAGTGGGGTACCACAGGGTTCAATTTTAGGACCACTTTTATACCTAATTTACATTAATGATATTGACACCAATATGTACAGTAAACTGGTTAAATTTGCAGACAACACCAAGGTGGGTGGTGTAGCAGATACTGATCTAGCAGCAGAGAGGCTACAATGGGATCTGGATTTAATTAGCGACTGGGCTGCTACCTGGCGGATGAAATTTAACATAGATAAATGTAAGGTAATTCATGCAGGGAGCAGAAATATAAAGTACAGATATTTTATGGGTTCCACGGAAATAAAGGTAGCTGATTATGAGAAAGACCTTGTTGTGTATGTTGATACTTCCATGTCCCACTCTCGCCAGTGTGGGGAAGCAATAAAAAAGCCAATAGAATGTTGGGTTATATCTCTAGGTGTGTGGAGTTTAAGTCAAGGGAGGTGATGTTACATTTATATAATTCCTTGGTAAGACCCCACCTAGAATATTGTGTGCAGGTTTGGTCACAATACGTTAAAAAGGTCATTGCTGCCTTGGAAAGGGTGCAACGGAGGGCTACAAGAATGATTCCTGGTCTTAGAGGAATGTTTTATGAGGAGAGGTTAGCTGAGATGAATCTGTTCAGCCTCGAGCAAAGGAGACTAAGGGGGGACATGATCCAGGTCTATAAGATTCTAACAGGTCAGGATGCTGTTCAGCCAAATGGCTATTTCAATATTAGTTTAAATACAAGAACTCATGGCCATAAGTGGAAATTAGCGGGAGAACATTTTAAACTAAATTTGAGAAAGCACTTCTTTACACAGCATGTAGTTAGAGTATGGAATAGTCTCCCTGCTAGTGTAGCGCAAGCTAAAACCCTGCGTTTCTTTAAATCAGAGCTAGATAAGATTTGAACAACTCTGAGCTATTAGTTAAATTTTCCCCAAACAAGCTTGATGGGCAAAATGGCCTCTTCTCATTTGTAAATTTATTATGATCTTATGTTAAGTCTGCCAGTATCCAAACTGGGTGAAAACAGACTGCAGAACCGAAAAACTGTCTGTACATAACAGGTCAAGAACACGGCTGGTTTGACCGTGGTGTCCATGTTACATCTCTCTTGAGTTCCATCATTTTTTACGCAGATATTTCTGCTCAGTTTGTTTTTCACCTCATTCAGCACTAACATATCTGCAGCACTGATTATTTTATTTTTGTTATGTGGTTAAAAGTATATTTTGCATTTTTGAGAGATGTTGTTTATGATTTCTGGCAGTTTAACTGTCTCTTTAAAGACACTAATAAAAAAACATTCTTCCCACCCACACCATGTCTCTACCTCTACCTATTCCACCTCTTACCTCTCCCATTCACCTGCGACACAATAATACTTTTGAAATCCCTAGCCTTTCCCTAATGCCAATTTCCAGTTTGTATACCAGGCCATGTGAAAACACCCGTAGAATAAGCAACTCTTAACATGCAGCAAAGCAAGCGGAAAAGCATGTGTCTAATTTCATAGCAGCTGCGATTTGTGTCACCCTGTTGCACTGCACAAATCCGGCTGTCGACTGGTGTTGGGTCAGCACACAAACAGCTAAAAAGCTTGAGTCACTTGGAGTATTTTCAGGCTTTTAATATATATTAAAAATCTATGCATACCGAAGATCACAAAATACTTTATGCATCATAAGAATTTAAAATAAAATGCAAGCTAGGAACCAATTTTTGATTGAGAAATGTGTTCCTTATAACCAAGCTAAAAACTCCAAAAACAATCTGGAATGCACCCCCACCCCCCCCCAAAAAAAAAAAAAATCACTTAACAAAGGGAAATAAAATGTATATTTAAGTTATTGCATGTACATCTAAATTTTATAAAACATTTTTAATTACGCTAAAGCTATGCAATACATTTTTATTTGAATTATAATGTCACACATCTACTTGTGGAAGAAAAATCTTTGGTTTTGTTTGATTTTATTTTAGTTGTAAAGCAAAAGCACTTTGTTAATCAACTGTAGAGTAATTAAGACTACATTTCTGTCCCATATTAGTTTTTTAAAATAATATATTAGCATATTGTCAAGTTAGGACTCAATATTCATCCATCTTCCGAAACCACTTGAACTATTCAGGAGTGCAGGGGATCCAGAGCCTATGCCAGAGGCTATGGTCTTAAGGCAGGGAACAGCCCAGGATGGGGCACACTCACACACCAGTCACAATTCACACCCATAGGCAATTTGGTAACTCAAGTTATCCTCAGAACGTTTTTGGACAGTGGGGGAAACTGGAGTTCCTGGAGGAAAGCCCATGATGACATTGGAAGAGCATGCAAACTCCACACACATGGAACCCTGGAGTAGTCCTAGAACTCTGGTCTCAGGGGAATCTTTGCAAAACACTGCACCACAGTACCACTCCTTGTGACTTCAATATGTATTGAAAAATTTGTGATATTCTGCTGTCACACCACCACTGATGCCCTCTGACTGCATATCTGATGTTCACCGCATGAAAAAAACATATTCTGCTATTTGTAGACTCCAGTTTATGTTGGGCTGTTGTTCATCAGAGAATCCAGATTACAGTTTTACATGGTGTGAGAATTAAGACATGAATTTGGTCAGATAGGATATTAATCAGGAAATTAAAGTAAGATTCAGGAACTTTAATGAGAAGGGAAAATGCTGGTCTGTCCCTTGTCAGCTCCAGCATGCAGCTTGAGGCTGCAGTCCTGCGCCATCTACTGTATGCACTGGGTTTACTTCTTCTCCGTACATTTATTTTTTGGTTTTCCTTTCTTTTCCTTACCCTAAGGCTGCCTCTGTTTATGACACTGTCCATGCGAATGGACCGGTACCCTCTCTGGCGCGCATCCTATTCATCCACAACAGATGCTGGGTCACAATACCCCACGCACACGCATTTACTTTTAGCTGAGGGGTCGATATTCTCAATGCAAAATATAATCCCCAGTCAATAATATTTTTATATTTTCTAGCAAAACCTGCTAAAAATCAATCAATAAAGAGTTAATGAGCCCAGGCAGAGAGATTATTACAGACACTGGTGGGCTAAGTGGACACATTTCTCCATGGTCTGAATGGTGTGTCTGCGTTTCTGTTTGGGGAGAATGCAGACTGTTACTGGTATAGCAGCTAGACTCTGCTCAGCTCCCCTTTGTGCTCTTATATTCAGTGTCTGATTGATCGTTTCTGTTTCTTTCTATTTGGTGCACATCAGGTAAGACTGTAAGTGTAGATGTGCTGTCAGATCACTGAATGCTGCCATTTGCAGAGCTTATGTGGCCAGTCTGACTTATCCCTGTTTGACTGCAGTTTATCACATTCCCTGAATCTATTTTGTCATGTCAGTCTTAGCTTCCATTATTGCTCATTCAAGGAGGTGAACGGATTTATCTCTCTTTATATCCCAAGTTGGAAGCAAATGCTTTTTGCAGTCGCAATCTGCTTTACAGAACGACACTCAGTCAGCCCCCTCTCCTGGGTGCTCACTGAAGCGTACACATGCTACCTGTCATTTTTCATACCAGTATCCTCTTAATATGAACCAGTCACAAATAAGCATGTTAGTTCTGCACTCAGTGATCTGATCTTAAGTCTACATTTACACCTCTTCTACTCCAGCAACTAAACTGCGGAGCATTCAGAGATACACAGAACAATAATAATGTCAAATACCGGAAAGGTCACATGATAGCTAACGGCATCCATTTTTCAAAGCTGTACAGTAATGGTTGAGAGAAGGTACAAATGTCTTTAAAAATTCTTAGTTATCACTGCAGGCAGCCGATTGAAATGCAGAATCTCTCTCAAAGTCTATTCTGTGTAAAGGACCTAGTATTCTATTGAAGTGAATTCTGAGGCCAGTCTTACCTGAGGCCTTCATAGACTTGCTTTTGAAAATACTATTTGGTGTGTAGGGTTCAGACATGTTGATTTGACACGCAGGAGAGCACCTAAACTTCGCACCTGCACACCTGGAGTGATTGGACACACAGGGGGTCACAAGAGAGCAGATGAGAGGCATGACCAGACTATAATGAGCTGGGAGAGCATCACCGCCATGTTCCTGCCTGGACATAAAGTTCCACCTTAGATAACGACCGCAGTAATCCACAGTGATTTGCAAGCAGAGTAGTACAACCCTGCCTAATCTGTTTTAATCAAAGGCATTTTTGATTTTTTAAAAAAGCGTGTTGATGGGACATGACTATATTCAGAAAAGAAATTAATCTATGAATAAGAAAGCCATAAGAAATGCACACTGATTCTTCTGATGTGGAAAAATACCAAATAAATGGTAAGGAAGAAAAAAGAATAGCTGTGACAGAACATGACCCAGCACAGTCAGAAGACGGATGATTGGACACGACAGAAGGTGTCTTACTTTCATATAGATTTCAGTGTAATCCCTTGCCTGTAGTGTCATAAACATGATGTGTGACAATTTGATTTTATAATATGATTACATCTATTTCAGAACCATTGGCTCTGCACTCAGTTTAGCTCATACATCTGTCACTCTAAATAACGCCGCCGAGTGGGGATTCAAAGTAAAGCATTTATTACTTTACTATCTGGATGCAAATCACACCCGGTGTAGAGTTTTACTGGGATATTTTCGTTTATGGCAAATAACCTACATAATTTTCCCAACAATGTCACATAATTACGATTCATAGATCAGTTTGTTTTTTAGTTCCTTAACAATTCGTATCCTGAAAACTAATTTGTGACTCACCCTCATCTTGCCATACTTTCACACAGAATGTGGATGCCATCCAGTAGAGTCAGCAGTGAGAAGGGGTAAGTACCCAAGAAGCCTTCTGAGGAGCTTTTGGGTCCAACCCACAAACAGAGAATCTCTTCAGAAGCTCCTGTTCCTCTTCAGATAAATGCAAGAATATCATCTCTAAATAAACAAGCGAAATCTAGCCCTGCAGAGCAGATTTACCAAGACAATGCATAAGGACATTGGTTTGCCCAGGTAAAAAGGAAAGCAGGAAGCTTTGGTTCCCCACATCAGTGCTTCCTGTCGGTGTGCTGGAGGTGTCCAGGCCAATCAGAGTCAGAGGATGTGGCAGTCTGGTCTGGTGGTGACAAGCAAATTCCCACAGAGAATCCCACAGTGTTGCGCATGAACATGCCTGTAGCAAAAGGGCATTCCTTTTTTTAATGGCATGAATTAATTTCTGTAGCCTCACTCCTGCAAGGGTGAGGTTCAGATACTGCCAAAGGTTCCGTGATGGATTGACATCCTGTCCAGGGTGCCTCTTGCCCTGTGATGGACTGGCATCCCCTCCAGGGTGCCCCTTGCCCTGTGATGGACTGGCATCCCCTCCAGGGTGCCCCGTGCCCTGTGCCATGTGAAGGAGTAGCATCTTGTCTAGGATGTCCCCTGCCCAGTGCTGGACTGGCGTACTTTCCAGGGTGTGACTTTAGTGAGGGAAAACAGATATAATATTAAAAAGTAAATACCTTTAACATATTTTTATAGCTTGTCACTGATTTCCTCATGCATTATTAGTGTGTGCAAGGCCAGAAGAGTATGCTATCCCGGTTTATCACATCTCATGGGAAATGCCTTGGGGTCATATTAGAATGCATGCAGCTTAGCGCCAGGCACAGACTGATGGCTCAGATGTCTACTTTGCATACCCTCTGCGAATTTTCATTACAGTGGTTATCTCAGCCAAATCAGCATGTCTAATTCTACTGGAAGGGCTCTTCGGTCACTTTCATTTTTAATTCTGTTTCTTTTTAAAAAGCAGAGAGAAGCATGGCATCTTCCATAATTTAGGTGCAATGGCTACCTTGGGCTGCTTGTACATGTTACTTACAGCAAGTTGGGCAGCTATTGCTCATTTTCTGTGAGGATTCCAGGCACCTTCTGGTGGTTTTGTATCGCATAGATCTCAGAAAAAAAACAAAAGACGTCAAAGATAAACTTTTAATTATGTTAGTTACTTGTTTATTTCACCAAACACATGCCCGAATGACGTTCCTCGCAGCAGATTGGATAAAAAATAATTGATTAAACCTCTTTATGCTGTTTCTTAAATACAGTGGAACCCGCTTATAGTGATTACGGTTATAGTGATCAACAGCTTATAGGGACAGAATCATAACTGTACAAATACTGTTTAAATAATTAGCTAATAGTAAACAAGTAGTCCGCTTACTTTGCTCTTTGTATCATACTCTGTGTTTTTACAAATATTATACGTTTAATATATCTCACTGCTTCCTATCCTGGTACAGAGTGAGTTAAAACTGGTTTTTCACATTTTTCAGTGCCTTTCCGTATCCCATTGCCATGAGTCAAATCTAGCAAGCTCGCCATTAACAGTTCTTTACATATGCAGAAGCGTCTGTGTTTTACAAAGACATGAATTACTGTTGGCAGCACTTAATCGCCATACTGAGGACACAACAGTGACTTAGCTCTGAATTGCACATTTTTATTTTGACTTTATAAAAAGTTCATGGGTCTGAAATAAACAATGTCTTTCAGGCTAATTGACATTACAGGCAATACTTAGAAAGGTGATGTTGACAGGCAAGACAAATTGAGAGGATAATGTCAAGTGTGAGACCCTACTAGATATTGTATAGGAAACTATCTAAATTACAGAATTGTTCATGGGATGTTGTCAAGTCACCCTTTTGTAATGGTTTTGCTGCAGTACATATGGTTGCTGTAGGTTATCCAACTTTGTGAGCATCTCCGAGTTGCAACAGCAAGCACAGAAGTCTAAAGGGACGCTTTAAAGTCATTCAGTTGTAATGTAGCCATGGTGACACCCATCCAGGGGTGCGTTTCCCAAACAATGACGGACGTTAGCATTAACAATGCATTGTACTATGGTAGTTCAAACTAACCAACATCCGAAGTACGACTGTTTCCCAAAACCGTCGTACCACAGTAGTTTGAACCACGTTAGTTCGAACTACCGTAGTTCAAACTACAATGGTTCCAGCGATGATTGGTCTGACTCACAGCAAGTCATGTGCAACAAACTTTGTAATATTGGTCTAAATTTTACAGTTGTTCTAAATACGACAGTTGTGCCTATATATTACATTATTACCGGTAATTTACTGTGTGAGTCATATAACAAAAATAGTATTCAAAATAGCGATAGTGTCATACCTGGGTTTGAACAGCTGACCTAAAGGTTACCCCAAAAACCTGCATACACACCGGCCCTTTGCAGACAGGATTGTGCCCCTCCCCCCGAGCTAAGACTCATCACCAAAGAGCATTTTGCTATAGTTTAACATAATGTAAATATCCCTCTCTGATAATTTTAGTAAGTTTTCACTCCCGCCCACAGTGTGCAGCAACCATGACAGCTCCTTATTGGTCAGCTTTACTTGGTGTCTCAGCCCAGAGGAGCCAGTGCCACAAAGCTTGAGGCCCAAAGCCCATGGACAGCATCATCTGATCAGCATTTAGCTAAGAGCCTTTGGCTGGCTGGGGGCCCCATCTCTGGATCTCTGTCCCTTCTGAATGGTGAGGTGTCCTATGGATACATGATCATAGCGATCCCCCATCTCCTCATTCTGAATCATGTTTCAACTTTCTGAAAGCACTAAGTTTAGGCACATTTTATATAAGAAAGTATTTAAAGCAATATTTTAAATAATGGGCCAAACATTAATGAAAAAAGGCTTCCTGCAATTTCATAATTGGTTCAGAAATGGGGTTTCAGAGAATGCCTGCAAATATAGTGATAAGCAAGCTAGTACTTTTAAATTTTTTCTCAAATGTTGTGCAACTTCTTCGTTCTGCCCCGATCGTCCACTCCTTCTGTGTGCAACGCCCCCCTCATTAACCTCGTGTGGATTCCCCGTGTTTACCAGCTGTTCCTGATTGTTGTCATTAGTCGATTGTATTTAGTCCGCATTTCCGTTTGTTTCCCCAGTCCGGTCATTGTAATGTTGAACCGTGTTGTTGCCTGTTTCTTCATGTTCGCTCCCATTAAACCCAGTTTTTTCCATGTTTTCAAGTCTCCTGGCTTCTGCTTCCTCAGGCAGCGTGTGACACTTCTACTCGTATCACTACTGAATTAGTACATCAATTCCTCAGTGATAAAATCTACTCTGTGATTGACTTTTTTGCTGAGACGGATATCAGTTTCCTACAGAGCTAGAGTTTAAGTTTTACACAGACCTGCTATTATAGCATGTCGCCATGATGACAGCATCACTGAGGCTCCACTTCCTCTGTATTGAAATTGTACACTCTATGCCACAAACGTGTCCACCAAGCGTCCCATAATTATCATTCTTTACTGCAGACTGAATTTGTTATTTACATTAGAAAGCACAAGGCAGTGATGTATACTTTACACTGCTGCAATGACCCCATAATTTGATGGTTTTAAGCATGATTTTATAAATATAATGAGCATTCATGGTCTGCTCTCATTGACACACAACAAACTTCTAAACATTTGGAGGTGATTAATTTCTGATATCACTTGTTACAGACCAGGTCAGAAATTATCTCATTAAGGAATCTGTAGTGTACGTGAAATATTGAGTGGACCTCTGTGCTGCCACAGGACAGTCATTCCTGCCCACCTTCCAGTGGACGAGGAAACCATACTGGCCTTCACAGTATTTTTACCTTCAGAGGCATTGATGAAGCCTTTGGCCGGCAAGACTGTGCTCCACGTGGCTCCTCAGTCTCAGGAGAGTGTGCTCATGGAGCGAGGGTGTCTCAGCACTCTGAATGTTTCCAGAGCACAGGGTGGGGGCAGGACCTTTACCAGAATGCATACATCAGTTCCAATCCACATCAGAAAATGGAACTGGAGCAGAGAATTAAAATCTCCTTGAATTTCAAATTCTTTTCCAATTCTGTTCCCCAAAGTTTTTTCCGAACCCAACTCTAGTTCCATGTCTTGATTTGGATTAGAATTGATGATACATTCTGGAATGGCCCCAACCCTGGTACAGAGACCTTGCCAGCTGTGCAGCTGCCTATTGCTCTGGGGAACAAGGCAGGAGAGCATGGACCTTTCAGGCTTTAATGACAGTGTGCGGTGGGACTGCAAGAGCAGCCAAGCGGCCTGCAGCCCACAGGCGCTGCATGTCTGACCAGCAGGGGGCTGTCTGGCACCAGGCAGAAAAAGGAAGATTCCCCGTCAATTTGGTCCCCTGAGGCAGCAGCCAGAGGGCATTCAGATGTTTGTGTGTAGCTGGTGGAATTTCAATGAAAACCTGTCTGTAGTTTTTTATGCATGTGTAATACATGCAGAAGGCTCTAGAGAGATAGAGAGATGACAGTACAATTACAAACCAAGTTCAGTCACTTAGTTATGAGTCTGCTGACAAGGCAGGGTGAGTTAACAGCTGAGATTAAAAAAGAAAAGAAGTGAAAACGATTAATCTGCCCATTAAGGAGGAAGTATCTCTAAGAGAGAGGGTGTTGATGTCCTCAGTCCTAGGATTAATATGCCACATTAGACATGGAATTAATTAGAATTCAGCAACCACATCCCCCCAACTCGAGGAGGAAAGAAAGAAATCTAGTGGGAAAAAACACGTATATGCTCAGGGGGGAGCTCAATTCGGCCACGTCTGAGATGAAAGTGAGCGCCCAGCGGCTGGATGGACGAGGTAGAAAATGAAAAGGGAGATAGGATTGTGCACACTGCCGTGACACGCTACAAGTCCAGGCAAAGAGAAGCAACCCCTGAACCCCTGAACACATCAGCACAGAATGGCCATGTATGTCCTTTAGGTTAATGTGGATGGTGGGAGCTTTCTGTCTGACTCAGAAGCAAAATACGATAAGCAGACTGATCTCTAAATATGGTTCCATCTGTTAATACCACGTATGAAATACTACTCGCATATTAATTTCACATCATAAAGAATTGTTTACCCTGAGAGTTTACAATGGGAAATGTTAAGGTGGTCTATTCTGATTCACCAACTTCTGCCAAGTTGAAGTCTAATTCAAAATTGAAACCAGCGACTTGCCTCTGAGACACACACCACCCAGTGATTTTTTTTGTGCAGTATTGTGTAAATGAAGACCCACACTAACTATTTTTTAAAATATTTATTTCTGAAGCCTGATTCTTCATTACTCATCTGAGATCATGGAGCTGGATTACCTTACCCACCTAGCAATCAGATGCCTGCAAGTCATCGGCAGGATTTGAAGACAGATCCTTCAGCACACCAGCAGTGATCACTGCCACAGCGAGTTATTCCAGAGCTACAACAACAACAACAACAAATTTATTTTTGTATAGCGCATTATCATGACTTTACATCATCTCAAAGCGCTTTACAGCATCC
>JAODUD010000046.1:17256565-17267757 GCA_026784285.1 Stomatorhinus walkeri | reverse complement strand
GCATGGGGCCTGCCTGTGAGATGTTGAGATGGTGACACGTGCATGGAGCCTGTCTGTGAGATGTTGAGATGGTCACATGTGCATGGGGCCTGAGGAAGCCTAAGCTACTCCTTTGGCGCTCACATGCCATCGGGTCACAGAATAATGGAGCATCAACATACTGTAAGAGGGCACTGGGTACAGCAGTGACCTGCGATACTAAGATAGTCTTCACCTTGTTTAGAGTCAGAACAATGTATCTCCCTGGAAGATTTCTTCAGTCATGAGCCTGCTATGGGAGATTGGGCTAACATTCCAACCAGAAAAAAGCAGGGTTGTTTTTACTGCAACTTAACGGTATCCTTGACAACCAACAGGAAAAGGATGCATCCCATCCCTGTGCTACACTGGCAGGATGTGTGCTTGGAGCTCACTTCTGAGAGGTTCCTGTGGGAGTAGCCTGAGCGTGGCCGCAGTCATGGTCAAGTCATTCCTGTTGGGGCGGCTAGTGGGCCGCCGCTGTCATCCTGTCCCCCTTTCACCCTGTCACCTGCTGCGCATACTTACGGCAGGGGTAGTTCAGCAGCAGGATGTCGTCCAGTCCCACGTAGCCACGACTCTCCTGAGAGACAAAGGCCTCAAACAGAACCTGTGTGAACACGGACATACACAGGGACTGAGTGGAGTAGAGTCCGGCTGCAAGCACCCCTCTCAGGCCCCACCCCGCTCAGACTTTGCCACAGAAGGACATAGCCAGACAGGGGTGGGACCTAAGATGGGCGGAGTCTGAGATCAGCAGGGTTTGACAGTGGTGGGTCCTGAGATGGGCGGAGTCTGAGAGCAACAGGGTCTGAGAGAGCTACTGAAAGTCTGCAGCCACATATTATTGGCTGAGTGCGTGGATCACACTAACTTTCAGGGACTCTGTAACATGGTGGTTCTGTGGGTAGCTGAAATTGTCCCTAAATTACCCATAATGCACAAGTGTATGTGACCTGTGATAGCCTGGCATCACATTCAAAGTGTCTCATGCTCTGTGCCTTTTGGGACTGGCTCCCGGATCTATGCACTGCATAAGTGATTATTTTTGTAAATAGCTTTTATACATTTTTCTTTACCTTTATTTAAATTCCATTTAGAGAAAGCACCATTTCTGTTGCATCATTTTCACACACATGCACACTTGGCGATTGCCATGGAATGGGGATGGGTCCCAGTGCAAAGTGCCAGCCAAGTGTCCCTGGATGCCCAGCCCCACCCTGCCATCCCTCCTCACCTCCCACCAGGCAGCAGCAACAGCAAAAAGGGACATCAGCGTTGCAAAAAGGCAAACATGCTGCGACAGACTCATGTGACAGACTCATGTGACAGACTCATGTGACAGACTCGACAGATCAACTGGTTTTTCCTGTTGCCCCCTGGAGGATGGGCTCCCCCTTTGAGTATGGTTCCTCCTAAGGTTTCTTCCTTCTGGGGAGTTTCTCCTTGCTGTTGTCGCCTCTGGCTTGCTCTCTGGGGGCTTTGGGGCGGGGATGCTGTAAAGTGCTCGGTGGTAATGTAATGTTGTGAAAACGCACTATACAAATACGACTGAATTGAATGTGCTGCTGCTGGCCTAGGAACTGCTTTCCACTATTGTTACTCGCATTCTCTTTAGTTATAATCAAGATTAGGGCCACTCATAGCTTTCAAAGTACGCTGACGCAGATTATTAAACATCAGGCGGGGTGGGCTTTAAGGCTGGGGGGCTTGGCTCCTGCCCATTCCCAGCGTTTTGCTCAGGGGGGCACTAACTTCTAAGATGTTCCCAAGGCTGCAGCCCGAACGGGGCACTAACATTTCTTTCATTGGCCAATCGAGAGCGAGAGGAGTACTTAAGGACCAGACACAGGTATATCCTGTGCACCTGTGCCCCCACCGGTGCTGTTAAGATGACCAGAGCCTCACATTAGCTCTCCACTCTAATCACTCGCTGTCTCCCTCACAGACAGACCCACCCATCGGCGTACGTATCTAAATGGGGACCTTCCACTCATTTCCATGGGAAAAACCATAATCCCATTCACAGCACCTTTAACCCTAACCCAGCCCTAACATTGACTTTTGGCATTTTTACATTTTAATTGCATTCACAGATTTTTATGAAATTGAGGTTATCCAAAAGGGGATCTGAAAAATGTCCTCAAAAGTCAGGAAGGTTCACCGCACTTTGGGGACATTTTGGTCCATACAAACTTTTAATCTATACAAACACACACACACAGTGTGGGTACGTGGCTGGGGAAGAAGTCAATGACATATTTTATGAGAACAACATCCATGCTCATTTATAGTGACACCATTCAAAGTGAAAAGGGTAGCATAAATCATGAATCGACATACGCAATGGCTAGCTACATTAATCATCTGCCTTAAGTGTAGCTACACCAGCTAGCCAGTAAAAAAAGTATGCTGGGCAAGTTGATTGACCATTTTTCACCAACCTCTGTCACAATGTAGCATGTCAGAGGTAAATGATGGTAGGCACAAGACGCAACTGTATCATATCATATCGGTCAGCCAATCAGCTAGCAACCAAGCCTTACGATGTAGCCAAGCTATGCTACATTAACCATCTGCCTTCAGCATAGTTATGGTAGCTAGCCAGCTATTTTACGAGGCTGTTTAAAGTTTACTGCCCATTGCATTGCGAATACAAAAATATGGACCATACTCCCCAGGAGGATTCCTGAACTCTCTCACACCGGGCCAGTGTAATGGCTATCTGGTCTGGGCAGCACCTCACCTGGTAATCACTGGGCCAGAAGGTGCTGATGGCCAGCTCCACCTGGTGCCACTGCCGGCCGTGTGAGCCGGAGGCGTTCCAGACGGGGCCGCCTAGGGGCCCGCCGTTCACACGCACGAAGACGCGCAGGGCACCGGGGCTGTGGCCGTCACGGCTGTACAGGAAGTAGCTGAACTGAACACAGTGTGTGTCGTTCTCACTCAGTGGGCGCAGCGAGAGACGGGCGCGCGCCCCCTCGGCATGCTGGGAAGAGTTCACCAACATGAATGACCCTGCGAAGCACAAAACAATGGGGTTAGAAAAGCGGACTTAAACAGCGGCCGCTCTGATCTTTGTCACCATCATCATCATCGGCCGCACTGTAATTATGATATTCTTCTTAGACGGTGAGGAGCGTGAGGGTAGATGGCATCATCAATCATCAGTCAGCCAAAGTTATGAGTCTACAACGCTCATTGTTCCCTAGCTTGTGTTTCTTGCCGTTATCATTCTCTGTTGCCAGCAGACAGACTCTGCAGTCGTTAACACCGTCCGACTCGTAACAGCAACACCAGCACAACACTCATCTGACATTCTTAATCTGCCAAGACTCTTTTATCTTTGCTGTTCTGTTGTGTTTTGTTGAGCCTCTCCCTGTTCCCTCCGTTTATCCCTGACAATGATTTACCTTAACATAACTTAAGTTATGTCTTATATTATTAGAGGTGATTCGGGGAAATGCAGTATGGGGGAAGTGAAAACTTGCTTTATTAAAGTATACGTGGTGGGTGGGATAGTCTCCATCACTCTAGCCAGTCCTTCAACAAGGCCACATATTATTGGTCTTATATTATCAGAGGGGATTCTGAGAAATTCAGTTTGGTGGAAATGCATAGTATGACCCCTGGAGGACTGAGGCAGGCTATCAAGGGATTCATTACATCGATGCATAACTCCAGGGCTGCAGTCTAAATCCCACTCTAAGCCCCAAGAGATGCAGTCAGTCTCAAAGCTCCTCCAGTAATCTGAGCCTCTCAGATTCCTCAGAACAAAGCAGTGATAAAAACTATGGTGAAATAAATAGTGCAGCTGCATGTTCAGTACACAGGCAAATGGGCTAAGGTGGTCTGAAGCAGGACGTAATGGCACAAGAGTGTGAATGACATGTTTGACTTGGCATACTGCCATACAGTGTCGAAGGAGAGTTGTCCAAGGTTTCACCGCTCAGCATGAACTGGCTGCCAAACTGACCCTTACTGCATGGTCATGAACTGGCTGCCACACTGACCCCTACTGCATAATCATGAACCAGCGGCCACACTGACCCACACTGCATGGTCATGAACCGACTGCCACACTCACCTCCACTGCATGGTTATGAACCAGCTGCTGTACTGACCCACACTGCATGGTCATGAACTGGCTGCCACACTCACCTCCACTGCATGGTTATGAACCAGCTGCCGTACTGACCCACACTGCATTGTCATAAACTGACACTGCATGGGCCAGCAATAAGAGGCCTGACCTCGCTGTTCCCACAAATGACACAAACTTGTGTTTGCAGTAATATGCTGCTGTATGGTGGGCCTGCTGCAATGCTTGGGTTTACATGGTGCTGAACTGCCTGGCATGAAATGTGTTCATGGCAGCACCCAGCACAGCTGACATCCAACAGGAGGCGTAATCCACCGACTACATGCTCGCATTAGTAACCTTTGGACAAATGGCCAAGCTGTGAAGATTTCAGTAAAAAGCAGAATTCAAGGTTAATATATTCAGACTCCAGTCTCTGAATCTCTGGCAGGGCCCTGATGTCCCAGGAGGAGCCACCTTGTCTGGAAGTCTCCGGAACACTTTAGCGCGGCCACAGGGAGCCGACGTCCACAGGGCCTCCTGGACAGCGCCGGCATCCATTTCTCTCTTAACCCTTTTCAAGATTAAAGGCGGTTTGCAGTTTTAGTCTGTCTACTGTTTTTGTCTTTCACAAGATCATTCTGTCTTTCATTTCCTGTTTAGAGCGAGCCCCTTCACATTAAATCCCATTTGAAGGTCATTTCAGTGTTATAGGAATAAAGCTCAGTTGTGGGTGAGTATAACAAACATACTCCAACATTCTCCTGAAAAGATTTTTCCAATGAGTACGCATCCATGTAGGAAATCATGGGATGTCTATGTGAGAGCAACCTTGTGGGATAGCCCACATTACAGCTGACACCACAGAGCAGAGAGAGTGGCTGAGCAGAGCAGGCTGTTAAGATGATCTTATTAAGCGGGGACATCTGCTAGTGGGTGGGTGAGAGAGACAGGAGAAAGTCATATGGATGTCACAGCAGCATAACAGGAGCCAGAGAGCTCTCTTCACTCTCTCAGTAAGTATTTGTGTGCAGTGGTGCTGTCTGACCAACACACGTACGCAAGCACAACTGATCCATGCTGAGGGACAAGGGATTATAGGGGTAATTCTTCTACAGTACAGAAACTGAAAATGCTGTCCATCAAATCCCACCAGTATGTATTTCGCCGACTTTTCGGAAATGTCTGCATTTCTTTGCTAATATACAGACACACCCAATGAGACATGTCACACATAGAGCACGTTTCCTGTCCACATTGTCTTTAAATCACAAATCGCAATTCCAAGGTCACAGCAGAGCTCAGCTGTGCCAGAGCCATCGTTGGGCCTGATGCTGTCTGATAGAATCAGCGAGAATAAGACAGGAAAAGAGAAGCCAAGGGCAAGCACACTCTGATCTTCACCATCTACAGCTCACATTAGTCCTCATCCATCCATCCATCAATTATATTCTCGTCATCTGAGATATCCAGCAGAATAGGAACATTGGGTAACTTAAAGCCTCATGAATAATGCATTATGGATACCTTGATAATACATTATAATGCATTTATAAAGCATTACACATTTGTTATGCATTATAAATACCTTCATAATGCATTATAATGGTTTATACTGACCATTATAATGCATTATGAAGGAATTTAATACATTATTTTATTTATTAATTTATTGAATAATTTCTTTTAATAATAATTATTAGAACTCGTTAAACATGTTGATTGCAAAAAATGTTTCCTTGAGCCAGTTGAAGGTCTAGTATACATGCACATATGTGTGTACACATGACCAGGATGGTACCGCCTCATTTTGAGCCAGGAGAAACCCTGATCTCCACTGGTAATGTAGCCACTGGTCAGGATAAATGGAGCTGTATTGGCACGCTGTTCCTCCAAATAGTACGCACAATTCAATTTCTGTTCAAGTACTGACCAGCCTCCAAAAACAGTACCGTTAGGACAAGGAACTGTGGAAGGGGAACTAAGGAGTAAGAATGAAACATTTTGCATTTATTTGCTTTTTCTGAGCGCTTTCTAGCTATTCATTATTGAAAGGATAACTGCCAAAGGAAACATAATTTGAAGATATGTGCTTTCCCAGGGAATTCGGCTCAAATGGTACACTGCAGCAGTTTAATTGTATACCTCCAGGTAAAAAACCCAGGAAATCTCGAATCCAAATTTCAAAAATAAATCAGCATCATTAGGTACCCAGTTGAAAACAGGCCAAGATGAAGACTTTCCATCACCAGAGACTGCACTGGGGTGTAGTTGCTCCTAGAGATGCACCAATACCGATCCGATCTAGACCTATTTGACGGATCGGGTACCAGCCATGCATGACCGATATACTTATATTTATTTATTTAGTTTTTGGCAATCAATCGCATGACAGCTCTTTCCCATTTTACATGTGTTTTTTTTTTCTTTTTGCAGCATTCAAATGAAACGCTAATGCTGTCCCTCAGTCTTCTTTGTACTCAGTGGGTGTGAGTACAGTGACTTCCGTCTGCTGTGATGTCATGCGCATACCCTTAGTAGTACGAGGAGCCTAAGATAAGACATGACGATCTGGGAGTATTTTACACTTTTAACAGAAACCAGTAGCACAGCGATTTGCAATCTATCTAAAGTAAAGTTTTGAAGTGTGAATAGCGTTTAATGTACAATCCCATTTAATTAAGCGCATGTAACTGCCAGACAAAACAAAGCAATGGATGATTTGGGAGTCGCTAACTTAAAAAGAGGGGCCGCCATCGCAGCAAAAGTCTAACTGCGCTGACGCCAATGGGAGAAAAACTGTGTTAAAATTTTAAACATTCGCCACTTGTGTATACTTGCTTTGAAGATATCCAAATTGAACTGCAAACGCCTCAAAAACACTTAAAACAAATGAGGTGGAACAGTACGGTATGTATGTTTGTAATAGCCGAATTTAATATTTTTTGTCATACATTTTTTCCATGTGTATCTACTAGCTTAAAAAAATGATATATAAAGTATGACAAAGTAAAAAGAGCTCTTGTATCGGAATCCGTATCGGTATCGGCAGTTGTGTATCGGAATCGGATCGGAACTGAAAAAATGTGGATCGGCCGTCTCTAGTTGCTCCTTCTGCCCTTTAGGTGGCGTACTCTCCCTATCGTCCCAGCAAGGCCATGCGGACACATGCCCTCCATAAGGAGCAGTCCCAAACAAAGTGCCAGCAGGCAGTAGGCAAGAAAACACACATAACACAGTAACACAGCTCTGCTTCTATACTTCACAATAAAAGCTGCTTAGTGGTATAGAAACTCAACCAACCGACTGAATCCCAGACCATGTCATGCTGTGACAGTCCTATCTGACTGTGCCCTGCAAGAAAAAAGGTATGTGTCCTGTCACTGGACCCTCCAACTGTATAAATGTTTAAACTGGTAAACTGTAAGCTGAACTGCCTCGGATAAAAGTATTTGCTTGGCAAACATAATGCAATAAAGATCCTATACCCACCTATTACCAGGAACTGAAACATAATTCAGAAAACATTGTTTTCACTGAGTGACAGCATGCAGCAGGTCGACATGCCACAGGACAAAAGGATGCAATAGCTTGTAAGCCAAGGAGCGCTGACCTCACCCCCAAACCGTACCCCTTCACATGCGGACAAATACACACACCACAGACACACCCATGTACCCAAGGTAGCGCTGACCCCACCCCCAAACTGCACCCCCTCACATACGGACACAGAAACACACACAATAAGGACAAGCCCGTGAAGAAGCAGAGGTGAACTTTAAACCAAGGTGAAGAATCTCCCCAGCATCATGATTTCTCTGTTTCTGTGCAGTGACGGCAGGAGCTGCAATTTAGAAACTTAATCACTGCCTCATCTATACATCAAGTTCTGCCCCTTCCCTGCAGTGGAGCCAGCACTGCTCCTGTCCTCAGCCCATCCTCCGTCTCTCTGGGTCAGAACCAGCTTTGGAACCTTGCTCGTGTTAAATGCAGCAAGGTGGCAGCAGAGTGACGGCATGCCATCACTGAACTACGTGGATCACATCTTCAGCCGCTCTCTGTTTTGCGGTACTCTGCAGAAGAGGCTGGATCAGTGCCCAAAAGGCTACACCCCTCTGCACAGGGTTTGATCGAGGGAATGAAGTCCATCTACAGTCGATCTCAGAGTGCTTCGGGCCTTAAGCACTGACAGAAGGATTATTACCCATGCAACCTTAAACTAAGCCAACATAAACAATAGAGAATGAACCTCTGCAAACAGACAATGAAAAATGGCAAGCTGTGAAAGCAATCTCAGATAAGGGCCAATGGAAGATGCCAAGCACACACATTTTAACGGTCTTGTCTACCAAACACAGACAGGGTGTGAAATACAACTGGAACTTCTGAGGGAACTTGGACATTTGTGAGGACAGATGTGAGGACAGATGGAACCTATGGATAAGGTAGAGTGTATCCTGGCTCTCAGCAGATGCCAGAAAGCAAGCAGCCCCCTGCTGCCTGGGCCTTTCCAGCAGCACAGGGAGGAACTGCCTGTGAAGCTGTACACACTTACAGGCAAAGCAGCACAGGAAGGAACTGCCTGTGAACCTGTACACACTTACAGGCAAACAGCACAGGAAGGAACTGCTTGTGAACCTGTACACACTTACAGGCAAAGCAGCACAGGAAGGAACTGCCTGTGAACCTGGTCACACTTACAGGCAAACAGCACAGGAAGGAACTGCCTGTGAACCTGGTCACACTTACAGGCAAGCAGCACAGGAAGGTACTGCCTGTGAACCTGGTCACACTTACAGGCAAAGCAGCACAGGAAGGAACTGCCTGTGCACCTGCACATGCCCACAACACATGTGCTGCTCAGGGGGGACACCTGTACATGTATGAGTAAGGACTGACACAAGGAGCTATAAACTGGACGTCGTTATGACGATGACCTTTACAGAACCTTCTGCAAAGAAGGTGTCTGCTGGAGCTCTCCTCTGCTCACCGGCGGAGCCCTTCAAAGGCATGCTTCTCGGTTTCACTCAATTACTCGCATCACTGTTTTCTCATCCATCACTGCAGACAGCGTCCCAGCCATGAAGCAGACAGCCTGTGCTGCAGATGCTACCAGTGCACATCAGTCCTGTCACTTCACTGGTGTTCCCCCAAATACAGGACAAACAGAAAGCGGGGAGTACTCAGATGGGCAAAGCCCTGCTGCAACTGACAAGAGAGCATCCTCCGCCACATATAACTACACTAACACTAACCTTCACCCTACGCTGCCCCACACGGACACTAGTTAAACTCCTGTATCATTTATATTTATATTCTGAACAAGAACTCTATCTTTCGTACATCTAACAGAAACAAAGATTATATCAAACTGCAATCTTGGTGTCTTCACCACTACAGCACCTGCTGGCAACATCAGGTGACATTAGTGATTACAGAAAAGGTAAAGGCTGAGAAATAGGCATGGTGTTGGATAGAATGCAGAAAAGGTGTCATTCCTGTGATATTTTCCACTAGTGAACATGAGATTATGTGACATATAGTCTTGTGAGCTGCTTGTGAGCGAAACAGCCAGTTTGCATACCTTGCTATCTCTATCCTTACATGACCAAAATTTTCCAATGAGATATTTGTCCTTTCCCATAATGCATAGCCAATAATGCATAACCCATAATGCTCAGCTAAAGCATAATGCATAACGCATAGCTAATAACCCATAATTCATAACCCATAAGTCAGAGCTAATAACGTATAATGCAAAAACCTTAACTCATAGCTAACGTATAATGCATAACCTATAATGCACAGCTACTGATGCATAATGCATAACCAATAACATATACCTAATAACGCATAATGCATAACCCATAACGCATAGCAAACTCATAACGCATAATGCATGACACAAAATGCATAGCTAAAACTCATATTGCATAACACCCAACTTATAAAACATAACACATTACAAATAACCTACAACGAATACCCCATAACTGATAACCTATAAACCACAGCCCATATCAGATAACCCCTGACAATTAACCTATAAAGAATTGCTAATGTAAACATGGTGCTGGAAACTCAAAAGTAATCCTAAAACTGGTTTTTGATATTCAGTTTTATGGAAGCATTAATTAATCAACTTTTCGGAAAGGCTGACGTAGTAACTTTCATTTTCCGCCAGGGTGGCTAATTGGTTTCTGATTCTGATTAATTTACATTAATGCTCCTTGTGACAGGTTGCTTGTAAAGCTTGTGCAAGCTATAGTAAAGAGAACTGAGTGCAAGCAATATTTATTAATACTTAACATGCACTATACAACGAGAAACAGATTTTTGGAAAGATTATATCCCAAGAAGTTCACAAGAGAGTCATAATATAGTATTATATATTATACATATATTTTTTTGTTTATTCTCAGAAACAGACATAGTTTAGACATGGGGTAACATTTTTCAAAAAATCTATCACATGAGATTCAACAAATGACCTTATTTGGTTAAGTGTCACGCACAATTTAATGAAATTTCAAGTTTTTGAAGATGTCTGTCAACACAATGAATTATACAATATTTCACTGCAGAGATGCCACAAGAGATAATTTACTAAAGGAGAATTTGAATGGACAGAAATTATGCAAAAAGGGCAGAAAACGGAAAAGGATGGTGTGCTTGGAAAGAGTCATCTGGAGGATCTGTGACTGAGGTCTGCTAACCCCTTACGTATGTGTCAGAAACATCTGGAGGATCTGTGACTGAGGTCTGTTAACCCCTTACGTATGTGTCAGAAACATCTGGAGGATCTGTGACTGAGGTCTGCTAACCCCTTACGTATGTCAGAAACATCTGGAGGATCTGTGACTGAGGTCTGCTAACCCCTTACGTATGTGTCAGAATCATCCGGAGGATCTGTGACTGAGGTCTGCTAACCCCTTACGTGTGCCAGAAACATCTGGAGGATCTGTGACTGAGGTCTGCTAACCCCTTACGTGTGTGTCAGAAACATCTGGAGGATATGTGACTGAGATCTGTTAACCCCTTACGTATGTGTCAGAAACATCTGGAGGATCTGTGACTGAGGTCTGCTAACCCC
>JAODUD010000046.1:17232394-17248961 GCA_026784285.1 Stomatorhinus walkeri | reverse complement strand
TGGCAATTTTAAGTGGGCAAGCGTTGACTCCAGGAAGCTAACGGTGCTGGCTACATTAAGCAGTCAAGCCTTGAATCCATGAAGCTAACGGTGCTGGCTACTTTAAGCAGTCAAGCGTTGAATCCATGAAGCTAACGGCGCTGGCTACTTTAAGCGGACAAGCGTCGAGTCCAAGAAGCTAACGGCGCTGGCTATTTTAAGCGGACAAGCATCGAGTCCATGAAGCTAATGGATCTGGCTACATCAAGCGGACAAGCAGCTGCATCAGCAGAAAAATTTAGGCAGCACCTAGTTAACACTGCCAGGTGAGGCGCCCAGCGACATACCAGACATGCCAATGACCACGCAGGGTTACCTCCAGCCTTGTCGGCTTCCTGGCAGATGCATCTACATCTATAATTGTTGTGATTCCGCGGGTCACTGGAAATCATGTATATTTTCACAAACAAAATCTCCTGCACTGACTTTGATCCAGACCGAAAGTCAAAAGGAAATTCAAGTTAATGTGTGAGTCCTACTGGGGAGAAAAGTATGCATTTTGCCAGAAGCAGAGTATATACATAAACAGTGCTAGTACGAGTATCACTTTGTAGTAAAGCATCTATATACACAGTGCTAGTACGAGTATCACTCTGTAGTAAAGCATCTATATACACAGTGCTAGTACGAGTATCACTTTGTAGTAAAGCATCTATATACACAGTGCTAGTACGAGTATCACTTTGTAGTAAAGCATCTATATACACAGTGCTAGTACGAGTATCACTCTGTAGTAAAGCATCTATATACACATTGCTAGTACGAGTATCACTCTGTAGTAAAGCATCTATATACACAGTGCTAGTACGAGTATCACTCTGTGGTAGAGTGACTGCACTAGCAACAGGAGGAGCTAACTGCACCAGCAGCAGCAGTAGAATCTGACTGCAGGAGCAGCAGGAGAAGCTGATTACATTAGCAACAGGAGGAGCTGACTGTACCAGTAGAAGCAGTAGAATCTGACTGCACCAGCAGCAGGAGGAGCTGATTACATTAACAGCAGGAGGAGCTGACTGCAGGAGCAGCAAGAGAAGCTGATTACATTAGCAACAGGAGGAGCTGACTGCACCAGTAGAAGCAGTAGAATCTGACTGCACCAGCAGCAGGAGGAGCTGATTACATTAACAGCAGGAGGAGCTGACTGCAGGAGCAGCAGGAGAAGCTGATTACATTAGCAGCAGAATGAGCTGATTGTATTAGCAGCAAGAAAGACCTGATTGCATCAGCAGCAGGAACTGACTGCACCAGCAGCAGGAGGAGCGGACTACCTCAGCAATAGGAGGAATTGATTACATTAACAGCAGGAGGAACTGACTGCACCAGCAGCAGGAGGAGCGGACTACCTCAGCAATAGGAGGAACTGATTACATAAGCAGCAGAATGAGCTGATTGTATTAGCAGCAAGAAAGACCTGTTTACATCAGCAGGAGGAGCTGACTGCACCATCAGCAGGAGAAGCTGACCACTCCAGCAGCAGCAGGAGGAGCTGACTAGACCCACAGAGCGTTTTAACAGCGTAGGCTGCAGCCTTGTGCTGCTTTCTCCTCATGACTGTCTGGGAAAGCACGTCATGCTGCTTAGCAGTAGCAGATAGCATAGCGAGCCGAGAGGTCCTAACAGCTGCGCCAGCTGGCGGCTGGGCCTTACACGCTACATGAGGGGAGTGAAGGATGCCATCTTGCCTCACTGCACACCATCTGCCCCCACGTGTCCCATTTCTGCTACACCTTATTCCCCTCAGCAAGCAGTAGATGTCCAAAGCATGAGAATCCTGTGGGATGGAACAAGGGTTTCTGATCTGATCTCCTTCTGATCGGCAAGCTGTTTGTGATGTATTCTTGTGGCCAATCTGAGTTTCCCCAGAAAATATCCAGTAATATTATAACTGCCAGCCGTAGAAGACATGTCAGGTACCTTTAAACAATGGGTTTTGGGGTCAATAGCTTCCATTCCATTTCTTACAATCCCATCCATCCCATTCTTACAATCAATATTTTGACTTGTTAATTTTGTCATTTTAAAGACAGGGTTGCCCACTCAAACCAAAACCATGCTGAAGTGTGCATGCAAAAGATTTCCTTGAAATTTTTTTGGATCACTAGTAGGCAAAGTAAGAGACTAATTCCAGAACAGGTGAACAAAGAAAACAACAACTTATTTTCATCAATCTAGATCCAAATGTCTTACCTGCTGTTTCTGTGCAAGATTCGGTGATGCAAGAGTTAATCTCTACACACATCCAACCAACAGTGCTGATGTTCTATGATAGATCAATTGGATCACTAATTAACGGGTTAGTTGCGTACTAATCCCATGCTTGTTCATCATTAATCAATCACGACAGTTCATGTATTCCATTCAGGCACTAAATTAGTTAACAGATAACTAATTAGTTACTAATGGTAAGACTTCACTTGGGGCAAAAGTTACTTAACTCATTTACTACTGAAGAATAAATGATGAATGAACATGGGATCAGTACTTAAACAATTAGTTACTGGGTAATTAATGCATTAAGTAAGCGTGTATTACTGCATTATTCATGACCCCTCGAGTAAAGCATTACCAGTACAAGTAACAGCAAAACCAAAAACTTATCTGACAGATTTTGTTAGTCGATAAGTTATATTTGGCTTTGGCTGTATAGTTTATTTTCAACTTTCTATGATAGATCACCCCTCACGGACGGCCATACAGCTCGAGGCTCACTGACGGCAATACAGCTCGAGGCTCACGGACAGCCATACAGCTCACGGCTCACGGGCGGCCATACTGCTCGAGGCTCACGGACGGCCATACAGCTCACCCCTCACGGACGGCAATACAGCTCGAGGCTCACGGACAGCCATACAGCTCGAGGCTCACGGACAGCCAAACAGTTCGAGGCTCACGGACGGCCATACAGCTCACGGCTCACGGACGGCCATACAGCTCACGGCTCACGGACGGCCATTCAGCTCAAGGCTCACGGACGGTCATACAGCTCGAGGCTCACGGACGGCCATACAGCTCAAGGCTCACGGACAGCCATACAGCTCAAGGCTCACGGACAGCCATACAGCTCAAGGCTCGCAGGAGGCCGTTCCACTTAATGGGCAGCCTTATGGCTCAAGGTGCACATTTGGCTGTATGACTCAACAATTGACTCACCCATTTCTGCTTCATTCATCACATGCACAGTCCCATTGCCTGATAGGATTCCCCACAGCTATTGGCAGTGGGCAAGGGAGGTGGTTATTTTAATGCTGTTTAAAGAATCACTCAGAAGACTGAGCACCCCAAGCCAACTTAAAGAGTAACAGGAGAGTAGCTGAAGCAATTCAGGTAGTGGGAACGCTTATTTAACTGTCCCACGGATGGGACGCCCTCTCATCCCCAGGCATTAGTGCATGGAGAGGCTGTCTTGTTGCGATAGAGGAACAGAACAACGTTAAAGCAGTCATCCAGCAACTAAACATGTGAGAGAAAAGGTTCAGAAACATATCAGGCACAACTCCACTAAAATTACTCAGCCATAAGTTTGGTACAACGGATACAGTTAAACAGACCCAACCTCTGACTACCAGGGGCAGTAGGAACACATCAATTAGCGTTTTCACTTACTTTACAAATGTTGATTAGTCCACATCTGTGGGGATAGGGTTAGGATTATGAGGTTAGGGTTAGGCTGATATCTAGATGAGCACTCCATGGTACAGACTTCTTCGGAAAAAAAAAATCGGTAACACTTTGTTTGAGGGGCACAAGTAACATAGTAAATCAGTTACATCTTACATACAAATCATGATCAAATATAGACACTGCATGAAATACATGACTGATTAATGGTGAACGAACATGGGATCAGTACATAACTAACAGTTAGTTCCCGGTTAAATAAATTAAGTAAGAGTGTCCTACTACATCTACTACTTGTGCCCCCACAAGGTATCACGGTTCCAACTCTTTTCAGGACATTTTCCAGCATGTTTCCTGGCTATTTTCATGATCAACACTCATTATTACACTACACTTCACAAAAGGGTCTCCAGTGAAGTCACCTTTAAATCTGAGACCTGCAGCTGTATACACACTAGGTTTCACATATGTGACACATGCTTCAGCAGTTCCGGTGAATTCACAGCCAGTTTGTTTCTGTGGTATTAACCAATTTGCATGTACATTATTCTTTGAATTTTTTTCTAACTCAGTTGAGGCTCTAATCACTGCTAACGCTGTGCACTATGAAACATTGCCTCAATACAGCATCTTCATATGACTTTCATTGAAAGAGGCCCATCTATATTTTTGATGGTACTAAAAATAATACCTTAGGGATTACTAAATAGCGGGGTATACCATAATACCATCACACCGCCCAAGCCTAGTAGAAGTTCTTCAATTGTTTGTCGCTATGGCAGACAAGTGGGACAATAGTTCTTTTATTAGCTACCTTTGTCATTTCAGTTCTGCAAATATCATTGGTACCTCAGAACTTGAACTTAATCTGTTCAGAACTCTAAAACAATGCAAAAAAATCTGATCAAATTTTCCCCATAAGAAATAATGGAAACTCAATTATTTGGTTCCTGGCCTCCAAAAAATACACCTAAATATATTTTTTAGCATTTAAACACTAAATGAACAGGGTAAAACAAGAAGAGCATATACTAAACACATTTTTGCAATTTCTCACAAACACTGTGCCAACACTGTACGCCGTGCATAACATTTTTTTTAATGGCTTCCAAAACGATAAAGAATGTACCGTAACACTACCCCAAGCATGCCCCAACACTGCGGCAACACTAGACTATGCCATGCAGTCCATTGTTTATTTTTATTATTTTCTGTATTCAATCATTTGTTCGTAAACTGCAAATCACAACTAATGCGAGGCTGAGACTGAAGCGTTAGCCTTTGTTTCCGCTGAGAGATGTGCCGTATGACTCATTTCCCCACGCGTACAAGTTATCTTAAGTCGGCATTCACGGTTCGACTTCTGAGATTCAGATCGAGTTCTAGGTCATTTTTTTCAAACTGGTTGGTTCGATTTTTAAGAAATTCGAATTCTAATGAATTTGAGTACTGAGGTATCACTGTATAAGCAAAATCATGGCACATTCACTACACTATAACTCCAAAATTTACTTCGAATTGATTTTCAATGGTGAGTAACGAAAAACTGTGCAAGGAATTGTTAAATTGGCCAGGAAATCATCTTGCTCATTAGTCACAGACTCAAGGATGGGATTCAGACTCAGATGTTCTATGCTCAAGGGTACCAGCCATAGCATGTGACAAAAAAAAACAGCAGGAGGGCTGGGAGATGGTCATCAGCACAGATTCAACCACAGAAGTTAGGGTTAGTGCTGACTGTGCAGTACAAGCCTGTGCTGCTGAAATGACAGCTGTGCTCTGAACACCTTCTCTCAGTCAACATGAAACACAGCTAAAGAGACAGAAACATATATACTAATATATAAACATATATAGTTTCATGGCTGTCCTATTTCAGTCAGCATACCAGGTTCATTCTCTAGCTTTTAAATGTAGCAGTACCTGTTGAAATACTCGTGGTTTTATATTGTCCCAAAATATTATTGTGGCATGCTGTATCAATATTTGATTTAATGATAATCAAAACACTAAGCATCCATTATAACAAACTATGAAGACACAAACTCAAAAACTCATGTAATTCCTACTACATTTTTATCCTGGTACCCCTAAGAAACAGCTGTTTTAATATACACCAGCTGTTTAAAAGCTTTACTTGGATTATTTGTCATTGCATTTTTTTTTACCATTTACATCATAGTACTGACTTCGATTTTATATGAAAATAGATTCATGAATAATAAATTCTTAATTCTTATGATACGTGGAAATATCCACCTCAGAAACATTTCACAGGTTTCACAAACTGCACGCGAATGTTCTGAAGGAGTCAGACCATTGCCCAGATCAAATTCTCCCTCACCAAACAAACTGCCCTAGGTTAGGACAAAGGGTCCCACCTCAGCAGAAAAAGGTGCCAGGCCACACCACTTGATCCGAAGCAGAAACTCCATGGATGTGAAGAAGGAACAAGGAAAAGATCGAACAGCTATGCACATCATCTCTAATGTACATAATCCCCTGCCCTACTGAGAAGCTCCAGTTAGGCAGCACTTGCTAATAAGGCTAGCTGCTAACTGATTCAGGTAACAAAATCCACACCCTACTCTTTCTTCATTCTTATTTTCCCACTGCTAGAAGGGACACGGTGCATGGTGGGGCAGTGGTTAGCATTGTTGCCTCCCACATCTGGAACCAGTTGCCACCCTAGCTCTGTGATTTGTGATTAAGTTGGCTTGTGCTCCCTGTGTTGTCGTGGGGTTTTCCCCCTCACAGTCGAAAAACATGCTGAGGTTAACTAGAGTAACATGTACTTATGAATATGGGAGTGAGTCCAGCAATGGATTAGTACACCCCAACCTGAGTTGTTCCCTGCCTTGATTGGTACACCCCAACCTGGGTAGTTCCCTGCCTTGATTGGTCCAACCCTGCCTTGATTGGTGCACCCCATCCAGGGTAGTTCCCTGCCTTGATTGGTACACCCCATCCTGGGTAGTTCCCTGCCTTGATTGGTCCACCCCTGCCTTGATTGGTACACCCTATCCTAGGAAGTTCCCTGCCTTGGTTGGTACACCCCATCCTGGGTAATTCCCTGCCTTGATTGGTCCAACCCTGCCTTGGTTGGTACACCCCATCCTGGGTAGTTCCCTGCCTTGATTGGTCCAACCCTGCCTTGATTGGTACACCCCATCCTGGGTAATTCCCTGCCTTGATTGGTACACCCCATCCTGGGTAGTTCCCTGCCTTGATTGGTTCAACCCTGCCTTGATTGGTACACCCTATCCTGGGTTGTTCCCTGCCCTGTGCTCATAGTCTCCATGATAGGCTCCAAAACCCCATGACACTGAGTAGAACAAGCAGTTGCATGGATTGATGGTATTTGCCTATGTCTACACTTCCATGTTGGTGTGTTTTTTTTTATGCCTGGTAGCTCATTTGTGTTTGTGGCTGTTTGCATTTGTCTCTACAAATCATCACAAGACAATCACCTCGTGTATAACTTTACTAGCTTAAAAATACATTTAGTTTCTGATTAACACTGGCCTTCTTTTGAGTTGCTCTTGATTAAGAGTGAAATACTGTTCACCCAAAAAACGTGGAGTCAGTGGTAAATCCTGACAAATATCGTAACGTAAGAGTGTGTGCATCATCAGGTTTGCATCAGGCTCCCTAACAGGTGCCTTCATAAGCACCTCCATCGAAGGCATCACGGTGTGCTAGGATGAGCATGATAGGATGACAATGCACAGCGTAGCTTTCAAACACATGGGTACTTCACTATATAACAGGACTCAGACACACACACAAAACAAATGGGATGATGAGACATCAAAACAAGGAAGTTAGATTAGGTGAGGATATACAAGGGCTAGAATGACACGTGGGGAAAAGCAGAGGGAACATGAGCGAAACACCTACAACAATCACAAAACAACTGGTGGGCAACACATACAATGACCAACTAAAGAACACAGCAAAGGCAAGGACATATATACCCTGGTAACCAGGATTAAACAAAGAAACAGGTAGGAGCCATTAACAATAAACCAGATACTATGGCTGAGAATTAGGGCTGCATCGATTCATCGAGTAACTCGAATAACTCGATTACAAAAAATCCTCGACGCAAATTCTTCGCGTCGATGATTCTTGCAATCTGCACGACTATGTACTGCTTAGTGATCACCGTGTTTCACTCGGAGGATTATTACTGTCGCACAGTGTGCTTACGCTGCATTACGTGTAGCAGGTTTGATTTGATGGCGCAATGGAGGAAGACAGGGAAAATAGCGAGGAAAGTCCGAGAAAATGTAAGCTCGAGCGTTTCACTCACATTCGCGGCTAAACACAGACCTGCGATAGAAACGTATTTATGGGCATATGCGTGAATAAAAAGGTATAACAAGATTCAGGCCAAGCAGCCCCTATTTTTCTTCAACAAAAAAACTGATAATACAACAGCAGTGAAAATGATGCTTAACATGGAGCTGGAGCCTGTCTATACACTAACAGCAAAGATGGTGAACTCAAGTGGCGTGAAAGAAAACAACAGCAGTGCTCGTAATCGCTACTAAAACTTTACTGGTAAAGAGCCAGCTGTTCAACAAGCTGAAAGGTGACGGAAAGCGATGTTTTCAGCTGCTCCCATCCACCGCCGTTTGTCTTCCACAGCAGCCGTCAGACTTTGTCGCAGTGATACCTGCAGCACGCGGGGGTGAGTCTGAAGGGGAGCATGGGTGTGCTCAACTAGATCTAGGCTTTAGTAATATTATTTAGATTAATATGAATAATATCACATAATTACACTAATATAAATAATATAATATAAATATATTAAAATTACCCACCGCTCCTACCCTAACAGCCTTGGGCCAGTAAAACTCTGAGACACTGAATCAGGGGTGGCCAGTCTTATCCACAAAGGGCCGGTGTGTATGCGGGTTTTTGCTGCAACTCCCTAATTAGAAGAATGATTGGCTGAAGAGTCCTCACACCTGGGTATGAACAGCTGACCTACAGGTTATCCCAAAAACCTGCATACACACCAGCCCTTTGTGGATAAGATTGGCCACTCCTGCACTGAATTATCCAACTACCACATACTCCTTTAAAGGCTTACACACACACTTAAACACACACACTCCCACTCATATTCACTTACACACACATGAACATGCACACACCATTCCTATCTCATCCAGGAGATACAATTCTGTCAAAGTTTTTTTATGCCTTCCATAAATGTACAAGAAAACAGAGTAAATGCCATTTTAATTTATGCCTTAGTTTAAGATATATGTATACCATTTTCAGTCATTTTATTTGACATTTATTTATTTATTTATTTATGCATTTAAGTGTTTTCCTTAAAAAAAAAACAGAACAAATATGTACATACAGTAAATGCACTAAAAGGGTTTAGTTCTGTTGTCAGTTGTCGTATGGAGTTCAATCACTAAAAATGTTCCTAAAAAGGAAACCCATGAGTTGTTCACTTTAAGAGACCTGTCTATTTTTTCTTTTTTGAATAGTTACTATTGCTCTTTAATAAGACAAAAGTATTTCTTATCCGATTAATCGATGGAATAATCAATAGAATACTTGATTACTAAAATAATCGATAGCTGCAGCCCTACTGGGCATAATAAGACACGTGAGGGTCATAATCACTAAACACTAAGGATGGCCAGCGACACTTATGATCAAACAGGAACTGATCCTGATCTAAGGAGCCTTCAGGACTGAAGAAGGTGTTGCTGCTTATCAGATGGGCAATCCGCGAAACCTTAACCTTCACAATACTAAACAAGCACAAGCCTGAAGCTGGAGAGACCCGCGTCAGCAGCTGCCTCCCCCCCCCCCCCCCGAATCAGCCTCACTAAAGTACAGTAAAATGTAAATGAACACCCCCCATCTGCTGAGGCAATGTGTAATCCCTCTTAAGCTGGCTCTTAATGAAACAGGCGCCCAAGCGGTCAACTGGGATAGGAAAGAGGACCAGGAGGATCTCTTTAGTGGGAGTCGTGTCCTTCTAACAAGGCTTCAAAATAACAGCTCCCTTCGCTTCAGCAAGCATCATCCGTGTGACTGGCAGCTTTAATTAGAACTTACAGCTTAAAAGCTGATACAAAAGCGGGGGGAAGGGATACACTGACAAGCTGAACATATGCTGCTGCACGTCCCAACACAATAACGGGCTTCTGGCTTTCTAAAACGCAAAAGCCACAGTCGCGGTCTGATATTAGCCAACTTTATAGTAAGTGATGCTTAATTAGCTGCTGCAGCTGTTCATGACTAGCCCTATGATTTTAGGCATTTTATCTTTTTAGTTTCAGAATTCAGTTTCGCACTGTTTAAATATGCAACTACAGGTAAACGATATATCAATTAACATATTGAAAAATCAAGATATCAGGAATGGCTGATGAGTCACATTTAAACTGCATCGATATTCAAAGAACCAGAGTGAAAGACACGGCTACAGAAATAATGGAGATGATTGCACTGGACGAGCACTTTTTTTCAGGGAAAGACAAGGGATTTCTTCCACTTATAACGGGTCTCATAAGGGGCAGAGTGTGACTCAGGGGGTTAGGGCCCAGGGCCAATAATTGCCAGTGCAAATTCCCGGCCCAGCAGACTGATGCTGCCATTGGGCCCCTGAGCGAGGCCCTTAGCCCCCAGCCCCAGGAGTGCCGCATGTTGGCTGACCCAAGCTTGCTCTCACCCACCCCTATATACTCAGCTTTGGCATCCTGCTATGGTAATGCTAGCTGCTCTGTGGCTGACAAGAAGACCCTCCTGGGAGTCATCAAATCAGCACAAAAAATTACCAACACCCAACTACCTTCACCCTTCACTAGAGGTCATATACAGAACCCGATGTCTTTCACAGGCCAGGACAATCACCAGACACCCATCGCATACAGGCCTCCACCTCTGCACTCTGCTGCCCTCTGGAAGGTAGTACAGGTATATTAGGACATGCACTTCCAGACTACTGAAAAGCTTCTACCTGAGCACTATCAAAGAACTGATTGCAGTTAAATAACTGTTCATTGCATCTTGGTCTCATGCCTTTTACTGTCACCCAAGGCATCAAAGGGACAAAAATGCAATATCGCAGGGACTCATTGCACTTCTTTGCCTGGCTGTAATTAAACTGAAAAAAGAAAATCGGTGGTACTTGTGCCTGTTAAAGATAGCTGCACAAAAGAGGCACGAAACTAGAGCTTTGGAAATATCATGCATTTATTGAACTTAAAAAAAAATATATATATCTCTTTAACAAGGGATGTCCTTGAACTCTAAATATAATTCAACTGAGAAAAAAAGAAAAAGGGGCTAGAAAGAGGTATACTGGGCTGATTACAGAAGACAATACAGGAGCATCATTGAAAAATTAATTGTGGAGCAATCAATGTATCACGATCATTTTGATAATGCTGGAAGCCAAAATTGTAATTGAAATTAAAATTTGATTAATTGCCGAGCCCTACCTGGAACCGTGCCTGAAGAGCAACCTAGGCAGGACATGTGGACCCAACCTAGCGGTGGCAGCACATGAGACAGATCCCCAGAAAGGAGGGTCACGGAGAGAACAGATTAGCAGCTTCCGACAGCTTGCTGAGCTGAAATCAATAACACTACCCACCCCGGGTCCACAGTGACCAGTCAAGCCATCTGTCTTCTAGTGCTTATTTATTAATATATTTATCTCTGTATGACAATCAAAGCATTGCTGTCTCAAAGCTGAACACTTTACATAACATGTATCTTAAACAGACTGCCGCTGCTAGGGCTGACATTTTTCATCTTACAAATTCTCCAGCCATTTCAGATATCTGCAGTAGGGGAATTCAGGTAAGAAGGGGGCAGCGTTGCTATGGTTATGGTTCACAAGACGAGCTTCTTCCTCCAGCTGCATTCTTGGGCTGACGGCCACCCACCGCAGCTGCAGATCTACAAGGTAATGGCATTTCAGCTGGCCCTGCTAGGCAGATGGCAGAGCTCAGCAGAGCACTGACTAGCTCACACCTGGGATGAGGGCTGTGCTCCTCCACAGCGGCGACATGCACCTGGAAAATAACGGGTTTATGATGGTTTTGATGTGGCTGTATCTCAGACAGCCACTTTCTGACACAGACAGGAAATGGCTGTGCATAAACCATAAGTGAAACATAGATAAAAATGCTACAGAGCCAGTGACAAAGAGGGACAGGGGAGGACCTGCTCTGGCTTTCCTGTGCTCCCACATGAGCACCAAGACCGACCGCAGCTGTTAGCGAAGCTCATTTCTATTTAGGCATTGGGCAGAACAAAGAAACATCAGCAGTGATAAGGGCAGAACAAGTTCTAAAGATAACAGAGACAAACATTAGGACAGGCAGATCAGTTCCACTACGTCCAAGAGTACACAGACATGCTCTGCATACCTGAACTAACATACAAACACGGACATACACTGTATATATTACAAGACACTGCTTGACATGGCAGTATCATTTCAATGGGTTAAAAATTTAATATTCAATCTTTGAACAATGAGAGGTAAATCCCAAAAGGGCTTGCACATCATGTGATGTACCTCAGAAACAAATACATAAAAAATATTCCATATACTACATGTGTACTTATTTTCACACAGGGAGATGATGCCCATTCAGAAAGTCATGAGTAAGGACAGACTCACACATTGGCTTACATGAACTACAGTCCTGCTACAGCGCCAATTCTAGCTCCATACTCTAACTGCCAGGGTAATGGGTTCTACACGCATCCCACACGCCAACACAAAGACCTGCATGGGAAATCATATTCAGCAAACACAGCCATCATGTATAAAAATCACAAGGTATATGTAGTTAAACATCACCTCAAGATCACATGACAATGGGACGACTGCAGAAAATGACATTTTTTTCAGAGGTTAAAGACATTGGCTGTTCTGCACATATCCAAAATGAACACCTTACTGTGACATTAAAATAAAACGATGCTTTATTTGCCATTAGTCGACATGCAAGTATAGTCAGACTGGAGTGCTTCTTTTTGCATATCCCATCATGCTCTCCTTTGAGACACTCACATGCATATATAGCTGAGAGCGAAGCCTGGGCTCCGAGCACAGGATCGGGCTATTCATGCAGCATGCCCGGCGCACTGACTGTGTCCCTGTTGCAGCATGCAGGACGGCTTGCATCGCCCATGCATGCCACGTGTCTGCCAAAGAGCCATGCTCACATCTTTCCTGGGTCCTTTTCTACTATAACCCTCAGAAAGAGACTGGCAGGCTTGCATTCATAGATGCCAAAGATACCATATAACACATGAATTTAGAGGTAATAAGGTTTATTTTCGCAGAAACTGAGAACTGGAGTCTCGTGCTCTCTTCCTGTTTTTCTGCTGGGTGACATTTGCAACACATTTTCTTGGTCTTTGACTTCTGGAAATGTTTTATACTGAAAAGAAATCAAATCAACTTCCCTCTACTCCTTGCATCTGCCATTTTAACCCGTTTCATTTTTCATCCTCCCCTAATAGAATAAGTGTTGAAATGGCTTCACGCAGTATGCCCCAAGAGTGCTTAAAACGACTTAACCACTTTACTGGTGATTCACTGAAAGTCTTCCAGAATTAAAGTACAGAGGTGCCAAGGTGGGGACCGCAGAGGCCCGGCGGGAAGCAGGAAAAACACTCCCCCTGCTAAGAGACTCCCCCAGGCAGTCACCTCACCGGTAACAATCCGCAGTCAAGCAACCAGCTTGCATCTAAACAACAAATCTCAAATCACAGAAAAGTACAGAATAGATAAGAGTAATAATAGAATAATAGATAGGCTATATTGTGAACAGAACAGAGACTGATATACGTGATGTAGCAGTACTACATTTGAGAATATATCAAAATAGAAATGTTTAGAAACACTCTTTGTGAGAACTTGATTAGTTGTTCAGAGAAACACGCTTATCTTTTTTCTTCACTGTTACTGAATCAAGGCATTACATTAAGGCAAAACATGCATCCAATTTCTGTAACTGCTTGTCCTGTTCAGGGTAGTGGGGAGCCTATCCTGGAGGTTACAGGAACAAGGCAGGGAACAACCCAGGATGGGGTGCCAGCACATTGCAAGGCACACTCACACACCAGTCACTCACACCTATGGGCAACTTGGTAATTATAATTAGCTCCTGCCTGCCTGTTTTTGGAGGGGGGGGGGCGGGTTACTGGAGTACCCAGAGGAAACCACACGACGACACAGGAAAAACATGCAAACTCCAAACACATGGAAACCTGGAGGGGGCTTGAACCTAGGTTCCAAAGGTGCAAGGTGGCAGTGCTAACCATCGACCCAATGCGAAACATAAAATGCAATTAATATGGATTATAATAAATTAGGATTTTCTATGCTATGATATTTATAGTGTGCGTGTGGCTGAGTTTGACTGACAAAGTGGGGCTCCGCGCGGGTCGACAACAAGCGCGTGGACATGTCTCGCCGAATCAATTACCGCGTAGTTCTTAGGACACTGGGGGCGCGCAAGAGAGCGCAGAGGCGCGCCCGCAGTGCCTCAGACTGGATCGGCGAGACGGAGGCGAACTACTCCTGCTGTGCGCTCCGTCTAGGGCGGGAACCCCGTTCGCCTAGCGGCAGTCTGTTATGATGAAGGACGGCAGTTCACAGCCGAGCGAGCAGCAGAGCTTCAGGACGTCTGTGTCGGGCGAGGAGGATCGTTGTGAGGACACAAATCACCCTTGCAAATATCAAAGCATTTCATTAGAAACTTCCCTGGCACTAAATACAGCGTTAAGTCTTAAGAACAGTGTACCTTCAGGAGTTCGTTGGATTACATTTACAATTGCTTACACCGTTTTCTTTATTGCTATTTAACCTAGATGATTATTAGCGCAAATTTCCAGGTACAGGTTTATTTTTTTTAATAAAACTGCAACGTGATTATTTTATTGTAGCTGGTTCTAGCATAAGTACTGGCAACGAACCAACTGTGTAGAAAAGATTAAACTCACAGAACCGATGCCAAATAAACATATTCCGACATCTCAGTATCTCTGTATTAAAATAATCTTAAACCCTTGTTTATTTTGAATGGGTTGAGGCTTACGAAACAAATTCTACAAATTGAACGAACTAGACAATGCCGTTTATCTGCTACGTGCAGGAAACAGAAATCCGCACGATTTTGCGGCATCGAGGGACCCTGCAGCACTTTCATTTCACACGTCTCCGCGTGTTATTCCCGCTAATGTACCTGGATCCGCTGAATTCAGTCGTATAAATAACTGGATGTTTAACTATCCTTAAACTTCCGAGCTGCGAGTATGGATAGCGTCCGAGAGCTTCCATCCCTTAACGGTTTATAAGGCGAGCTCTTTAAACCGCCGCAGGCGATCACTGAGTATGCCCTTAGAAATTTTAAACAGGTTAGATAATTCGACATATGCATTGTATTAACACAGAAAAATTAAATGGAAAGTGCTGCATTAATCCACAAGACATTCGTTAGTACCAAAACAATATAGAAACAATAATCGAAATGTGTTAACTTTTCATTAATAAAGACATCGTCGACGAATTTCAGGTTATTTAATAAAGTCCATGTTGAAATTTAAGATTATCATTGAATAGCAATCATTATATTTATTCAAATAATAAAATACTTGAGTAAATGGAGCGTCACCTACAGACTGGAATTGAGTGATTTTTGTAAAAGAATCCCAACGGGCAAGAAGACTCAGGTGCACAAAGCGATCCTCCATGGCCCGCAGGTAACAGCTGCGCCACCTCAGAATATCAGATCCGCTATTCGGATTACAAACCTGACATCTTACTCAATGAGATTTAAAAAAACATATTTCTACACGATCTTACATGACAGCAAAATAAGGACACGGTGGACCGAAGCCGTACAGCGCTGGCTCTCAAAAACACCGAAAAGAGGCACTTATGAGCCCAAGCGATTCTTTTTAAAATCCATATGAACTGCAAAGAAAAACAACAATTCGTTTTGTGTTCATATTCCATTAACTGTGAGCGCAATGACTAAGACTGGATGAGAATTTAAGTAACCCAGCAAAACATCTGGGCCACTTTCTAGCGTAATGATAAACAAAACGGAAAATATTTCACAGGTAAACCAGTACAAAAACAGCTGAAGCAGGGGAAAACTCGTTTTGGCTAAACGAAACGGAAACATACTCGGCTCGAAACTGCGGCAACTTCCCAAGGCTGCGCTAACTTAACCACATTTTTTACCTGTTGGCCCTTCGGTGCCGTCAGCGTAGACGTGAATAGCCAGCATCACTAAAAAGGCGCCCGACTGCATCTTTAATGTTATGTCCCGTTAGGCTGGTCAGCAGAAATGACAGCAGTGCTTCGGGCTGACGGCTCGCAGCCTCCTTACCGGGTCCCTTTGATTCCCGCGTTTCTGCTAGAGCCAAGTCAGGACTCAGCGAGCGAGCCGTTCGACGTGAGTGACGTCAATATGAACAGGTGAAACACCGAATTTCTGCACGCCGACTTGTGTTTCCGTCCACCTCGAAGGCGGTCATGTGCAGTCCAAGCTCGCCGCCATGTGGTAATGTTTAGTAATGACAACCATCAAACAAGAATTTTGTTTTGTCGGTTTAATAAACTGTTCAAATTGTTATATTATAATGGACGTTTTTCACACATCCATAAGTATCTTGACGTATCTCCCCCCTTAATCCATAAATGCCTCGGTAATGACTTCAGCAGCCACATCCAAGATGGACCTTCCACGGCTTCCAAAGTGGACAGAGAAGACTTCCATAGTGGACAAAGAATGCTTCCAGTTGGACAGAGAAGTCCATGCATTGTGTTGGTTTGTTTGCGTGTCTGTGAGGATGGGTGGGGGGGGGGGGTGCTTAGGTCAGTGTTTGTGGGTGT
>JAODUD010000046.1:17204913-17230256 GCA_026784285.1 Stomatorhinus walkeri | reverse complement strand
AGTATCTCCCCCCCTTAACCGTGACGTATCTCCCCCCCTTAACCATGACGTATCTCCCCCATTAACCGTGACATATCTCCGACAGGGATTAGGCCAAATAAAAGGTGCAAACAGTAAAAACAGGTAAGTCTCCCTACAGCAACCAATCCATCCCTCAGGGGAGCACTCAACCCTATTCATTCTTTGGCTTGTATAACTTGTATAACTTGGCTGTATCCTGGCTGTTACCTGAACAATATTCTTCTTAACACTTAGACATTTATAATGATGTCTGTTATCTTTAAGTAGTTAATAAGGTGGTTAAAGACTTTCTGTGCTTGGTCTCCCCTTCATGCTATAAACGGCAGACAAGACTAGAGCCTTGGTAGCAGAGATGGCAAAGCAGCATCTCACCTCAGTGTGATGGAAAGAGCAAAGTCACAAGAGCAAAAATGACACACTTCAATGCACCATCTGCCTTGGATCCATTCTGCTCCCTGTCTCCTGCTCCAGGCAACTATATGATTGTCATCTCCTGCACGGAGAAGTGTTTCCTTTTCCTACTGGCAATGAATCTCCCATATTTTAATAAGCAGTTGGAAGTACATTTATGTGAAGATTCTTATCTTGATCTTCAGTCTGTTTTCACATAATAAGAGTGATTACTTTCTTCCTCATGTTTCAGAACTCAGATCTGAGGAGACGTTTCCTGCACCCCAGTATGGGGAGGAGACTAAAATAACAACATATACCAGAAAGCAGGCAGAAGAAGACTTATCCCAAGAAAATCTGCTCTATATTCTTCTCACCTGCCTCAGGTGCTCTTCCCCGAAAATACACAGCCATGCTTATGGCCTTCATATGCATCAAACAGCGGCCATCAACACATCCTTAATTCTGATTTTAGCCTCCCTTAATTGGACCTGGAGTGGCCTTACCAACCTGCATTAATGTCCCTTCAGGATCAGCTCTTACTCACAGGTCACAGGTCAGTCGCAGCAAAGGCAAAACTATAACAATCAGGCTCCAAGACCCCTTATCTGACTGTGAAACTCAGACAGCGCATTAACACAAAAAGGCTCTGTGCTGCCACCTGGTGGTCCCATTTGCAGTCACATTCCCTAAACATTTAGTGATTTTTATTGCATTGCTTTGGGCTCTAATGGTTTGTTACAGATTTTACAGACACTAACAAATCCCTCTAAGGGGGTTGGCATAATCTAATCAGAAACCATTTACTGGGCCTGATTTACAGTTATTCAGGCTGTGATGGAAAATCCATACAAGGACCAAGCAAGCCAGTTAAACTCATTCACTATGCTTTGAATCAGACAGCCCAGCTGTAAAGATTTCACAGGTTTTTTATGTTTGTGTGCTGTGTTTATAGCATAAAAGTACCACAAACTGAATTCTGACGATCCTGTTTACGGATATCATCCAATTTATGACATCTTCAGTGTTATACATATATTCAAAAGAAACTATGTATAAAAAGCATAAAACATTTCAGAGAAGACTGCATAGGAATATTTATCATATCAAAGTCAACGCATGGCAAGATTCATTAGTTTTTTTTATGAACAGAGATAATTATGTATTTTTGCTTTTTGTTTTTACAGCAATCAGCAAGAGAACAGTAATATCTTACGCTCCAGTATAGGGTTGAAGCCTAACAAAGTAGAAGGGAAGGAGGGATTGGGACGGACAAGACAACCAGAGATAGGAGAAGGGAACACGGGACACAAAGGGAGTCGTTTTATGGTTTTTCACAGACACTTTACAAACACTGGGTGTAACGAACATCCGGAGTGACTAAGGCCAAAGAAACAAACAAAACACATCCACCGAATACAACCCCAAGCTAAACTAATCCTAAGTGAACACAACAAAAGGGTAAAACAAAAGCCTAAGCCTAACTCCCTAAACAAACAAACAGTAATCCCCAAAACAAAACGGTAGAAACTCCTTACACACACCTAGTGGAACAGGCAAACACACAGCCGAAGCGACAGTATCCAGAGGGGACATCAAAGAGGCGGAGTACACGCGAAAGTTCAAAACCAAACAGGCAGTCAAAACCAGGGCGAGGCGAAAATCAAGAACAAAAACACTCATACAGGAGCAGTCACACCAAAAACAAAACGAATAAAGAACGAGTTAGCAGGCGAGAAGTGGGCAGCCAAAGCAACAGCCTCTTCTGTCGATGAACCGGAAACTGCTCCAAATGCAAAGGAGGCGTGGCCAGGTCCAGAAGGCGGAGTCCAGGGAGCGGTTGACCAACCTGTAGGCATCCTCCTGAACTTACGGCACGTATCTCCCTTACAGCACATACTTACAGCACGTAACAACTGCCAAAGCAATATTTATATGCTGAAGCGTGCAGCGATTCTACCTTGAAAAGCCAGCTTTTGGCCTGATCTTAGGTTGTAGTATGTGAGAGTGTTCGATCAAGCCTCTCTGGATATCAGGCTCCTAACGCCCTTCTGAACAGTATCAGGCAGCTGGTAAGTCTGCTTCTTCTCCTCCAAACCTGCTCACGACAGTATTTTCTCATGATCAACTTCCTACATTCCTCAGAGAGAAAGGGAGGCTTCATGGCTCCATGTCTGTCAAAGTTACACAAAAAGTCCAAGAAAATTTTGCAAAGCATTATTAAAAGGTTGTACAACTCATCAAGATTAGAAAGGGTTACTGAGAGTACAGCTGGCAGTAGGGGAGCAACTTGGGTACATTTCTGCCACAGAGCAGCTCGGTGCATGTTACTGCACTCCCTCCATCTTATTCCAGCCTTGTTCTTTCTCTCTGCGACTCTGTGACCATCTTCACATGGATGGCTCCTCCTCTCCCAGCGCATCTCACCTGGCCAGCTCTCATTGGCTGTGCTGCTCCTCCTCTCCCAGTTCGTCTCACCTGGCCAGCTTTCATTGGCCATGCTGCTCTTCTTTTATGACCACGAGCTGCACATGGTTCAGTCAGCCCACTGCTTCTCTCACACTTCCTCCAGACCCCATGGAGGACCAATCAGGCTCCCCCATGCATGTCTTATACTTGCATCATCTCCCTATGCACTAGCAGCCCAGATGCATCCTCGACTGTGCTGACTACTTCCATCTAACCCTGCACTAGCACATAATGTCTGCCAGCTGGTTGCCCTCCCAGTCGGAGTTCCACTGCTCCCATTGCGTGATCCCATGGAGCTGGGTCGATCATGATCACCAACCCTCGTCCTGCCCCTCCTCCCTGCCCAGCTCTTGCACCAGCACCATACTCTGCAGAGTCCTATCTGGAATTTCTTTGACTATGACAGCGAGAGAAATAAGAGCAGGTGCATTGTAGGAACAGGTGACAAAATATGTGTGATACTTCTCAATGGAAAAAAAACCCCACAAATCTGAAAGTCCATTTGAGAAGCTCGTTATAAGACAGCTAATTGTGAGTATCTTGACCAAGTAGCCTCTCTGATTAGCTCCCCTGAAAGAGAAGCAACATCTTGGCCAGGTAGCACCGAGAAGGAGGAGACAACCATAATGGACTGCGTCCACCGACAACCAAACAGCTGCTGGTTAATAAATATGCAGGAACTCCATAAGCGGGAGGATGCATTGGTAAACATTGTTTATTGAAAGAAAAAAAATGAATCAATCCTGTTGTGCAATGATTTTTGAGTTTAATGTTTTTCTCAGATTGAGCTCCCTGAGACTCCTGGGTTTATATTCTTATGTTCATGTGTGCCTTTAGTCTATTGGCTATTTTGATTTATACCAGGCACACTACCTGTATCCAACATCAGAAGCAGCATTACACATATTTTGCACTTAAGCTGTTATCTTGTATACTGTTGGTTGTTGTGGATGGTTAGTTGTTCAAAGGAAGCTGAATACATTTTTAAAATGGTATCCTTTGTTGAGTTTTATTACACAATACTTACTGGTCTTTTTGAATCCTGCACCTGGCAAACAACCCAAAGTATGAAAAAACGAAAACTAATACTAAAACTAGTAAAAGCTAAACACAAACTAAGCATTTAGAAAAAAATAAAAGTAACTAAAACTAGCAAACCTGCTCTAAAAACTAATTAAAACTAACCGAATTAAAGGGGAAAAAGGTCAAAACGAAATAAAACCAAACTATAATGAAAAATCCAAAACTATTATAACCTTGGTTCCTAGGGCGCCACCTAATGAGAGGGCGCTGATTGGGCGGTGATGCGTTCCTAGGGCATCACACAGGCTTCCACAGGAGTTATGCGCAATTTTGCATGCTTGCCAAGAACTGCGAGCACCTCATGATAAAGGGGATATGCAAATACCGGCAGCTATAAAATCAGACTTGCCGCCTTTCATGCATCCCCCTTTCATTTTCATTTTATACACTGTAGAATCGACTAGTTTTACCAGCGTGTGTTTTAGGCAGTTTTGACTTAACGGTGTAAATTTCAGTTATCCTGGTTGAAAAAGGGAAATGCAAATCTAAACATGTTGAATAATGCATCCCGCTATATTATTGTTGTTTTTCATAAAACTCAGGATCAAATGGTGCCACCAGCCAAGGAATAGCCACAGTCTAAATGTGAGCCCAGCTCAAGGGCTTCTGAGCAGAAAAGGGACACTACTACCTACGAGAGATACTCTTTTGCGACCAAAGGTACAACAGATGACACAAGGACTGACTGACAACCAGGAGCAGCAGGCCACTTGTACATTGTACATAGTTATAACTATACACGTAATAACAGTAACGCAATCCGTCGAATTTTCTTGCTAAATTCATGGGCTAGCGGAGAGCATTATGTAATTCAATTCTACGCATGCGCTCTAGTTGGGAGTATGCTGTGCCGATTGCTACATTATAACGTCAGAACACAGGGGCAAGTTAACCTGGGGCTTGCACTAACGACGGCCACGTAGGTTATACTCCATGTGGCAGGGTTACGGCTTGCAACGTAATGTAGAAAGACAGGGTCCAACGATACTGGCAAAAGGTGTTAGAAAAGTCAGTTCAAACGATTCGTCAGTTAAACATGCAAAACGTGGCCATTTTATTTCTTTAAAATATGGTGTAATGTGCAAAATGCAGAACTTAACAATTACACAACGTTGCCAAATTATTTCAGCTGGCTAGCGTGAGATTTTCAGTTCGAAACAAGTCTGCACGCTCATTTACATATAACAGTTGAGTTACCATGTAAATAGTCTGTAGGGTTTGCAAACTATCCCGATGCTTTTGGTGTAGCCAATTCTACGTTTTATAATGGAATAATATAGACTTGCCGGACGATTTCTTGCGAAAGTGTCATGCCAGATTCGTGAGAATTGGTAACCCTGTCTACCAGGTGTTATAGACATAGAGTGAACGGGTTAATAAGATAGCTAACACAGTTATTTCATAATTCATTTTAAGGTCAAATTCGTTAGCTAGGGCGGGCAGTGCGACAGCAAACAAAGGTTAAGTAAACGACGCTCAGTTCTTCAATTTTAATTGCCTGCAGGCAACTCATTTAAGTCTTACATTCATGCAAAACCCCGCTATGCGAGATGGGCTACATTAAGTCAAATAAACCATGGTCTACTTTTGTTCAGTGGCATTAAAAAGAGGCAGCCGCCACCCTATAAAAAGCGAGACACTCGCCAGTCTGTACAAGCAGCAAGAGCCGTGCCGCCGTAATCATTTCGCTCGCTTGCCCTCGGCGTGACGTCACATGGTGCGACACACGCACCCTAAACGCGCCGGCATTCCTACGCTACGACAGTCTATTCTAAAGAGAATGACATTCAAGACTACGCAAACTTCCTCAAGTTAAGAAAAATTGCCTCTTTTTAAACCAACGAAAATGGAGCGCCAAGATAAACGATCATTAGCAGCTCCGTGCCACAAAAATTATGCTTCCGAAATCTCTTGATAGCGATTCCGCAGGGAAGGAGCGATCACCCACTCCTCCCCCGTGCTAGTCATAGCAGAAGCCCTTTTTAAACAAACGGCTCGCGGAAAACGGAAGGCTACCTACCATCTAACCTATGCATTCACGGTTTGGTTTTGTACATTGATGTGACTACATTAATTTTAACATTATCGTACAAATATGATATTTCAGTGTTGACCACACATAATATTGACAGAGTTGGTTTTATATTTGGATTTTAACGTGGAAAGAAATTAATTTCGTGATGCGTGAAGTGGAGCATTATGGGATATAAATGTTTGACGAGAACGACTTTCATTGGTCCAAATGGCCGGTGCGGACTTTCTGCCAATTCTGCGAGACATTTCCTGCCTATGAGTAAAACAATAGAAAGACACATAAACAACCTTAATATTGTATATCAATTTTGGAACCTTGTTTTGAATTGTGATGATTTCATGTAAATGTGTTGCTAATTTGTAAGAACCCTTACTTAAACGTATTTATTTCAGACTATCTTAGGTATAGTTGAAACTTATTTGCAATATATAATAATAGTCCTTTATTTTGTGGATTGATGACTATAGGCATTCCCATTCTATTTGAGATTATCAGGACAATAATATAATTAAAACATATTCACTATATGATCTCAAAAGGGGGTGATAGATTGGTTAATAAAAGGGGAAATGTACAATTTATCTATATGATTATTTGTATCCTTTTAAATTAATGGATAATACTGTATTTATACTAGCAACATCTTTCGATTTACTCGTAGCAAAGAGCGCCACTGTTTTTGCAATATGGGGGTGGCAACGGCGTCATGCCCATTGACGCTGAGGGGGCAACTGGTACAAATCAAAACAGCCAATAGACTAAAGACACACATTAACATTTTATATCTGATTTTCCATATATATATTTAATTTATTTTATTACTTTTTATAGTTGTATTTATCACAATTTTATACAATGAGTCAAATGTATTTTTCTAATTATGCCATATAGATCATATACTTCTAAAGGTTACAAACACCCTTCCATATGTTATTGGTTTCTTCCAAATATCGCGAGAGCTGGTAAGCGCGCGCTCAAAAACCATCCGCTGTATATTGATGCAGCGAGAGCTAAAAGGTGGGCTATTAAAGTAGGCAGTAGGGCATCAGCACGAAAGCTTTATTCAAACGTGTGTGGAAATTAATTGCAATTATTTAAACGCTATTGCATTTGAGAATCATAGGTGTTGTTTACTTTTCAAGGTAGTTGGCTACTACCAACCAAAGTTAGCCTTCCCTCAATCTGCTTGTTTAGCCGTCTGGCTCGCTGGGAGTCGTGACTTGTAATAGCATAGAATCCTATTTCACATTACTGAAAGAGAGCTTTGTGAGTATCATCACCATGAACTGAAAGTTTTTACCATCACTATCACTGGTTATAGTTGGCAAAATACATTTGTTTATCTTCAGGTCAAGATGCAGAGGAAAGATTTCTTAGTTGTTTGAAAATGACAGGAAGCCACCGACGTATCAAGTTACCGAAAATTGTCATTTTATTATCTTTTCTATTTTTATTCTAAAATCTAATTGCGCCTTCTTGCGTATGTAACTGAAATCGTTGGCTGAAAAGTACCCCCCTCGGTCATTAGATTAGATGAGAACCGAATACTCCCAAATTCCAAATTTATATTTATAAAAGCAAATTCATGTAAAATACTTGGTGAGACGAACACCACTCTGCTCTCAGTAAGGGTGTAATCTTTTTGCCTCCAGCCTGATCAAATCAGTGTCCTTGAATTTAAAGTAATGTTTTGAAGAGGTGGTGGCAACAGTTCCGCCCATCCCCTCCAGGGGATGCTACCTTTCAGCACCTGTAGCCACTGACTCAGGCCACCACAGTGCACTATGACAATGTTTCTCAACCTAGTCCTCGGGGCCCACCATACTGTCCATATTTTTGCTTACTCCCAGCGCACCAAACAATCCAGACCACCAAACCCCCAGGACAGGTGTGTAGTCGTGTAATCACTAATGTCACATTCAGTAGAACTGATAACAATTACAGTCACTTCTCCGGATTCGCAAATTTAACATTTTGTGATTTCGATTATAGGCAATAGGTTGTGAACATTAAGATCACAATGTTTTGGAGCTGCCCCCCATCCTGGGTTATTCCCCACCTCGTTCCTATAGCTTCTGGGATAGGCTACGGACTCCCGCGACCCAGTAGGATAAAGTGGTTCGGAAAATGGATGGATGTTTTGGAGCTTGCCGGAAGATTGTAAAAACTCGTATATAAAGCGTAAGCCAAATACAATACTGAAAATGATTTGGGTCACATAAAATTATATGATGTGTATATGTAAGTGTTAGGCCCATTTAATATTTGTTATTGTAAGTGCATTGCAAGTGGTTATTTTTGTGTTAAAAAACCTGGTATCTATGCATCTTGGTTTGGGTAGGCTTGCAACACGAATCCTTTTGCTCAGGAATCAGCCTGACCCACATGTTGGCATTAGCTGATTTTGTAACCACGGATGGGCACATTTACTAAATACAGGGGCATAATTTAGATGGTTTGTATATTATGTAAAAAGGTCTAGACTGGAAATGACAAAGCAGTTTGACATGCTAAGTGTACAGCTAAGTGTACTGTTTGTTTAGAAATTGGTAAATAATAGATCTTTTACGGTATCACTCAGGCTAGCAGACGGTTGTTGGTTGTGGTTGGAGCTCAAGTATTTTTCATGAATTTTCACATTCAAGGGGAACTTCTGTCCAAACCCTTGTGAATGTGAAAGGGTAGCTGTTCTTGCACACATGAAAATCACCTGTCTGTGCAACTAACAAGGTAACTGCAAGCTAACATAAATATTGTTTATTTTAATCACCACATCTCAAAGTACAGTACAAAGTACAGAAATCAATGCACAAAACAAGTCATACCGCTCACAAAGTGACATTACCGCTCACGAAGTGACACCACACCGATTGAATTTTGTACATTAATCACATGCGGCTCTAATCTCTGCATCCTGGTGAAATGATGCACAGACTCACCTCTTGAAGGTAAAGACACACAGGGTGCTCAGTGGTGTCACAGGTGCAGTGCCAGTGCTGCAGTTAGGTCACTCTTACGCCAGTCAATAAGAACAGTCAATTTAATCACTGGTGTGACAAGTGCAGTGCCAGTGCTGCAGTTAGGTGTCCCTAGATCAGTCAATAAAAACAGTCAATTTAGTCCAAATAAAGGACACTGTTACATTTCTTTTTATGACATTAAAGCCTTTGCCATGGATCAAGCACCAAGTCTCCCAGAGAAGTGGTTTTCAATATTAATACTGATAACTAATGAGAAACATTTTCACTCTGCTGCCAAGTTGTTTGAGTGATGATAATGTCACTAAGTACACTTATTGATTTACCAGTAATTTTAAAACATTGAATCATTCTTTATTATACAAAATTTTACATCTGTATGTTTGTGGTCATAAATGGAAACCAACAATTTAGTCCTTTCATTTTATGTACAGTAGGTCAAACTAGCAGTAATTGCTTTCTACCACAAGAGCGAACAAAAAGCCTACATGAGCTGCATTTGGCATAATCCATTCATCACATTACCATCAGATGTACAGGACTCTAGGTTCCACCATCACATATTTGCTGTCATGGAGACAGGTGTTACTTCTTTTTGTCATTTACAAATAATGAAATATCCACAATTACATCCCCAGTAGTGTGAGTCCTGCAAATGGAATAGGACAGACTGATCCGGAACTGAAAAAAATGTACCTATGCAGGGCAAACAGGCATGATGTCATGGATCCAGATGGGTCGATGGGAACTTCCAATTGTTGAGAAACAAACATTTAGCTTGGCTTTACTCCTGAAGAGATATGTCAGAGGGTTGCTTAGTTCAGCCAGGCCTAAGGCTTCCGTGCTGGCAGGGTCCTCGTGTATGCACATGGGCCAGGAGACCCAGGTTGATGAGGTCACATAACAGGTCAGACATGAGCCAGGGGCCCAGGATGATGAGGTCACATAACAGATCAGACATGAGCCGGGGGCCCAGGATGATGAGGTCATATAACAGATCAAACAGATCAGACATGAGCCCGTTCGAGGCGGACAGGAGAGGATGGCAGATGAGTCCCACAGCAGGACAGATAGTTGAGTACTGGTGTGAATGCTTGTGTGTGCATGTGCCTGTGTGCGTTTCTGCATAAAGCAAGGGTGAGGGAGCAGTCAGCAACGGCAGCTCCGCTCCCTCTCAGCCTCCTCCTCAGCCGGATAAAGCACCTTGTTGCTGAGCCCGGCCTTCACACCCTCCCAGCCGTCACGGGCGTCGATCTCGCCCATCTTCATCAGCTCGTAGATGTCACGCGTGAGCAGCTGGAAAGCGCGCTCCACGTTGGTGTTGCGCTTGGCTGATGTTTCCACGTACCGTATTCCGAGGTCAGCCGCCAGCCGCTCTGCCTCCTCACGGGACACCTTGCGATCATGCTCCAGGTCGCTCTTGTGGCCAATCAGAATATAGACCATGTGATAGGGCAGCACATGTTCAGTGACCTCGCGGTGCCACTCCCGTACATGGTCAAAGGTCTTCCGATTGGTCAGGTCAAAGACCAGCAAGCCACCTACTGAGTTGCGGTAGTATGAGGTGGTGATTGATCTGAGACATAAAGCACAACACAGGCATTATTAAAACCTACCGCACATACAGTAAATGGAAAAAAAACATCACTTCAGTTGTAATACTTGGGCGCACATGTTTTTATTTGAAGTCCTGGGCCTCTTGCACAACTGTTAAAATTCCTTCATGACAGAGCCAGCTAGCATAATTGAAAAAAATGATCTTTTGCCTAAAGGACTCTTTTACCCAGAGCACCCTGTGATTTCATTACACTTTTAGCAACATGCATTTGCTGTATATATTTTCTAATGAATTCAGACAACTGACCAAAAAAGTAGTTCCCTAGAAATTTGTATAGGGTGCCTTCACATTGGGCTCCTTAACCATTCTTCCACCTGCCGACAGAATGAATGCTAGCACTGCACAATCCACTAAAATAGCTTTCATCGTCAGAATGAGCAATGAAGGCAGTCTTGCTGGTTCCACAGTTGCATTTGTAATAGTGTGGCATATGGTTTGCGGTCAGTAGTAGGCCATGCTGATGCTTACGAATATCCGAATTACCACAGTATGACAGACATAAAGAAGCTGTTTGCGATCGAGTTAAGACATAAACAGCTATTGCAGCAGCGCCGGTATAAACGCTGTTAGTGTAATCGATTAAAAATCAGTTTTCGGTGAACTGATTAGCAGTTAACGTCGGATTGTTCGATACCGTGTTATATTTTATTTATACACAGAAGCATTCCTAGAGACAGAACATGTCATAGAGATGGATAGAATATTAATGTTACATTTAAACAATAATACTCTTATGGAACTTTAGATCAATTTTCGAACGTAAAACACAAATTGCCACGGTGAGCCTTCGTTCTCCTTCGTGTTACACAAAGTAACACGTATAATGTCCCTGTATGCCTGCGACGACCCCCCCGGATTCACATAAGCATTTCGTTACCATTGATCGTAACAGGAAACATCATTATTCTGTAGAAATATTTCAGGGAAATGCGTATTAATTATCATTTGGAAGTTTCCATTTATCGTTTATTTTTCATGAATGACGCGAAAGCTGTTTATGTAACGCAAATGTGAAATGGTGCGTTGATTTGAAGGATGTAATCATAACTGCGGTGTATATATGTGACCTGTCACGGTTTTTAAATATTCATGGCAGACTAGAGGTCAATACTAAAACGAATGGTGAAAGACGCTGTACTGTCTTTTTATAACAATTCATGTGCGGGGATTTGTTTTTTGGGGGGGATTTTTACCACGCCCCTGTATAACCCGCACTGTCCGTATTATATATTAATTATTAATACCCATATTATCAATATTACACATATACAGACATATATTGGCTTAAACACGCTGGAAGATACTTACCTGAAGCGCTCCTGTCCAGCAGTGTCCCAGAGCTGAAGCTTGATCTTCACCCCCGGTTCAATATCCAGCGAACGGGCATAGAAATCCACACCGACCGTGGGGTCCGCTACGTCGCTGTACACACCGTCTGTAAATCGTTTTAGCAAAGACGATTTCCCAACCGTAGAATCCCCGAGCAGGATGATTCTGAATTGGTATTGCCACAGAGCATCCATAGCATGGCTGTAACACAACAAGCACTGAGATGCTTTGTAACAATGCGCCGGACTGCCTCTGTTTACAAGCAGCCCGTGTGTGTCGCGGTGTGCGGCCGGCTGGCTGCTGCAGTCATGTGATGGTACCTCGTTTTATCTCGAAGTGAAATACTCTCTTCCTTCAGATATCTAATCTAAAAGAAAACAAAACGGAAGTTTATTAATTGTCATGCACTGAATTTGTGTAACTGCCGCAGCAGAGAGTCGCACTGTCTTTTATATAATAACCCATATCTCTGCATGTTTACCGTTGCAATACCTTTTTTATTTTGCGACTTCAGATGTGAATATACATAATGAGGTCAATGTATCAGTTCTGCGATGGGTTGGCGCCCCTTCCTGGGTCGTTACCAGCTGTGGACCGTTATTTCCGGGATAGGATCCCAGCCTCCCTGCACAGGACAAGCGCTATGGCAGACGAAAGGAAGAAAGAATGTATTCACTGTAACTGTCTAGGCTTACTACTACTAATATAACAAGGTATGATTTTGTTGCACTGTGTTATTGTTATGTATTGACTTTGTATTAACTTTAATTTTATTGTTAGTGAGGTATTATCTTATTAGCCAGAATATGTGTTGGTTTATATGTATTAATATGTGTTGGCTTTGCACAGCTTAATCTTTTAGTCACAATTATTACTCATAAAAATAATTACAAAGAATTAACTACAGCCTGAGTTCATCTATCTTTTACACACCTTATTCAGAACAGGGTCACAGTGACACATAATGTCAATAATAAAACAAAATGAAATGACAACCCAAGCGCTACTTTTAAATATGCACATATTTCTTTAAAGTATGCATATAAAAATATCACATTCTCAGCCAGTGTTTAGAAAGCAGTCCAGTGTTACCCCTGCCCCTAAATCCACCCTTAGCCCTAACCCACAGCAATACCTGCCAGATTGGTCTTGGATTCCTCTCTCACTTGAAATGAAACAGGAGGAACCAACATCCTCAGGAAGCCAGTGAAGGACACACCTGTCCTGCACACGCCACTCCTGGGCCCCAAGGCAGGCAAGCAAGCCTGACAACATTGTTCAGATTCCTTTTACATTTTAAACTGGATTTGATAAAGCACTTCTTTACACAGCATGTAGTTAGAAAATGGAGAAGTTCCTGTTAGTGTAGTGCAATCTAAAAACTTGGGTATCTTTAAATAAGAGCTAGATTATATTTTAATAACTCTGAGCTATTAGTTAAGTTCTCCCCAAATGAGCTTGATGGGCGGAATGGCCTCCTCTTGTTTGTAAATTTCTCATGTTATGCCCAGGTAATAGACCAGAAATTATAAATTGCATAACATATTCAAGGTTGTCTTTTAACTTGAATGTTTAAAACTGGTATATAAAAATTGGCAGCGTGTCCCGAGTTATGACTCAGTGACTATATCCAAAATATTAAAAATGAAATCTATGCACAAGCCTGGCTTTCCAGAGAAAAACAGGGGAACAGCCACTGTGTTGCAAAGTTTTGTGGTATTCCATGGTGCTGCATGTGATTTTTTTCTTTCCTTTAGTCCCATTCCTACTCTTGACATGACTGCTTAACTTAGCTTAAAATTTGTAGTAGTAACATGACCAAAGACAAGGGCGGGACGCCTTACAGGGAGGAGTAAGCTGGATGTCACACCACTCGCAAACAGTTACAAAATGCAAAGTGTGTCATTTATTTAAAGTGCATGAATAGACAATGAAAATAAACCACAACCAAAGTAAAACAAACCATAACAAAAGACCAATAATAACAGATTTACTGTCATACTGACTGTATAAATAAACTACTTCCAGGTACAATGCAATACGGCAATTAATTAATATAGCAATTAGTTAAAACAAGTAATAAAGCAATCCAATAAATCAATTAATCAGAAAAAAGCAAATAATTGATAAACCACACTTTAAAGGCTGAAAACCATACAGCAACAACACAATTCAGTATAAAATATAATCATACATGACACACACTATAGACCTAGCATGGTGTGAGCAGTTGGCTAGAGTCCATCACTTTGACTTACCATATCTTGTAATCAGTCTAATACATAACTGGACACCAGGGAAGATAGCATAGAACAGGACTTTTGTTTGTGAGATAGCTGCTGCATTTTCAAGGCAACCAGAAAGGGGGGCATTACAGTAGCCCAGGTATAAAGGCATGTATTAGTGTCTCTGCATTATGGAAGGAGAGCATCGTCCAAAGCTTGCGTGTGTTAGAATTTAGTGATTAATTGTCATTGTTGACACACCACAACGTGCATATGTGATAATGTGACAGAGCAGGGGACAGCTAATTCAGCACCCAGGGAGCAGTACCTTGCTCAGGGTACCTCAGGGGTGCCTTGCTGGTGGGGGATTCAAACCTACAATTTTTCAATGACAAGTACACGTCCCTAACCATTAAGCTACCATGGCCCACAGTGTCCCATAGATGGTAGAACGCAGTTATATTTATTGTTGTTCGATGAGCATCAAAATGTAGATCTGAGTCAATAAGGACACCATGATCCCTGTGCAGTCTGTGATCTCTGTGTTAAACTGAAACATTCCTCCATCTGTAAGAAATAAGTTCATGGGCCATGAGCCCCCAATGAGCCCCCATGACCCCCCAATGAGCTTTCTGACATGCTGCACATCAAGGACACCCTCAATTTTGTTTTAGGATTTTGAGGATTTCGTCCCAAACTGTGGTGGGCTGCGGATCACATGCTAACCCAACGCTCTGGCACAAACGCTGTAATTACACTGCCTTGGATCACTGGCCATTTTGGTTCAAAACGGAATGCAGCGTTTTATTTTACAATACAAGACCCGTTAAATACAGGCCGGATGGCAATTCTGGTCCCAACCTGCGACATGTTTTAATTTCTTATTAAATCTGACCCACAGATTGGTCTTTTGTTTTACACAAAATAAAAAATAAAATAACATCATTGCACTGACGTGTGCTGCCCCCACAGCTCAGAGGTTATCCGATCAATAACAAAAATGTATTGTATGTCAAAAATTCCATATTAGCTCAACACTCATTTTAAACTTTAGAAATCATATATTATTACAAAAATGACAATACATGTACCGTCAATTAATTATATAACCCTAATTATTACATAAATTATCATCAATTGCCTAACTTTCCAGAGACATGTTAGACAATGTTGTAATGCCCTAGGAGTGCCCACAGCAAAGGTAGCCCACATTTGAGTCTGCCCTGTGTCTTCAGTAGTGTGAGCATTACACATTTTCTCTTACTTCTGCATAGTTCTTAAGGATGTGTGAAAGTCGAATGACTCTCATAACGTCTGTTTTTCCCCTCTGGTCATCCCACATGTACTCCGGCGACAGAACCTTAGAGGGTTTATGGTGAAGCAGGTACCAATTTAGGTGACTCTCTTCCTGCCAAGCTGCCTCTATTCCCTTTGCTTTGTCTGCTTCTATATTTTCATGACACTTTTTAACCAGTCTATATACATCCTCAACTGTGCCCCCAAACATGGCTCCAATATAATAGAAGTCTCCTACCCCTGAGGGAATGTAGGCCGTAGACTCAGGACGCCGTTCGTAAGGGAACTGGTCACGACTCAGATCATAGTACCAAGGGTGTATTTGGCCCACCAGCCGATCCAGTGTCTCTGCACCCCAGCGAAAGTGGAATTTTGCATCGACATCCTGGCAGTAGATATAATCTGCCTCTTGGTGAACCTGCTTCTCAATGATGGTCTGGATCATCTGCATCCTCGAAGCAGAGATGTCCTGCCAGCGGTCTAACTTCGGCACCTGATGGACAAAGATTTTTCTTCCGGCAGCCAGATTCACTGCTGGCACATTGTGTGGATCGTCAGTGAAAATGTGATAGTGCACTTTGAAGTCAATCATAAAGTGCTTCTCTGCCGTTTCCAAGAATTCACCCAGAAACCTGATATACCTTCCAGAGACAGACACAGACAAGCTTAGATTAGTGCTCTGAAAATAACTCTTAATATGAATAGGTTTCACACTTGCCAAAATTATGCTCACTTTCCAACAGCAAACACAGTGGTTGCGATGGTGAGATTCATCGGCTTATATATGGCATCAACCAGCTCAGGGTTAAAGGTTTCTTCCCAGATGATGGGTGCCAACCAGGGGGTTACGGCCATGATGTCATAGCACCTAGGAAACACAAGACATGAGGAAGATCAGTGTGGTTCTGTTACGGAACTCCTCCACAGATACCATCTAATAATTTACCATGTCGATTTGCTGATAGTATTAACTCAGCCCCTGAAACCTCACAGTGTCACCCATTCTGTCCCTCAAACCTCACAGTGTCACCCATTCTGTCCCTCAAACCTCACAATGTTGCCCATTCTGTCCCTCAAACCTCACAGGTGTTGCCTATTTTGCCCGTCTAACCTCAATTATGTCATTTTCTGGTTTCAAACTAACCTCACATCATTACAAACTATACGGATGATCGCACTTTGGTTAATGAATTACAAACACTTTGTTTAGTGCACTGGTCATAGTGTGTGACAATGTTTGCAGGTGGATCGTGAAACGTTCTGTTTTAAACCAATGCAGGAGCATTTTTTTACTGAAGCACCTGACAGGAGGAAACACCCATCATTCCTTTGTTTTCTACTAGCCCACATTACTGCATGTTGGTTATTAGCTCATCTTCTTTTGATTTAGCCTGGGGGTGACATGGTGGTGCAGTGGTCAGTACTGTTGCCTCACACCTGTGGGACTTGGGTTTAAGTCTCATCCAGGGTTCCGTGTGGGGCTTGCATGTTCTCCCCGTGTTGTTGGAGGGGGGTCTCCACAGTCCAAAAACATGCTGAGGCTAATTGGAGTTACCAAATTGCCCGTACGTGTGTGTGTGTGTGTGTGTGTGTGTGTGTGTATGTGCCCTGCAATGGGTTGGTGCCCCATCCTGCCCATAGTCTCCGGGATAGGCTCCAGACCCCCCCACAACCCTGAACAGGATAAGCAGTTTCAGTAAATGGATGGATTTAGCCGCCTGATCCAAGGACTTACGTAACAGCCATTCAGGTAAGCACTTACAGTATTTGTTAAAATATAATGGTATATAAAAAAACCACTATCTTAACTTACCCCCATGTTGCACTGGGCTGTTTGTATAGTAACCTGAAAGAGGGAATATTCATTACCTGCCAGGATAAGGCACATGGTTTGTGCCTGTACAACAGGCTCACATTACTGCTAGAAGCTAAGAATTTTAACCCATCGTTGATTGATGTCACTAGAAAGTGACAACTTCAAAGGAGTGAGACACCGACCTCTCAGGAGAGACAACATTCCAGCTCCTCTTTCTGGAGAGTTCTTCCCTCTGGCTAAAGGGCAGAAGAATACAGTAAGGTAATGGATTTTATGACCTAGGATATACAAGTAAACCAAGACATCTTCTACTTAGATTAAATAAGTAGACTGAAGCAGAATCAGAAAAAAGCTTAATTGATCCTACAGAGAAATTGCTTCTGTTAAGACATAATAGGTATCAAATAAAATACAATATAAACTCTTTAGGAGAAAAAGTATATAATCTGTTTTCAATCAACTAATGTATATGATTATGTAACTATGTAACTTATGTAACTTGAAGTCTTAAAGCACTTATGTAAGTCGCTCTGGCTAAGAGCGTCTGCCAAATGCTGTAAATGTAAATGTAAACTAGTTCCCTATAAAGGATAAGGGGTAAATTAGCTAAAAACAGCTGTACAGTGGAGATACTTGGTAGAATGCATCTTGTAGACACAGTAGTCGCTCACTAACATAATATTAATATTGCACATGGTGTGGCAGTATTGCACATTCAGCCAGACTGCAAAAGTTGCTGCACAAATTAGTGGCAGCAGGCCAGTTATTGCACAACTTAGAAGTCAGTCAAAGACAGTGATGGAGGAGGAAACAGCTTATTTTGTGGGTGAGGGACATTGGGAGGAGTTACAGAGGCTGATGGCTGTGGGGGGGGGAAGGATTTCCCGTGGTGTTCTGTGGAGCGCTTCCTGCTAGTCGGAGGATTTCCCGTGGTGTTCTGTGGAGCGCTTCCTGCTAGTAAGAGGATTTCCCGTGGTGTTCTGTGGAGCGCTTCCTGCTAGTCAGAGGATTTCCCGTGGCGTTCAGCGGAGCATGTAGTAGGTAGATGATAGCATCCTTAGCCTCAATCTTCTCCTGGTAGGCAAACTGAAAGGGGTCGAGTGCCAATCTTACTAGGGAGTGGAGGACTTAAAGAACAAGGCGCCCAAAAACTTTCACGCAGTGTGAGGTGGGTGCCACAGGCCTGTAATCACATGGGCATAAGGGCGTGTCTCCTTTGGTACCAGCACCAGACAGGATGTTTTCCATAGTACTAGCACATTTTGGAGACTCAGAGTCATGTTGAAGATTTTGAGAAGAATGGTACTGAGCTGGGAGGCGCAGATCTTCAGCACCTGTGGGCTGATGCCATCAGGGCCCAACACTTTAGTAGAATGACGTCCACGTAGTTTTTTCTTAACTAGGTCCTCAGTGATGGTGATAGATGGTGTACAGGAGTCAGTGTTGCAGGTGGGGGGGGGGGGGGGGTGTGTTCGGCTGTTAAGGTGAGGGGAAGTGCTGATTTGACACCACCATTCACTTGTCTTCACAAACAGCTGCTTCCGTACCCTTTTAACTGCTTCCCTGTGTCCAGAAATGAAAGCTCTCTTCTTCAGACAGCCTTTGATGTCTTTAGAGACCCAAGGCTTGTTGTTGGGGAAGCAGCGAATGATCCAAGGACTTACGTAACAGCCATTCAGGTAAGCACTTACAGTATTTGTTAAAATATAATGGTATATAAAAAAACCACTATCTTAACTTACCCCCATGTTGCACTGGGCTGTTTGTATAGTAACCTGAAAGAGGGAATATTCATTACCTGCCAGGATAAGGCACATGGTTTGTGCCTGTACAACAGGCTCACATTACTGCTAGAAGCTAAGAATTTTAACCCATCGTTGATTGATGTCACTAGAAAGTGACAACTTCAAAGGAGTGAGACACCGACCTCTCAGGAGAGACAACATTCCAGCTCCTCTTTCTGGAGAGTTCTTCCCTCTGGCTAAAGGGCAGAAGAATACAGTAAGGTAATGGATTTTATGACCTAGGATATACAAGTAAACCAAGACATCTTCTACTTAGATTAAATAAGTAGACTGAAGCAGAATCAGAAAAAAGCTTAATTGATCCTACAGAGAAATTGCTTCTGTTAAGACATAATAGGTATCAAATAAAATACAATATAAACTCTTTAGGAGAAAAAGTATATAATCTGTTTTCAATCAACTAATGTATATGATTATGTAACTATGTAACTTATGTAACTTGAAGTCTTAAAGCACTTATGTAAGTCGCTCTGGCTAAGAGCGTCTGCCAAATGCTGTAAATGTAAATGTAAACTAGTTCCCTATAAAGGATAAGGGGTAAATTAGCTAAAAACAGCTGTACAGTGGAGATACTTGGTAGAATGCATCTTGTAGACACAGTAGTCGCTCACTAACATAATATTAATATTGCACATGGTGTGGCAGTATTGCACATTCAGCCAGACTGCAAAAGTTGCTGCACAAATTAGTGGCAGCAGGCCAGTTATTGCACAACTTAGAAGTCAGTCAAAGACAGTGATGGAGGAGGAAACAGCTTATTTTGTGGGTGAGGGACATTGGGAGGAGTTACAGAGGCTGATGGCTGTGGGGGGGGGAAGGATTTCCCGTGGTGTTCTGTGGAGCGCTTCCTGCTAGTCGGAGGATTTCCCGTGGTGTTCTGTGGAGCGCTTCCTGCTAGTAAGAGGATTTCCCGTGGTGTTCTGTGGAGCGCTTCCTGCTAGTCAGAGGATTTCCCGTGGCGTTCAGCGGAGCATGTAGTAGGTAGATGATAGCATCCTTAGCCTCAATCTTCTCCTGGTAGGCAAACTGAAAGGGGTCGAGTGCCAATCTTACTAGGGAGTGGAGGACTTAAAGAACAAGGCGCCCAAAAACTTTCACGCAGTGTGAGGTGGGTGCCACAGGCCTGTAATCACATGGGCATAAGGGCGTGTCTCCTTTGGTACCAGCACCAGACAGGATGTTTTCCATAGTACTAGCACATTTTGGAGACTCAGAGTCATGTTGAAGATTTTGAGAAGAATGGTACTGAGCTGGGAGGCGCAGATCTTCAGCACCTGTGGGCTGATGCCATCAGGGCCCAACACTTTAGTAGAATGACGTCCACGTAGTTTTTTCTTAACTAGGTCCTCAGTGATGGTGATAGATGGTGTACAGGAGTCAGTGTTGCAGGTGGGGGGGGGGGGGGGGTGTGTTCGGCTGTTAAGGTGAGGGGAAGTGCTGATTTGACACCACCATTCACTTGTCTTCACAAACAGCTGCTTCCGTACCCTTTTAACTGCTTCCCTGTGTCCAGAAATGAAAGCTCTCTTCTTCAGACAGCCTTTGATGTCTTTAGAGACCCAAGGCTTGTTGTTGGGGAAGCAGCGAATGGATTTTTGAGGCACAGTATTTTCCACACAGAAACTTACGCATTCTGTGACACAGTCCATGAGACCATTTATGTCCTCTCTATGAGGCTTGCAAAGAGCGTCCAAGTCAGTTGATTCAAAACAGTCTTGCAGAGCTGCACTGGCTTTCCCCCTTACAGCTCTGACAGTGGCTGGCTCATAAAGGAGAAGGAATTGCACCAGGTTGTGGTCTGATCCACCCAGTGGTGGAATGGGTGTCCAACTGTAAGCTTCTTTAACAGCACCATACAATAATACAGTGTTATGTTTTTTTTTAATGGGACAGTTCACAAACTAGGTGAAAGTACTTAGCGTCCAGTCTAAGGAGACATGACTGAAGTCACCAGAGTTGAAGACAAATGCATCCAGGTGTTTTGTCTGAAGGCCAACAGTTACCGTATATGGTATGTTCTAAATAGTAATTACTCTTGTACAAGAAATGTGATATCTTTATTGTTACAAATACAATGAGATGACATTTGGGTCATCCTGTGGAAGCCTGAATAAAAACTATACAGGTGAAAAGAAAAATTGAAGGGAAAAAAAAGTATTTGTCAGGAAATTTACAGTTTTTAAACATTAAGTGTTTTGTGTTTAATATGTGTCTATGGTATGTGGTGATAACACCGTTTCACTGTTCTTAATTGTAGGATTAACTGAAGTCTGGGTGGAAAAGGTACAAATTTTTGTCCTGTTTTTTGAGAGTTTTGTGAAACCACCTTTCTGCAGTACATTATCTAATTGTCTGAAGGGGTATGCTCCACCTTGTAGCTAAGCTGTGGAAGTAAACATGAATTCTGTGAAGTTCTCTAAATCTGTTAGCGAACTGTACAACGGAATTATGTGTGAACACTTACGTCCACCAAGTCTGGCTCTTTCCATCAGAAGTGGGTTGGATGTTTGAGATGAAACATCTGTTGAATAAAGGAGCTGTTAAGCATCAATCTGTGAATGTTTTCTGTACTCGAACACTAGAAACAAAGATTTACTTCCTTGCTCTCCAGATAACAGAACCACAGAAACCAGACCCACAATGCCCTTATCACTTAATTATTGTTATGAGATGAAATATTTCACCTATTGATCTTACCTCAGATTTGCAGCGTACAAGCCAAAGGCAACGATTATCCTTTGAAAGTAACAAATAAAGTTAAGGGACACATTTTAAATTGTTCATGTCAACACACATAAACATAAAAATTCAATTCACCATTGGTGAAGGCATGAGGTAAGTGTGCCAAGCACAGAGCTACTGAGCTACCAAAGTTGGCTGCTAGGACGACCCTGTTAAGATGGTCTGGTGGCCAAAACAGTGAGATTCCAGAGTAAGGAAACAGGATCTGGCTACACAAGCTCCAAGGTTCTGGTCCACTTGGTTCAGATAGGTTACAGTCAAACCTTGCGTGCAGAAGTTACAGTAGGCCTCTTATGACTGTCACGATTACTTAAACTCAATTACCTGATTTTAAAAAGAAGCACTGATTAGACAGAAGAATGAAACAATTTTTCTTTCTTGATGACTTGGCAATACGGCAGATTTGGGTCCAAATAAAGAGCGAAGCCACTGTTGTATTGGGATTTTGTTTATTATTTTGACTGTGGGCTACCTTTGAAGTCTGCACCTGGATTTACTGTAGCCACTGTACACTGTCCTGTTATGACCATAACCACGGCTTTCACCGTCCGCCTATCTAGTCCCATCTCTATTCACTCCATTTTGTTACGGCCTTTCCCCTAGACCAGGTCCTAACATAGCTATTTAAAACAAGGGAACGAATTAATAGAACGTCTCAATATTCTAGATAATTAGAATTAATAATTGCTTACAATGCAAGACTTTTACAGTAAGAGTGTGTTTGTAGGTTGAACCCAACCAAAGGTTGCCACGTGCAATCTGAAGAAAAACGAGACTTTGTACACGACAAAATATGCAGGGGCGGGGAGACAAATTGGGTTCAAATTGGGAGGCGGTTTTATTCATTTCAATATAAGGGACGGGTGCTGACTGGAGCCCCACTCAGGAGATAAAGATAAAAACTTTGTCTGTATTGTGGCCACGTTTTACTAATTGGGTCCCACGACGTATTAAATTGTAGTTAATTAAGTCAAAGGGTGGCATGGTGGTGCGGTGGTTACCGCTGTGGTCTAGGAGAAGAGTTTCAGTCTCAGCCATGGCTCCATGTGTGTGGAGTTAGCATGTTTTTCCCACATAGTCATGGGTTTTCCAGTTTCCCCCTATAGTCCAAAAGCATGCTGAAGCTAATTGGAGTTAGCAAATTACCTGTAGGTGTGCATGTGTGAATTCCCTGCTTTGTGCTTCTACGCTCCAGACACCCCATGTAATAGGGTCAGTGCCCATCTGACCCTGTCTTTGTGTCTCTTCCCTGTGTGGCAAGAAACTGTTATCGGCCATTGTCTTTGGTCCTAGTGTATTATTCCTGTTCTCTGCACTGCTAACTGCAACATGGCTCTAAGGATCAAGCACGTGGCACAGAAGCTGAAACCCTTTGATCATGGGTTTGAAGCTGCTCAGGAACCAGCCTCAACTGCTTCATTTAATTATTGCTTTTTCTGTTCTTCCTAATGTTTATTAGTTCTGTGTTTTCTTTGTGAAGCTTTTGCCTTGTTTTATTATGTTACACGTAGAGCTGGGCGACATAACCGAAACTGTTATCGTGATAAAATGTTTCATGTCGGTCGATATCTGGATAAATCATCACAATAAATGTATCAATAATAAATCATTTCTTCTTTCAGTTTAAAGATTGATTTTTATTCCTGATTTAAACTTGAAGAAACCAGATGGCTAGTCATAGTTGTAAACTTTTCAGAAAGTGGCAAACACTTGCCAAACACAAGTAAATGCTGTTTCTGTAACAATTTGCTCCATTTTCTGACCCCACTACATGGGGCTTTGTTCAAGAACGGGCTCAAAACGTGTCCAAAAGGAAACCAAAACCACCACATGCACTAAACAGCACTTTGCATTTCAGGAGTCTGAGAATAAAAAAGGAACAGCTTATTTTAGCCATCACTGAAAAATGCGCATTCATCCTTAGTTCTTAATTGTCAGTGAATTACTATGGACTTAGGGCCCAGATTTTGGTGCTACGCCCCTGCCCATAACACGCCCATAACACCATGACCCTGAATAAGACAAGTAGTTACAGAAAATGCATGGGATTTAAGTCAAAGTGAGAACAAAGTCAAATGACACATATCTATGGTTAACAGCATTATTGGGTAAGTTCGCCAAACCTGAATCTCTGTTCTTTCAACAAAAACTTGCATTGCAGTCATGCTGTGTTATGCTTTGCAATACAGATCAGATACGACGGTACTTTAAAATACAAAAGAATGACTTTATTGTCATTTCTAGCGCAAACAGATTGGCAGAGAAATTTAAATTCACACTTAATGTGAAGTGCTTTCACACAGATATTTTCACTTTTTATTTCAACCCTGGTCGTCTATATGCTATCTTCCTTCCACCATATTTCAGAGTACTCAAGAAGGAAAAAAATCTTGGATACATTTTAATAAAATGATTCAGTTTAATCAAGTAATCATGACAGCTCTAATGTTATATAAATGATTACTCGATTATTCGTAATTATGCCGTTATTAATACTAATAGTAACTGACAGCGACAACGCCAATAAAAATCAGTTAAGATTTGAAAGCTAGTCATGCAGAGACATATTATTTCAAACGATTCACAAACTTTTCCTCTCCACTGTATGTGAAACAGTAGAGGATAATAATGATAATTATGTATTATTATCATAATAATACATTTTTATAGTTTATTATTATTGAGAGATCTCCTTGGGGAAGAAGATCTCCTTTCGCCCCCATCGCACTCTCTCTATGTGACAGCAAGGTGGCCGCAAATAAGTACAGATGGAGAAAACAGTGCAGATTCCTGACTGCTGTCCGTTTTCGGATTACACCTTGGTTGACATACACAGCCATAAATCACTAGCTACATCCCCACAGATACTACTGACCGCATTAAGACGCCACAGTGTGGCTCCCGACTCGTGTCTGTAATATGCCCATGCGTTTCTCTGCATCAAACAGTGCATCGCAACTCAAACTTTCCAGATTACCCAAATCCGATTTTGTCTTTTTAAACCTTTAAACGAGCATGATCCCTAGAATTGCTTGATTTAAGAACATTAAAGGTTTTAAGTAAAATCGACACGTACCCGTCTTCATGTGTTTTATTTCTTTTTGCATTATGTTTAAATGTAACGTTTAAATGTTAGTTTAAAGCTGCACAATTAGCCAGTGGATACGTTTTACTGTAACGTTCTCAAAATGCAGACACTTATTTAAAACTGAAACAGTTATTGAAATTCAACATAATACACAATGTAATTTACTTACCCAAGTATTGTTAATCCCACATAAAGCACAAGAGTCGGCGACCGAACAAAGAAAGACATGTTTTAATAAAAAAAAAAGAAATAAAAAGGTGGCCGGAACTGATAACCCTGCTTCTTACTGAGGGGGGAAAGTTTTAGCACATCCAGTAGCCTCAGCTGTTATCGTGCCTTTCTGCATTGCCCGCATCAGGAATTTGCCTTAAAAACGGAAGACGCTGCGTTTATAGGTGTGCTTCCGCATACCCTCTAGGCAGTTGCAGGGATGGATTATGGGTTGTGT
>JAODUD010000046.1:17187178-17204813 GCA_026784285.1 Stomatorhinus walkeri | reverse complement strand
AGGGGCCCCACGGGCCCCCTGCACCCCAAGGGCCCCTGGGCAGCGGCCCCGCTGGCCCGGTCCGTAATCCGTCCCTGGGCAGTTGTAGTGAAGATGTGCGCAAAATAGTTGGGAAACAGAAATACATTTTCGTTTCATGCCGGATAGATGAGAACTGTATCCGGTTACAAAAAGAGAGCACTAGCTCTGATATTTTACCATGCAAAATGTACGAAACTCTCCGGGCCTGTTTACATTTAGTTTTAAAATTTGTATTAGGCGATCGATTCACAAGCAGACAGCCGAGACACATCGCCGTATCCACCTGTGCCCACCATGCGACTAAGGTGTCCAGCTGACCACTTGAGTTCATAGCAGCTTGGAGTGTTTGGTTTCAGGTCTACTTTCCGCTCAGCAGCAAGCAATTTGAATGTCTATTGGCGAGAACTGGACCGAAGATCTGGAGGGTGATAAGAAGTAACATTACAAATACTCATTTAAATGCATAGAATATGAATGCTTTGCAACTGTTTTGTATAATGTACATTTTAAACTAGAGCCTACCCGATCTTATAATTTGTTTATTGTGAATGGAATTATCGTGGACTGTAAACAACTGGGTAACTCGTATAAGTTTCTTTGTGATAATGATACACACACATCAACACATGCTTTATAAGTCCTTCAATGTCAAATCACCCAGTATGAGAGAAATTTCTCAGGTCACCTTCTCAGATTCCCCTGAAAATCACAGGTGCTCCTATACCAAAGATATGCTCTCTTATAGTTTTGAAACTACAGCCTTTAGAAAACCTAATGAATTTTATTTCATTCATTTTATTCAAAATTTGTTTTTTTTAATTCAGTGTTTTGGTGGAGCCTCCAACATCCATGGCCCCTTTTATATGGAAGGTACAGGTGCGAAACACCGTGAGTAGGGCAAACTTTGCATGTAGAATTGAAGGATCGCATGAATTCCATGAAGGATAAAAGTCGCATGAATTCCAATTTCGCTGTTCAGACTGTATCTGATTCATGACCACATACTGGCCCAAATCGAAATTGAAAAAATCGGATTCCATATGACTTGTTCACATTGTCATTGTGTTGTTCACTTTCTCGTCTTGCTTTTACTCAGGGGGGTATTCCACGAAGCAGGATTAAGGGAAAGTTAATAAGTTATAAAATGACAGTAAATAACAATAATAAATAGTTATTGATTCTGTACACATTTATATGTATTTGTTGTCTGCAGGTATATGCTGAGTTCCACCGCATTACAAGTGTTCCACCGCATTACATGTTCTGCACAGAGCTTGACCGACACACACCACGAATGATCAACGTGTACCGGCAGAAAGCATTATGCATGAATGGGCAAGACAGCAGAGGTGCTACGGGAGATTCCTGGGACTTATGATGTCCAGGTATGTTTATGATTAACTTTGCCATTATCACAACATTGTTCACATTTTGTGAAGAGATTTTAGAATAGTGCAGCCCAAAAACCAATTCAGGAAGTTGACTCAAAATTAAATTAAACAAAGGAGCAGTGTTTACTTAAGGGATCATTGTTGGGAAGATCTGTATTACAGTGAATGACTTTTGACTTGTCAATCAAGGAAGAACATGATTTCAACATGAGACGCACTTTGTCCCTTTGTACACTTCCTGTCTACCTACACGAGGATGACTCAGTTCTTCAAGACCTGCCATGTAAGCACTGTTAATATTAGTACTTTTAGTAATATTAGTACAATTATTACTGTGTAAGCATAACGTTAACAAGCTTAAATGCTCCTTTCAGCATTTTAAATAAGAAATACTTACTGTATAGTTTTGCATTTTTTGCAAAGAAGAGTTGGTGGTTTTAATAATTTTTTCCTTTTGATGAATTTAAACAACCTATGAAATGCTGGACAAAATTTATATTGTGGTTTGGCCTGATCTATGCCTGCAATTTGGAGTATACAAAGAAACTCATCCACACGTTCACCTTCATCCAGGAAATTCTGATGTGTTTGGAGGATAATAAACCATTAAAACAGTGCCTGCTGAGATTTGTTGAAAGACTGAACTATGTAGCAAACTTGAATGTACCTGGGCATAAAGGCTCCATTCATTTCGAGCCTTCATCAAACAGCACTTAAAATAACACTGTCCTTATCTGTACAGTTTGTATGTGGAATATGTTCAAAATTCAGTTGACTATAAATGGTTACTATTTATGCTTTTTTGAATTGAAGGTTGTGTGTTTGCTCTGTTCTCAGGCAAAATTATTTAGAAAAATAAATGAAGGTGCAGATTAATGTTCTGCTACACCATGTTATGGAAGCATGCTCAGGCTGATGATTTAGCTGTTGATGTGTAGTGTTTTCAAGCACTGATAATGATTGTGAGGCATTTAAGGTGTAAACTGCTTGGTGAGAAAGAACTGATATTGGATAAAATGTTTTACCATATTTTAAATATGTTCTTAAAATGTTAACGATTTTCAGTTATGATTTATACAGTATGTCCTTTGATAGCTGTTAATGATAAATGCAAGTTGTTTTAGAACTTGAATAAACTTGAATTGCGACAATGGAGGCTGTCCATATTTTTGAGAATTTATTTTAAATCCATTCATTATATGGAATATGTTTTCATTCAAAATTTAAATAATAATGTACCCTTAGCCCTAAGTTGAAAATGTAAGTTACTCTAGATACGAGTGTCTGCTAAACGCTGTAAATGTAAAGAGTGTCCCCACCTCAAGAGGACAGTCCCACCCAGCACCACACAGCCATGGACATTGTTCTGTTTTTTTGTTTTTTTTTTCTCTCAAATTCAAAATCCTTGAAAACATTGGACTTTTGTTGTTTTTAAACACATTTGAAGCCTGATCAGGGACTGTATGCAGTGCCTGTTGAATAGTAGCTCTTCTGAGTTTAACATCTGTGAGGTTCAGAAACTGGTAGTGGGCTATAATAGGGCCAGATCTCAGACAGAGCCTGGCCACTTGTGGCTCACATATGACCCTGCTCTGGCCCAGATGTTAACCTGATGCGGCAACTGAAAGCGGTCCGCTCAATCGCTGTCATTCTACATTTGGGCCAGAAAGCTTTTGCTATCTGGGGAGCGAGTAGTTTAGCGATTATTATTATTGGAAATCCAATTATATAAGTGAAACAGGTTAGCAGTTAGTGTGATTTAGGCATAAGTATAGTGAGGGACATTTAGTAGGTATAGTATCATGGTTTTGCTTAGATTCAGTTAGAAACATAACTCAAAAATCTAGAGTACCCAAACCATACCAGCAGGACTGTAGGATTTTCCCGAGCTGTCACAAACCACTGGTACATTGCCAGGAAAATACGCAATTAAAATTGATCCAAACACAAAGGGTATAATCCATCCCATCCGCCAACAACCAGTAGCATTGAGGGGGAAGATAGTGGAGAAACTCCATGAGATGGTGAAAGATGGTTACATCACAGTCGACTAACCTACAGAATGGGTGAGTTCCATGGCAGCAGTTTTCCAAAATGGAAAATTAAGAATCTGCATAGATCCAAGTGACTTAAATAAAGTCATTAAAAGAGAACATCATCCAATGCATACCATAGAAGAGGTTGTTTCAGAAATGCCAGGTGCCAAAGTCTTCTCTGTCTTGGATGCCAAATCAGGGTTCCTCCAAACACAGTTAGATTACGCATCATCCTTTCTCACAAACTTTAACACCCCTATCAGAAGATTCAGGTGGCTCAGGTTGCCATTTGGGATAAAGTTGGTGCCAGAAATCATCCAACGCATAATGGATCAGAAGCTTGAGGGCACTGATGGAGTCATAAGCATCAAGGATGACATCCTGGTCGCTGCGCCTATGCTAAAAGAGCATGACGTTATCCTTCGCAAAGTGGGTGAAAGGGCCACAAGTTATAATTTGAGATTAAATCTCAATATATGCCACATTCGCCAATCATCACTGCCATATGTGGGACACCTAATAACAGTGGCAGGCCAGAAACCAGACCCTGCAATGGTTAAAGCAATCAGATGCCTACCTCCACCTACTGACAAAGATGGAGTCCGACACTTCTTAGGCTTCGTGACTTATCTGTCCAAGTTCATCCCAAACCTCAGTGAAGTAGATGCTCCGCTGAGGCGGCTCTTGAAGAATGATGCAGAATTCGCGTGGCAGCCAGTGCAGCAGCAAGCCTTTGCCAAGCTCAAAGATCTGTGCTCACATCCACTGGTGCTTCAATACGCTGATCCAGCAAAGCCTGTAGACATATTCAGTGATGCCATCAGCAGCAGTGGACTGGGAGCCATTCTTCTGCAAGACAATCAACCCATTGCTTTCTCTTCAAGATCTCTAACTGATGCAGAAATGCACTACACGCAAATTGAGAAAGATATGCTGTCAGTAGTTCATGCTTGCACAAGATTTCACAACTACATCTTTAGAAACCATGTCACAGTGTACAACGACCATAAGCCTCTTGAAGACATCTTCAAGAAATCACTCCTGACCACCCTGAAATCACTCCGGACCATCATGCGGATCCAAAGAATGCCCCTTCACCTACAGTGGTAAGACTTAACAGTTAAGTACAGGACAGGCAAGGGCATGGAGCTATCCAACATTCTGTCCAGAGCATAGGTCTCAGACACCACACCTGAGATTGTAAGCCTAGAGCACGTCTCCATGCTCAGTTTTGTCTCAGTTAGTCCACAAAACTATGCAGAATTAAAAGAGCACACAGGAGACCAGGGCTGGCCTTTTTGTAGATGGAATGTCACCATTCCAGCTCAGCCGTATTGGAATTCTAGAAGCCAACTAGTTGTGTCTGATGGCATAATCTCTTAGGGCTTTCGTATAGTCATTCCACCCACCCTGTGTCAGCACATGTTAGGGCTTATCCATAAATCACATCTTGGGATGGTGAAGAGCGAACAGTGAGCTTGTGAAGTGCTGTATTGGCCCGGGATGAATGCCGAAATTGAGCAAATGATAAGAGACTGTAGTATATGCACGGATTTTCAGAATAGATTACCCAGAGAACCCCTAAAACTGACCGAGACACCCTCATTTCCATTCAAAGAAGTAGTATCCGACCTTTTTGAGTCTGAGGACAACAATTATTTCCTAATAGTGGACTACTATTTGAAATACATAGAAGTAGATCAGCTGAAAGATCTGCTTTGCTACTCGGTTTTGTTGCCACGGCATCCCCACAACTCTTCGGACTGACAGTGGCCCACAATTCACATCTGAAGAATTCAGAGACTTCTGCACGGACTATGGCATTATACATAAAACTTCTTCGCCGCACACACCACGTTCAAATGGTGAAGCAAAACGGGCAGTCCAGACAGTAAAGAAGCTTTGGTGTACAGCTGAAGACAAATACCTCACATTGCTGCACCTGGAGTCCCTCCCAAGACTGTAGACATGCTTATGGGCAGAAGACCCCGAAATAAGCTGCCAACCACATGAACACTGCTAGCCCTAGCTATCTGTGACCCAGTAGAGATCAAATGCCAGCTGGACAAGGGCAAGGCCACCCAAAAGTTCTTTTATGACCAAAAGATGGCAAGCAAACCACATGCACGTCTAATGCGAGGAGGTAAGGATACAGCTCTATCCCAGCGAACGACAGTGGTCCTCTGCAGTTGTACTTAGGCTGCACAGCATGCCACGATCATATGTAGTGCACTGCAGAAACAAAGAGTATCACCGCGACGTCCAACACCTTAGTAGAAGCACTTGTAGTTTGTAGTTGCCAACAAATCCCACCATAGGATATACGTCAAGCTTTAGGTAGAACCATCTGGCCCAGCCACGGATAAGGAGCCACATCTTCCAGTTTCCTTAAACTGCTGGAATTGAAGTGCTGGTAACCTCTCCTTCCAAGTTATGAGACAGTCCAGTCAGCTAATGTTCAGTATTTAGTTATTGCTGTACTGGGGCTACTGTGACTAATACTAATACTGCAACTTATGGTATTAGTTATTTGGTAATGTAGAGTGGTAAGCCATTAGGGAACTTCAGTTTTAGATCTATGTTGGCATAATACTGTTTATTAGGTTGTAACTCAGCAGGGAAATGTTTTCTTTCCTTGTTAAGGAGGGAGATGTAATGTACTGCCATCTACTGGCAGCAATAGGCTAATTAATGTGGTGAAAGCACGGTTTGTATTGTGTGTGCTGGGTTTCCGTAGTTGACCGACCGACTACAACGAAGTTGGCTGACTGCTAAGCTGCAGGGCGGTATTCCATGAAAATAGCTAAAGAAAGGCAGACTTTCCCGAAAAAGTCAGACTCAACCTTGCTCCATCTCTAAACTCTGCCTCATGTCGTTCCACAAACGCTGTTCAGCTTTACCTAATCAAGGAACATTCAAGACAGACTTGCCTAGTCTCACTTAGTGCGCACACCCGTGATATTTAGGCATCCCAAATGAATGGATGAACAATAGATCGACCAACTGAATCGGAAAGTGTTTAAAACAAGAGCGGTGCTTCTTTCTGACGCAGAACAAATGCTGCTCATTGAGCTGTATGAAAAATACAAAGATGTAATTGTTAAAGAGGCAATATTGTGGCCATAAACACAGTCAGGGAGTTGATCTGGCAATGAATTAAAGACAGACTAAAAGTTTCGTAAATGTTACAAGGGCTTAGTACAGTCGCAAGGTGGTACAGTGGTTTATGCTGTCTCCTTATAACGCGATAGTTGCTAGTTCGATTCTGTTGGGATCAGAACCTTACAGGAGTCTGACCATTAATTATTAGAACAGGTGCAAGGCCTACCAAGCCGTAAGTAACTCGAAGGACAGCTCCAGGAAACTGGCATTAAGTCAAAATAAGACGTTGCTCGCACCCAAACAGGGCGGCTCGGCCCAGCCAGATGGGGACGCTCATGAGATAAGGAGAAGTGCAGGCGGAAGGACCAAGGCCAGCGAAGGAGAGAAAGAAAACCACACTTTCTACCACCTAATCTAGAGCAAAAGTTAAAACATGTGGCTGTCACATAGCAGGAACAATGGCAAGAGGGGGGAGAAGCCTAAATAGGTTATAAGAGAGCAGAGCAGATAGGTAGTTTAGAGCTAGGCCTACTTGATGCACATGCCGGATGTATGTCAGATAGTCGCTCCCTGATTATAATCAGATTGCTAAATAAACTTGTGGCACTTGCAAACTCCTCCAACGTCTCCGCTGTGGATCTCTACTCATCAACGGACCCGGCGGAGTTCGACTCCAACAATTTCCATAGCCAAACGAGAACCAGCTGGGTTGAGTTCACGTGTCATTAATACTGTATAATATTATTTGATCTCCGTAAAATACTTTCAATCACATCCGTGTGAAATGCTCTGCACAAATAACCGAATCTTGTCTTTGCTATTTTAGTAGTAAACTTTCAAAGTAGACAGTGACGAAACAAAATTTTAAAATATCTTCCTGTTCATCTGTTTTAACAGGTTTTCTTCCAATTTTAGTTATTGTATTTCATATTTGACTTTTGTAAAAGCGTACGCTTTTATTTTACTTTGTTAGTAATATTACGTTAACTTGGTGCTTAATTCGTTTTTTGTTGTGTGCTAGTTTTGCAAGTTAGGTGAAGCTAGCTGTGACCGCAGGAGAAAGAACGTGTGATATTTGTCTACTGTTTTGTGTCATTAGATTTTGTCTTCACAGTTGTTAACTAAAAACGCTAAGAGTTTCTCTCAGTTTCCCTCGATCGTTATTTCTTATTTTATGGAGTGAGATCAGTGTCAAATATATCACGCCTTCGATCTCTGACGTAATTCCCTGTTTTAATTAGAGCTGTAATATTCAGTTCCTTTTTAGGATTCGGCTCCCTCTGAGTCACTCACTAAATTGATCCGGGTGTGCGACTCACTTGAGTCAGTATTGCCAAATGTTTTTCATAGAACAAAGTATACGCGGCTTGTGATGAGAATGAATGCACTTCGAAATAAATGACAAAGTATTAAGACAAGGCATCCAGAGTGGCAAATATTTATTTTCTAGTGGCACAAACCAAAAAGAAATCATACAAAATGTAGACACACATGACAACAAATGGAACAAAAATGCAAAATGTGCAAATTACTTAGAACATTGCCCAAGAATTAAATGTGAAATAAAAGCTGCAAATGAAAGAAAAATGCAAAATGTACTAATTGCTTATTGCCAAAAGGCAAAAAATTAAATGTTAAATATAAAAACACTAATCAAATGGAGAAAAACAGCTAACTGTGCAAATCAGAAGTTGACCAATAATAAAACTCTAAAATAATGCATATGCAAAATGTGCAAATTACTTTTAACATAACAAATGTGTTAAATATAAGAACAACAGCAAATGGAAGAAAAATGCAAATTGCTGAGCATATAGGCTAAAACGAACGGACGAACGTGCGATCCGAGTGTGCTAACCCGCTCGGGTGAGCGGTTCAGAACCGGCTGCATGATTCCGGGTGTAGAGGGAGCTACCAGGCGGATTCACTTATAGCTGTGTGCGATCCAAGCGCGCCAACCCGCTCGGGTGAGTGGTTCCGAACCAGCTGCATGATTCCGGCTGTAGAGGGAGCTAATTCACTCATGGCTGTGTGTGATCCAGGTGCGTATGAAGTTGTATCAGCTATTCTTGCTACTGTAGCTATATTGATCGTTTGAAATGATTATAAGAGGTATGTACGTGATGGGCTTTATAATTTAGTCATGGGGTAGTTAAACCTCGGTGGATTCGGGTTAATGAAGACCTCAGATTCGTGACTCGTGAGTTATTTAACTGATCCGGGTAATTCACCCGGGTGTCATGAATTGCCCAGCTCTAGTTTTAATTACAAAACAAGCAGAAAATTGCGAAGCGCACAGGGATTTCGGAAGCGAGCAGAAAACTAAGCGCGCATGAAACGGTGAATCGAGCGCTCATATCTGCGTTTCAAAACCGAAGTGTTTATCCTGTGCTCTCGTCACCTCTTAATTAGCTCGGTTTTCAGTCACTTTGCGCCCTCGTACTGCCTGTTCTGCTCGGTTTAGCTATGCATCTGCGCTCTCGTATATTTCACACAGATCTCACTTCATATTATTTTTTCTCTGCCATTACTGTCAAGTTGTTTGGATAGCATTGTTGCTAGACAAAGTCGGTACTCATTTGAAAATGTTTAGCAGATTATTCAGTTAATGGTACAAGGCTTCTTGGATTTGTGCATATTTATTTTTTTACTTGTTCGCTTTAAATAAAAGCGCCCGTTAAATAAATAAAATGTAGGCTGGATTAAAATATTTATATTGTTTTTCGTTGGACGTATTTTGTTTAATGTCATTATTCTTATATTAAAAATAGCCACTTTGTGAGTAAATTTTAGCAATCCGCATGTTGAGACCATGAATCTGTTCTTCTGAAAATCTCTCATATAGGTGTTAGACAACTGCCAGTGCAGTGTAAATTAAGGCTGTTCTTGGGTTATACTTGTTCTGTCCACCACAATTTTAGACGTTCTATTCGTATTTAATAATACATTTAAGAAACTTCCAAATTTAAGAAAATGTTATAGACCTATGTAGTAACATGTTATATATTAAAGTCTTTATATTTGGAAATGCTCACTGTATGAAATCTTAGTCCTAGGTCAGCTCTGAAATTTTGAGTCTGTTACACCCAAGAGTGGACCAGTGGACAGTTATGGATGTCTACAGTGGCAGGCAGAAATTCCAGAAGAGGAAACAGAAGCAGAGATGGAAAAAAACGGTCCCGTATGAACTTCACTCACAGTATGGCTCAGCTGCTACTGATAGAACTGAAACTGAAAGTCTCTTGAAGAGTACCTATTATTTACAAAGAAGAAAGATCAATGCTGATCCAATTCCTACTATAGGAGAACTCGGAATGCAGTGGCCACTCTTGTTTGTGCAGAAGTCTTACAGGGGTTTCGTATTTAAAAAATGGAGCAAGCCATTGAAGAATGAGGGAAACTGCTTGTTGACTATTTTAGAAACAAACCAACCAATGACGACATCAAAAAAGTCATAATTCATGAAGATGATGTTTTAAAGAAGAAAAATGGGACCTCATATTCCAGACTGAAGTAAGCATTTTTAAAGATGTGTATTTTCTTAAATGGTATATTGCATAGCAAATGTGTTCATTTACAACTTGACATAGTTACCCTCTGCTTTATTCTGAGTTTTATTTTCTATTTTGTACTTAGACAAAATATTTTTGTGTCTGACTAATTTTTGTCCACTGTGTTGTTATATTGCAGGAGACAATCGCTGTGGCTGATGTTGAGAGTGTACATGCTGCCTACAAAATAGTCCAAGGCTGATAATTCTTAGTATAATCTTACCTTTCATCAGCTCGATTTCTTGTTTCTTGTTAACATGTTTGAATAAATTTTGATGGTTGTTGGTGACGGCTTTAGTAAACAGAAATGGATGATTGGAATTGAAGGCCAGGTGATTTGCCGAGGGGTGCAGCCAACCTTCATGTCTGGGTTAGCAACACTCTTTGTGTGTCACTACAGCTTCAAATTCCAATGTCAAGATGGCACTGCTTGCACTCTTGAATTTATACAAAGGTAAAATTTGGTGATATTGACTTTTCAAAAGTGAATTGCATTAGAAAGTCCTTAGCTATAAACCTTATTAGCAACAAAACTATGCTCATACTCACAGACACACACTAAACTCAGACACACATTCAAAGGCCTTCATAAATATGCCACATGTTTCCAGACCGACACAAATATATCACACACAGACACACATTCACAGACTGAGAAACACTAACACACACAGACATAGCAGGAAAAACATTCACAGATCGACACAAATATACCAAATACAGACACAATCATAACATACTGTACACAGACAGAAAAACACTTCACACTCACAGATAGAAACACAGTCTAACACAAACAAATCGCACACAGACACAAACATACTGATAGATTCCTTCAGTGAGACCTCAGGTTCTTTTACAGATTATGAGGCAGGTTCTTTTAGCTTAAGCAGTTTAATTAAGACAGGTTGAAGATTTTACAGAAAGATGTTTCACACTGCAGGTTCAGTGTCTGTGTCTGTCTCTACCCCCACTGAGGGAAACAGGCCCTTTATGGCCTTTGTACAGACACCTGGAGCCAGGGGGTCAGACTGACTTGGTAGAGTAAGTTGTATGAGAGGTAAAGAACATGATGAGCAAGTAGCAAGGACAGAAAGAAACAAAAAATAAGAAATATGAAAGCTATAGAGTGAACTAAAAAAAAAAAAACTACAAATTAGAGAAATCCCTCAATACTCACAGACAGAATGACACACACATATAAACAAACATACACTCATACCCACAGATACAAACACTCTGACATACACAAAGATAAACAGTAGTTTAGGTATACTGTATTATACTGTGATTAAAGATATTACAGTAAATTACAATAAAAACTATGCAGTGATGAACTGTAAAATAAATATACAGTGACCTACTGTAAAATTTGCAGTACTGTACTGGCATCTGTGCTGCCAGTAGTTTACTGTAAAATATACGGTAACATTTTTTACAGCGTGCTTACTAATAACAAGGTGTAAAGCACTGACAGTGATACCAGCAGCCCAGCAGGTTTTCAAGAGTTGCGAGCAAAGAAATGGCAATACGGAGGGAAAACATGGGCACCAGATCGAGCCCTGACCGTAGTGGCTGGATGTAATGGTGTAATCCTCATCTGTTATTTTGTATTTATTGGTTCTCCGTCTTTTTCATAGTGTTTATTAGTTCTGTGTTCTCCTTGTGAAGCTTGTGCCTTGCTTTATTAAATTCCACGTGTTCCTATATTTGTTGAATTCCTAGTGTGTAATTAGAGTTTCTTACTTTGAGTGTTTGTTGGCGTTTGTTGGCCTATTCTTGTGTTCATTATTATAATATGCTGCCTCCTCGTTCACTTGGCTGTCTGTTGTATTACAGTGCTTGCCCTACTACTATTCTTTGTCAATTCATTGTGTGTGTTGCTGGTGGAATGTTAGGGCAATGGTGTTTGTTCCAGCGTGTTTTTCATTATGTTCCCTTAGTTGCCCAGTTCCCTCTGTCACTTTATGTGTGGTTTTCCTAGTTATTTTTCCGTGTCGAGTTTTTGACCCCTCGTGGTTCCTTTATTTTCTAGTTTCCACTTTCTCTTTTTTTTGTCAATAAGCTCCTTTGTCTTGGAGCTTTTAAGTTCATCGTCACCTTTTTTCCCCGCCTGCTCCATGCCGCACTGCAACAGATGGAACTTTACGGGAGCTGAAGTGAAAAAGACAGACGTGCCGCTAGCTCAGATAGAGCAGCACATGACGAGGGAGCGCACCCACGTCCTCCTGTCAGAAGGTTATTCTGCTCGTCTGATGATGAATTCCAGGTGAGTTACACTTATTCAGCTAAACGATAACTAATATTAAGGGTGTTGCTGTTATTTAGAAGGCAAAGCTTTTCTTCCTGAGGCTCAGTGTCTAATATGGTTTCACAAAATCTCCTGAAGTCATATTTTTGGTACCTTTGTTGCGTAGGCTCTTCTTGCCGTACATTTTGTAGTCGGTGTACCTGGAAACAAAAGTACACTTAACTTGCATCATTTTCAAGAGTGTGAGGTGATTGTGTTACAAAAACAAGTAAAGTAAGTGTATACTCCCTCAATCAACTTACACTCAGTGAGTAGTTTATTGGAAACACCAGCACATCTGCTAATTTATATAATTATCTAATCGGTCAGTCATGTGGGAGCAGTGTACACCATGAAATACATAGATACAGGTCAGGAGCTTCAAGTAATGTTCACATCAAAATGGGGAAATATGTGATCTCAGTGAATTTGATCACGATTTTTGGTGCCAGATGGTTTGAGTATTTCTGTAACTGCTGATCTTCTGGAAGTTTCACACACAACAGTCAAGTTACTCAGAATGGTGTGAAAAGCAAAGAACATCCACTGAGCAGCAGTTCCGTGGACAGAAACAGCTTGGTGATGAGAGGTGTCAGAGGAGAATGGCCAGACTGCATGAATCCATGAACCTAACCTGCAATCCTTGTGTCAACAGTCTAGGCTGGGGTGGAGAATGTGTCGCTGGCAGACTTTGGACCAGTTAATACCATTTGATCATTGCTACCACAGCCTAATTGCTGACCATATGTACCCCTTCCTGACAGTTTACCCACCTTCTAACTGGCTATTCCAACATGATAATCATATCAGAAAGCAAAAATGGTCTCAAACTGGTTTCATGAACATGACTGTGTGCTCAGTGTTCTTCAGTGGTCTCCCCTGTCATATAATCTGAATCCAATATAAGGTTTGCTTCCTACAGCTACATCGCCAAACTGCAATGATTTCTTACTATTGCAGATAGAGAAATTGATACATGCCTTTGTATACAGTAGGTTAGAACACTGTAATGCTCTGTTATCTGGCAGCAGACACTGCTCACTAAATACCTTGCAGTGTATTCAAAATACAGCAGCTGGAATTGTCAAGAAGCAGGAAGTTTGAACACATAAGCCCTGTTCATAGTTCCCCGCACTGGCTTCCTGTTAGCTTTAGAGCTGACGTCAAAGTTCTCCTGCTTACATATAAGGCACTTAAAGGTCCAGCTCCTGCCTATCTGACAGAATTACTTCAAGTTTACAAGCCGCATTGCCCACTCGGGTCAAAGAATGCAGGTTTCCTTGTTGTCCCACATATGAATAAAGTGAGAGTGGGCGGTAAAGCATTCTGCTACAGGGCCCCTATATTGTGGAATGGTTTACCAGCTTGTATTTGGGATGCCGATGCGGTCTCGGTTTTAAATCTATTACTTCAGCTTATTTTACCCGCAACCTAGCACACCGTCACTATGGCTGCTGGTGCTGCTGTACATGTCATTTTTATCTACCTGACCATCCATGTTCTCTGCCTTCCCACATGTCCAGAGGGGTGGGACAACTGCAACCGCAGGGACAAACCGGTTGTTTTCGTTTTTTATTTACTTACTCCTAGCACCCATTTTCTGATTCAGGAGCAATTTGACTCTTTTGAAATGTCTAGAAATCACTGATCAGTACTTTTCCCACTGGAACTGAACACATTGCCTGATTATGTCACAGGGGAATCTTTGATTTTCATGTTACATTGCTAACTAACCTCAAAAACTGGATTTTTACAGTTAAGTAAAGTTGTAAGTGTACGTGAAAAATACCTTTGGCCAGAAAAGTAACAAATGTTTTGTTTCAGCTTTAATTTGCTGTGATACTAACACATATTTTTAGTGGCCGCATGTATGAAAGCTGAAATATCTGTTGTTTTATCAAATAGCCAGCATCATATCAATTTCAAGTTTCATATAATATGCAATAGATGTAAGAAAATGTGCATAAAATAAATAATGTCAAAAGGTGCTTGTAAGATTATAAAATAGCATTTATATTTTTCTAACTACAAAATTTGCTATTAGCTAGATAAACCAAAATTCTAAATTTGGATATAAAATATGGAAAAGCATTTTGTTTTGTCTCATTTTATTTCTGTAAGCAGACTTTACTGTAGGCTACTGTACCGATATGTAGGTCAAGAAAGATGTTAAGAAGATATCAGCCGAAGATTTTAGTAAATGTGAATCTAAAATAAATGTGTGGGAAGGTTTGGGTTGCAGTGAAGTGCAAGAGGGTCTAGCTGCAGACGCCTGTAGAGTGGAGCTCTACCTGAAATACGTCGCCTCCACAGGAAACACGTGATCTTTAAGGACGTAAAGTGGAGCTCCGGTTAGGTTTATGAATAGGGGTAGGGTTTATCTGCTGTAACACAGAGTTGAGGTCACGTGTTACTTGTGGTGGCGACGTATTTCTGGTGGAGCTGCTCTCTACCGACATCTGCAGCTGGACCCTTCTCGTGAGGTGCGTTCCCATAAAAACAGGAACGCCCTCGTCAGGAACGTCCCTCATCGTGTTCATTGGTTCTTACGCCATTACGTTTAACATGAATGCCCACACCAGGAAACAAATTCTGCCGGGGGCTTCCTATTTTGCTTATATGTATTAAAACCATTTTCTCGTGAGACATAACGAATATAAATAGTTCTAATTGGCCTACAATCCATGACTACTACTTAACTTGGTTGAATACCGTTTGCATTATGATACCGTTACTACTTTTTAATCTAACTGCTGTTAAACATGTTTGTTTTAGAGATCGACTGTGGTACATGTGGACCAGAAATACTCATTCCTGATCCTGTTTTATTATCAGTACAGGATCAGGGGTTTTGGGTAGGAAATACCTGTGCAGGACCGGGTTTCGCAAGGACACGGATTATGCACCGGTGATCTGGACATTTAAAACGGACAGGCTACTGCGGAGGTGCCTGTTCCTGCCTCTGGGGCACTGGGACATGAAAATCAGGGCTGATAGATTACGGTTGGCCCCAAAAGATTAAAATATTCAAGACATCAATAAAACAAACACGTGATAACTAAGTGTACTGTAGTCAAGGCTACATATACAGTATGATTTATACAATAATGGCCAAATGTTCATGAGGCAACTGCAGGAACAAACCGTTTGTTTTTTTATTTACACTTTATTGACTTACTCCTAGCATGCATCTTCTGATTCAGGAGCAATGCAAAAACAGTACACAGGGATTTCTCTGTTCTCCCATACTTCTGCAATGACAAGACACGCACTATTTTCTATCATTAACGCGACATTAAGGCTTAAGGAAAAACCACACGTATCAGCCTTCTATGCAAAATATTTTCGCCACAAACCTTGCTTCCGTTGAGGTACTCCAGTACTTTAAAGCCAACGTCATGGGGAGGGCCGTGGGCTGCAATCCGACTCTACAAGTACAATAGCGTCATTGCAGTTGGACTCCCAACATTTAAGGTGGAATGGAAATTTTGAATATGGAGCAGCGAATGAGGAGCCAACATCTGCCTCGTGTTCATCTGGCTTTAAGGAAATGTAATGGAATCACCTGTGGGTTTATGTGTTGAAGTATGTTTGGTAATGTTATATTCTAAATTTCAAGCTAGCCAGCGAATAACGGACAACTGAAACTGATTTATAACGTAAACCTTTACTAATTTTTCGGAAGAAGAAAAGCATACGGTACAACGAGTTATTAGACACTTCCACTCTTTTTTTATATCTTTTTTCCCGGTATTATCTGCATGGTATTATGGGAAATGAAGTTCAACCATCTATCATCAATTACACAATTCAGTCTAATTATAAAATGAAATAATTATGACTAAACAAACAAGCAACTTTAAATATATAGTTGCAACAGGTAATGAGCTGGGTGGAAGTTTGTTTCATTCAAAAAATTTTGATAAAATGCATTATGTTTAGCATTTTCAAAATGATATACAGTGGTCCCTCACTCTAACGCGGTTCACCTTTCGCAGCCTCGCAGTTTTGTGGATTTCTTTTAGTGCAAATTTGCATGCTTTTTTTTTTTACAGCACATTGTGTTCTGTGTCCTGATAGACCATTGTCAAATGTTAATGTTAAGGCCTTAATATGAAAATGTCAATGCCTGTCTGAGAAAAGTGTATAGTGAGGGGTTTTACAGCCTTAAAACATCTATAATAATTATAAAAAATAAAGCTGACTACTTTGCGGATTTCGCCTATTGTGGGTTATTTTTAGAACATAACTCCCGCGATTAACGAGGGACCACTGTATATCTCAACAAATCACTTTGATGCCCACTTTGGTAAATGTAATTAGCAGCAAGTTCTTTCGAGGCAGATTAGTATAACTAAGCCAGTAAGTGGTTAAATGTTCATTTGCTATGTTTTTGGCGTATTTGCGTATGTTTTACAGACACAGCAGTCCAGACAGCAAAATAAACACACAAGGGTCCAGCACAAAGACAGAGGAGGGAACAGGATGGCCAGCACCTCCCTCACCACACCATGTGACATCACTAAAATACCGAAACACAATGCAGAATGTCACAACAGGAGGGTCCCAGGCCTGGCCTGGCCCAGCACCTCCCGCACCACACTATGTGACATCACCAACACGCCAAAACACAATGCAGAGTGCAACGATGGGAGGGTCCCAGGCCTGGCCTGGCCCAGCACCTCCCTCACCACGCCATGTGACATCACCAACACACCGAAATACAATGCAGAGTGTCCCAACGGGAGGGTCCCAGGCCTGGCCTGGCCCAGGACCTCCCTCACCACACTATGTGACATCACCAACATACCGAAATACAATGCAGAGTGTCCCAACGGGAGGGGTCCAGGCCTGGCCCAGCCCAGCACCTCCCTCACCACGCCATGTGACATCATCAACATACCGAAATACAATGCCGAGTGTCCCAACAGGAGGGGTCCAGGCCTGGCCTGACCCAGCACCTCCCTCACTACGCCATGTGAAATCACGAACATACCAAAACACAATGCAGAGTGCCACGACTGGAGGGTCCTGGGCCAGGTCTGGCCCAGCACCTCCCTCACCACGCCATGTGACATCACCAGCATACCAAAACACAATGCAGAGTTCCACAACGGGAGGGTCTCGTGCCTGGCCTGGCCAAGCACCTCCCTCACCACGCCATGTGACATCACCAGCATACCAAAACACAATGCAGAGTTCCACAACGGGAGGGTCTCGTGCCTGGCCTGGCCAAGCACCTCC
>JAODUD010000046.1:17175573-17187078 GCA_026784285.1 Stomatorhinus walkeri | reverse complement strand
ACATCACCAGCATACCAAAACACAATGCAGAGTTCCACAACGGGAGGGTCTCGTGCCTGGCCTGGCCAAGCACCTCCTTCACTACGCCATGTGACATCACCAACATACCGAAACACAATGCAGAGTGAAACGATGGGAGGGTCCCGGGCCTGGCCTGGCCCAGCACCGCCCTCACCTCGCCATGTGACATCACCAACATACCAAAACACAATGCAGAGTGCGAAGACAGGAGGATCCCGGGCCTGGCCTGACCCAGCACCTCCCTCATCATACTATGAAAAATCACCCACATACCAAAACACAATGCATAGTGCCAAGATGGGAGGGTCCTGGGCTTGGCCTGGCCCAGCACCTCCCTCACCACATCATTTGACATCACCCACATACCGAAACACATCGCAGAGTGCCACGACGGGAGGGTCCCGGGCCTGGCCTGGCCCAGCACCTCCCTTGCCACGCTATGTGACATCACCAACATACCAAAACACATTGCAGAGTGCCACAACGGGAGGGTCCCGGGCCTGGCCTGGCCCAGCACCTCACTCACCATGCCATGTGACATCACCAACATACCAAAACACAATGCAGAGAGCCACGATGGGAGGGTCCCGGGCCTGGCCTGGCCCAGCACCTCCCTCATCACACCATGTGATATCACCCACATACCGAAACACTATGCAGAGTGCCATGACAGGAGGATCCCGGGCCTGGTCTGACCCAGCACCTCCATTATCATACTATGAGAAATCACCCACATACCAAAACACAATGCATAGTGCCGCAACAGGAGGGTCCTGGGCTTGGCCTGGCCCAGCACCTCCCTCATCATACCATGTGACATCACCATCATACCGAAACACAGTGCGGAGTGCCACAACGGGAGGGTCCCGGTACTGGCCTGGCCCAGCACCTCACTCACCACACCATGTAACATCACCAACATACCAAAACACAATGCAGAGTGCCGCAACAGGAGGGTCCTGGGCCTGGCCTGACCCAGCACCTCCCTCATCGTACTATATGACATCACCCACATACCAAAACACAATGCAGAGTGCCATGATGGGAGGATCCTGGGCTTGGCCTGGTCCAGCACCTCCCTCATCATACCATGTGACATCACCAACATACCGAAACACAATGCAGAGTGTCACAATGGGAGGGTCCCGGTACTGGCCTAGCCCAGCACCTCCCTCACCACCCCATGTGACATCACCAACATATCAAAACACAATGCAGAGTGCCATGACGGGAGGGTCCCAGGCCTGGCCTGGCCTGGCCCAGCACCTCCCTCACCACAGCATGTGACATCACCAACATACCAAAACACAATGCAGTGTGTCACGACGGGAGGGTCCCAGGCCTGGCCTGGCCCAGCACCTCCCTCACGATGCCATGTTACCTCACCAACATACCAAAACATAATGCACAGTGAAACAACGGGAGGGTCCCTTGCTTAGCCTGGCTCAGCACCTCCCTCACCGCGCCATGTGACATCACCAACATACCGAAACACAATGCAGAGTGCCATGGCAGGAGTTTTATCAGAATTTCTGGACTCTGGTGCTTCCCTTCCTGCCATGCTCCCAGCGGACACAACAGAATGACAGGACTCGACAAGACGATGCCTCAACTGACCGAGGCTGAATACTCCGGTCTCATAAACGAGCCGATTTATTAGCTGCAACAGCCCGAGGTCCAGGAGGATGCAGCAGGTAGCCCTGGACAGCAAAATACCCGCTGGTCCGCTGTTGGAGCTTCCAGAAGTGCCCCTGACTCCATCACAAGAAGTGGGAGGGAAGAAAAAGCGGAAAAGCCAGAGACGTAAGGAGACACCAGAGGTCTTAGGGGCTGTCTCCATCTCCGCTGCCTGCCCTCTTGCCTGTTGGGAGGAACCTCTCCTGATTCTGAGCCCGGCGGTGTTTGTGCCTGACGCTGCCACCGCTTCCCTGCAGCCACCCGACACTTGTCTGCCTGCAGCCACCGCTGCTTGGTTAACACACGAGCGTGCGCCTGACACCACTGCTAGCACCGGCAGCTCACCCCTTCCAGGGAATAAGCCAGGCTTTTAAAGGGGCCAGGTCTGTTGGGGATGCTATCCGGCGGGTCCGCAAGATCCCCAAATGGGTGGTGCCTGCTGCCAAGGCTCAAACCCCTGCTGTGCCCTCTGAGGTTCTTGCTCTAGTTCCTGCTCTGCCCCCTCATGTTCCTGCTCCTATTCCTGTGCTGCCCTGTCAGGTTCCTGCTCCTGTTCCTGCTCTACCGCCTGAAGTTCCTGCTCCGGTTCTTGCTATGCCCCCTTAAGTTCATGCTCCGGTTCCTGCTCTGCCCCCTGAGGTTCGTGCTCAAGTTTCTGCTCTGCCCCCTGAAGTTCCTGCTCCGCCCCCTAGGTTTCTGTCCTTCCGGCTCCTGACCCTCCAGCTCCAGTTTCCCTGGTTCATTACCCTACTCCTGTAACCCCAGTTCCCTTGAACCCTGTCCCGATCCACCGGATCCTGTTCCTGTGTCCCTGATACCCATGGCCCCAGTCCCTGTCCCTGAGGAGGTCCCCGACTGTCAGAACATGGCTCCTCTCCCCTTGGGGGAGGAGGAGCTCGAATGGGACCCCTCGGGGATTAACCTGATGGCCCCAGTGTGCTATTCCGGTGGGTCCACCACAACCACTACCCCAGCATGGCAGATCCCTTCTGGGTCTCTGCCTTTTGGTCTCCCGTGCCGGGGTCGGGCCCTGCCCCCTGACTCGCCTGTGGGTCCTCCGGTTTTGGCTCAGCAGCCACCTGTGGGTCCTCCGGCTTTGGCTTAGCGGTCACCTGTGGTCCCCCTGGCTTCGGCTTGGGGGTCTCCTTCGGTCCTGCCTGTGGCACTTCATCTCCCTCCTCGCCTCCTTCGTTGGTCCCTCCGTCTTCTTCCTCGCCCTCACCGACGTTCCCTCTTGCGCCCTCCTTGCACTTGCCAAGGGTCCCTCCTGCTCCGGTCTCTCAGCTGCCTGCTGCCCCTACTGCTTCCACCTCTAACCTGCTGGGGTTCCCTCCAGCTCCCCGTTTCCCCCCGTCCTTTCCCTTCCTGCTGCCTGGTTTTGTTCCCCCCTCTGTTTCTCCTTAGTTCAGTCTGGGTCCCTTTGTTCCTCCCATTGGTGTTTCCCCTGAGTCTCCTGTCTTGGTGTCCCTGTGCCTGTCTGCAATCTCTGTGGTTTGTCAGTGGTTGTCTGGCTTGTTGTCCCTGTGCCTGTTCTGTGTGTTGGTCCTGTTCCCTGTGCCCCATTAATGTTTATTCATTTGTTTTCCAGGTCTCGTGTCCTTGTGTGGTGCCTTCGCTCCCCTTAGGCGTGCCCAGAGTGAGCGCCTTTTGGGGGGGGGGGGTGGTTCTGTCACACCCTGCTCGTCCGATCCTCTTGTGTACCACGCCCCCCCTCGTTAACCTCGTGTGAAATACCGATGTCACCAGCTGTTTCTTTTTATTTCCAATTGATCCTGTGTATTTCAGTCCGCGTTCGAGTCAGTTTCCCTAGTCCTGTCTTAACGTCTTTGGGTCGCTAATGTCTCGTTTTGCTCCTGATTGTGTCCTGCCCTTATTAAAACCCGAGTTTTATCAGAATTTATGGACTCTGGTGCTTCCCTTCCCGCCGTGTTCCCAGCGGACACGACACCCCCCCTCCCCCCGCCACAATAATACCATTGACCTTAACTAATGGATAATGAATGGAAATAAACACAACTTTCTCTATTACATCACCCCCCACCAAATATCCATGAATTATTAAAATGCGACTAAAACATTCAGATAAGCCTACAGCATCCTCTGTACAATCTCCCAAATCTGCCACATCTGATTACATCTGTGTCAGTGAATGAATTTGCACTTATGTTACTCCCAATACACACAGACTGTGTGATACCAGCCTCAGACACAGATGTAATCCTTGAATTAACAGTTTCCCCAATACCTTCCTCTTGACAGTGTTTTCGCTGATTACACCTCTAACTTCACATGAATAGCCAGTGTCCTTCAGTTGTTCAACCCATTCCCCAGTCCTACAGTGGATTTCACCATCAACTACTGGTTCACCATCACCCAGTTCACTACAAGTAAACAAAAAAAAACACTAAAAGTAAAATTGCATTTTACTTCATTATTTTATTGATCTACCTTTATTAATTGTAGCGCATAGTCAGATTTGCATTTAATTTACCTGGCCAGATATGCCAAACATCAGTATACTCACATCTGTAATTCAAAACATGTAGACACCTTATTCCGCCACTGCAGCACTTCAGCCGTTCCATGTATTCATTAAATTTCACCACCAACTCAATTAATTCATTATATGAATTCATTAAAAATGTTTATACATACGAGGATTGCTAAAACACAAGTGTTTTAGATGGTTGCCTCAAATAGTGGAGGGACTTTAAATTTAAAACAACATTCATAACAAGTTACCAAAATTCGACATGACAGTGTAAGCTGACAACCGTGTGCCCTTGTGTGCGAAGCTGCCTGGGACAGGCTCACGGTTACCCTAAGTAAGATACGTGGTTAGGCATATAGATGGATGCATAGATAATAATGTATTTCACTCGCCCAAGTGCTGCTGGTCCAGGGAGATATGTGCGCTTATGTGAGTGGACTCCTACCTGCAACAGCCACATGCTGTGAGTTGTTCATGATCGTCGACACCATGCCCGTCGTGTGTCTTGCTCGTGCGCCGGGCCAAGAAAGCCAATTAATATTTTTTCTTTCTTGTACGAACGCAGAATATCAACTAGGCCACTTAAATTGGCATAATCGGATATAATTTTTTATTGTCATCAATATCAATAATAATAATGACGACGATTAATGCAGCAGAGCAGCAGCTGAATACGTAGAATTATATCAGGCATAAATATTGCGGTTATAGATGGGCGTTCCGTTTGTTAGGCGGTCCTCGCCTCGCGGAAGTTACGATGCAGTAGACCTATAAAATCTTGTTTTAGCGGCGCAAACGAACTAAAGTTGTTTCTATGTGTCACATCGCATTTCGTCTACGTCTTACAAAGAATTCACGGAATTAATTGATGTTACCCACCGCAGGTTTTTTTGCTAGATTTGATTGCCCTTTCCATGCTCATGGTTTCTGCCAGCGACCCTTTTGCCATTTTAAACATGCCAAAGAGGATCTCCTGTGCCTATCGCCGAACCGGAAGCGAGCAGGTTAGTACTGTGGTGAATTTGACTGTCAAGTTAACTGAAAGTTGTAGCTATATTTCAAACATTTTATTGGCATTTGTAAGCTTTTCAGACTTAAGAACATCAAATAATGAATCACATTCTCTGTAAGCATTTAAGACTGTGTCTCTCTTTAGGCCTGATATAGGAACCTCACAAAGCATTACTTGATAAAGGCTTTTAAACCAAAGACTTGGTGCATAATGCTTTTGTGGTAAAATCACTGTTGGGCCTAAGATATTTGGTCCCTTTCTTGTTTTCAGGGCCTGAAAAAGTTCCCCCTCCTCTAAAGAAAGGAACCCGTCATAAACTATATGTAGCTTCAGAGAAGGATCCTTGCTTTTTGGAGCTGGAACGGATAAACAGAGAGATTGAGACTGTCAAGTGTGAAGTGGAGAAGGAACAGCGGAGGTTAACTCGCTACAAGACTCTTCAGGAAGACATTGTTGGTAGCTGCTCAAGCAAAGCTTTGAATCCCCACAATGGCTCCAAAGGTAAAGAGTATAATGCCAAGAATGTCAGTTCTGCTCGCACACCAGTGTCTGCTGTAGTCCATACACCTGGTAGCAAGTATGTGGTGGATAGCTCACGGCCAAGAACAGATTTGGAGTACGACCCCTTGTCCAATTATTCTTCAGACCTGAAACCCAGCAGTACTGCAGAATGCAGAGTGCAAAACTGTGGTCAAGAAGAGACACCAAGTCATAAAAGGATGAGGGAGGACCTTGGTGAAGACCAAAGGAGGGCCAGACCTGAAGAACATGACTCTGATGATGATGATGGAGTTCTTGTAATAGATATTCCTCCTTTGGAGGAAAGCAGAAAGAGGTCTAGACCCCTAAAGTTGTGTAGTGCAGTCCCAACAGTATTGAAGGAAAGTTCTGAATGTATCATATCTGTATCCTCCCTGCCTGAATTGTCTGATGTTCCAGTCTTTGAAGCAGAGATCTCTACATGTAACACTGCCTGTGTGAAATCAGAAGGGCATCACTGCACTGACATTTCACCTGCCACCGATGCCAATACATCTGGGAAAACCAACATCACAGATGTGTTTGAGGATATATCGAAGTGTCTAGAAAATCTTAGAAGTGAAAGTAAAAAAAACACCCATTTGCCAGAACTTGAGCCTATTCTAGGAAACTCAAGTTTTTGTGCTTCTGATTCCAGAATGTATTTTTCTCCTGCAAATGATGGAACTGTACCAGGTGATCAAACAGGAATGCAGCTGAGCTCCATGGAGACCCAAAGTGGGCTTTCTAATCCTTCTGAACAAGGGAATGGTGTACAGCCAAAAATGACTGCATCCCTTGTTCTTCATGAAAGTAGTCCCCCTGTTCCCTCACCTGTCACACAACCACCCAAGGAGCAGCAAAGCTTTGAGCAGGGAACCCCTCTTGATGAAAACTCACCTGTGCTGCGTGTGTCAGTGGTGCCTTGCACTCGAAAAATGGCGGCACAATTATATTTGACCGGAAAGGCTGATCACCAGAGCAGTAGTCAGTCAGCAGTTCCCACCCACCAGCATGAGCAACATGCAGTTCCTCATAATATATATGAGCCAGTTCCAGGACCTTCCATAAGCACCTCAAGGGCAATTTCCAGTACATTTGATCCATCTGCTTCAGTGTTGGATGAAACCAGAATACAAGAAATTGATCAAACTAACAAATCAAATTTGAGCTCTGAGGAGGAATATTTGGACATGGAATTTTCAGACAGTGACCCAATGGAAGAGTGTTACAGGATATTCATGGAAGCCAACCAGACAGAACCAGCAGACCCAATTTCAAGCAATGCTTCTGTAAGTCCTAAAAGAACCTCCAGCTACAACGGGCCATGCCATATGCTGAAATTCCTCTTCTCTTTGTCAGGTTGAAGCTGTTGATCCTGACCGGTCAGAGATGAAGAAACCCATCCCTGTGCCAGGCTCAAAGAAAAGGGTTGCACATGTGTCCAAGCATGAGGTATAGCAGTTTGACTGTGTGTGAACCCTAATCTCAAGATGGAGGCCAGTGAATGATGTACAAATCACTGATCAGTGTTTTTCCCATTGGATCTGAACACACTGCCTGATAATTTCATGGGGGACTCTTTGATTTTCATGTTACACTGCTAACTAACCTCAAAAATTGGATTTTTACATTTAAGTAAGGCAATGAGTTCTATTTTCAGTTTGTGATTTAAATTTCCTTGATGCTGTGGTTCTAGAACGAGCTTTGTTTCCTTGCATGCTTCTATAGTAATGCCCAGTGTGATAAAGTATTATAAAGCAAGTATCTGCTAAACTGAGGCAATGGGCTCTACTCGGGGGGGCTTGGTGTGATTGTACAGTTTGTAAATAACTTGCAGTAGACAATGAATTGTAATTCAGGATTCTGTGGGTTTGCTCTACAGGTAACTAAAACCAGGCCACAGGTGATGGTTCCGTTCCAAAGAGCGGTTCCCTTGTTAGCCAACCCTCCCAAACTGCAGCAGTTGCAGCAGAAGGCCGCTGTACTGACCGCTGCCGTCAAAGGCGGGCAGGCATATGTGGCAGCCACTAGTGGGCAGAAAAAACAGGAAAATCTGCCTTCTGCTCCTTTGCCAATTCCTGTTCAACCAAGTAAGTTTAAGCATTTTTTTGTCCCTATTGCAGGATCGACTTGAAACTTTGAATGGTAACTTCGCTCTGAAGTAGTGAATCGCTTGGAACTTGGGGCGCCACCACATCACCACTAGCTACTAGTAGTGAACCGCATAGCACAGTGGGAACCACTGCATCGCCTCAAGCTGCTAGTCGTGAACCGCATGGCACAATCGCAGCCGCCATATTGGCCGCAAGTTGCTAATAGTGAACCGCATAGCAGTTGGAGCCACCGTATCCGGCACCAGCTACTAGTATGTTGCGGGGAGCCCATGATTAGCATACTGCCTTTTTAAACACGTTTATTTATCTGTCTCGTGTTGCAGACCCCCATTCTGCTATGCCTTGCCTTTTTGTTTTGACAGCACAACATGTGATTTAAAATTGTACTTGTCTGGATAGTATAATTGTGCAATGGTAGTTTTCAGTAGTGGTTTTCTTTTTTTTTTTTTTTGCACGAGTAAAACTCAAACTCTGCACTCCCATCGTTTGCCTCACCAGCCTGTCTGAATATCCTGCCAGTTGGAGCTGCCCTCCAGTGGGGCAATGTGCACCTTATCATTCCAGATGGCACCATTGCTCTACCCCTGACTCACGTTCCAACGCCACCCACCACGCCATCTGCTCCACCCACCGTACCTGTGCCTCTGCACACCACCCTGACCCATGCCAAGGTTGGCCATCCAATGATGCATGACATTTATTGCCCATACGTACTGTATGTTCATTATGGTTGTATAAACATTGCGTATGTATGTGGCCTCTCACAGCCAATTACAGTCAAGCGAAAGTCAAAGTGTCGCCCAGAGGCCAGTAGCAAAGTTCCGCATGATGTTCGACAGCGTTATGTCAACTTATTCGTTGAGGAGTTCTTGAGGACATCCTTTACTGTTCAAGATGCCTTTGAAAAGGTCTGGGCCTGTGTCATTTTTCGTTGGTCATGCTGAACAAAACATGATTTTCTTCTGCAACTGCTTATGGGAATATCCAGGTTTATCCACGTTGTAAGCTGATCCAGTGTTTAATGGTTTGGTTTAGGCACTTGCAGAGGAAAAGACCATTTATGACAGAAGTGTCAACAAGCTCAAGTATCTTAGTATAGCTGTAAACGTACTGAAGAGATTGAAGAACCAGAGTACTCCCTCTGCCAAAGGTGTGTGTGTGTGTGTGTCCATGACTTGAAAAAGCACATCGGCTTATTTACTGGAGTAATTTAACATATTTGCATTTTTAAGCTGTCAGTAAACATGAATATTATTAATTCCTGTAAAGGAAGTGTGTGCACAGGCAAAATCTGACATTGACAAGAAAGTGTTGTTACATGCAGCCCATCTTGTTTCAGAAAGTGTTGAATCCAATATTCCTGGATCAAGAGGCCATGTTTCTTTCAATCCTCTAGTTCTGCAGCCTAATGGTAAGAGCCAAGTATGAAACTAAACTTTTTTTTTTTTTCTCCATTCAAACTTCTATAATATGATTATCCATGTACCCTTTGTATTAACTTCATATCACATTTTCCTCAGACCCAGGAGAGGCTAATTTGTACACGCACTTGAAAGAACATGTCTTGTCTGAAATACTGCTGAAGGAGAACAACTACCCCCTTGCCCATCCCGAGATACCTGGAAAAGCCACACAACAGGGGAGTATAAGAAAAGGAAGCACTGACCGTAAGTATGGATGGATGGATGCATGCATGGATTAATTGATTGATTGGTGCCTAATATTGACTACTGTAGACGCCCTTGGATATTAAAGCTGTTTAACTCTTGAAAGTGCATTTTGAATTCCACGGATGTTGCCATTGAAACAGCACTGAAGAGGATCTGCTGTCGATGTGGGGCTACATACTCTGTCAGCCCGAGCGGGATCCACACCAGGAAAGAAGAGTGTAACTATCACTCAGGGAAAGTGGTGCAAAACAAAGGCAAGTCATTCTCCTTGGTGTCGGTCACTCATTTGGGGTCCCATGGGCAGGGAAGAGTCGGATGTCGAAGGTGCATTGGGGGACCTGCTGCACTATTGGCTGTCAGGCTAAATCAAGGCTGTATGAAACGCGTGTGCCTCAGCGTAGTATGCTAACGTAGGCACCCTGCCTATACTTAAGAATGGTTATGCTGTTGACAGAAGTGGACAGTAATCAAAGCACACCAAAATTGATGGCTTGGGGCCAAAATATGCCTGTTTCACGTGGTATCTGAGAATTTGTTCCCAATGCAGCAGTCATTGCAGAATGTACACTCCTGTGTTCCAGTGCCTGGCGGTGTAGAAACGTGCTATAGCTGCTGCGAGGGGGCCATTGGGACCCCGGGCTGTCAGGTATTCAAGGTAGTGCAGCGCTCTGCGAGTACCCTGCCTTAAGGTTCGCTCTGTGCTGTTAATTCCTTGACGTTCCCTTGTGCCATGGACAGCTGCATGTGCATGATGCGGTCAGCATGGATGGCTTCGTGAGCAGCACTCCCAGACCCCCCACAGAGATTGGGAGCCCCGGTGTTTTTGCATTGAACTGTGATGTGGTGAGTATCGTTACTCAGCTTCTCTCCAAGGGTCATAGGTCACATTAATACGTGCAGGATAATATTATTAATACCAACATCGCATCTTATGCACATACAGTTCTATCATTGCTAGTGAGCTAGATTAAGATCAGGCTTTTTCATACCTTCATACTATACTGACTATAGCACAGGGCATTAAAGTTTTGCTGAAACATTTTCACTCTGTCATAGGAAAAAAACCTTACCTTGCTTTGCAATATTAATGATTATTCCTTTTCAGCATTACCTAGTATATGTTTAATAATCAGTTTAAAGTTCACCTCCGAAGTTTCACCATGTTTTCAGTGGGTCCCCCACGGTTTACTTTTGCTTTGCATGTGTTACAAATTGCAGTCTTTGTGTCGCTTTCCGTCACAGTGAGGAACTTCCTCACAAACAGACGTGTTGGCGTGTGTGTGTGCTCTCAGCTGCGCCGCTGTGCTTATGAAGTGTGGTGCATGTGTTAAACGGACCTGTTTAGTACCAGAAAAGAATGAGACTGATTGGCCAAACATGCTGAAAATCGTCCAATTCTGGTCGCTGGCATACTCTTCCTAATTGGCATTATCTGACCTTTCATAGTGCTACACTTCCGAAGGTCTGGAACTGCTCAGGGTAACTGTGGTCAACTCAAACCTGCAGGTGATCTATGATGTCTTTGTTAAACCTGACAACGAGGTCATTGACTATAACACCAGGTACAATTCATTCAGAAGTTATTGCTAATAAGCACATAGTCACTGGATTAATCCAGACCTGTTAAGCGAGGTGTCCACAGGTTTTCTGGAATAAGCGAGGAGGATGTGTCCAGTGCCAGCCTCTCTCTTCGGGATGTTCAAAGTGTACTGCTCAGCTTTATCAGTGCTGACACCATCCTGATTGGCCACAGCTTGGAGAATGATCTCTGTGCACTCAAGGTGAGTGTGGAAGTGCTTTAATGTGCTAACTTGGGTTTTGGATGTTTGGAGTTACCACTTACCACTGCCTGTTGTCATTTGGTATGTCTTTCATAGACTTTTCACTTGTGACATTGCCACTGGCTGTGCTTTTTAGCTCATTCACCGCACTGCTGTCGTGACTCTGCCACTGGCTGTGCTTTTTAGCTCATTCACCGCACTGCTGTCGTGACTCTGC
>JAODUD010000046.1:17164686-17175473 GCA_026784285.1 Stomatorhinus walkeri | reverse complement strand
TTTTAGCTCATTCACCGCACTGCTGTCGTGACTCTGCTACTGGCTGTGCTTTTAGCTCATTCACCACACCGCAGTGGACACTGCTGTGGTTTTCCCTCATCGCTTGGGGCATCCCCATAAGAGACAACTCTGCAACTTGGTTGCAGACCATCTCCGGCGAATCATTCAGGAGAGTGGTAGGTTCACATTGCTTAAGTTTCATAAAACCACCCCCCAAGCTTTTAAATATTAAGTTTGAGATTTAAATATTTAATATTAATATATTTGAGTGTGTAGCGCTTACTAAAACGCTCCAGTGTATATTCATTTGTTCTTGATGCTGTTACAAGTTTTGCTTGATCCATCTGGTCTTCAAACATTTATGTACGCAGCACATGCAGTGATGCTCATTCCACATGCTGTGTGATAAACCATCATGAGGCTAACCTCACATCAAGTATTAGTAACAGGTATTACCAGCATGCGTGTACAAACTAAACTAGACACAGTACAAACTAAATCTGGCATTAGTTTAGGTTGTTCGTTGGTTGGCATTTTTAATAAAGTACACAAGATCAAAAGGCACACCTAAACAAAAGTGTGTTAAGGAAATATTTTAATGTTAGGGGTGCTTCCTGGCGCTAGGTGCTCTTTATGCCAGCTGTCCATGCAAAAAGCTGTTTAGGAGCCAGCAGATCCTGTTCTCCTGAGCAGCTTCTCTTGCAGTCGGTGGCCATGACTCTGTAGAAGATGCTACGGCCTGCATGGAGCTGATGCTGTGGAAAGTGAAGGAGGACTCTAAAGTGAAGAGGTGGTGACTGGAATAAAGTCTCTCTTATAAACCTTCCTCCATGTATTCCAGAGCCGTGGCATTAAATTCAGAGTTGTCTTTCTGTTTAGAGGGGCATCCTGAACAACTGTCAGTCAGTTGTTGGATAGGATCCAATGGGCTTTATTTTTGTTTGGTTTTATTTTCTTCTCCTTTTTGTTCAAGTTTTCCTCCTTTTTTGGCATCCCTAATTGTCTATTTGTGCCCTTTGAAAGGGCTAATATGTATCTCTAGACATGAACTCACTAGAAATTAATTATTTATATGTTCCTTTCTTGGGACTGAAGGGAAGTAAAAGCATACAAAACAACTGCAGACTTGAGCTGTTTTTTGACACGTGTCTGACACAGGTTATGAGCCTGCTCTTGTATTTCAAGGCCAGCACTGGAAATTTACATTGGACAACATTTTTTTTTCAAAACATTTACTGCTTTGGTTATTTCAGGTTTACTGTATATCAGGAATTTGAAGAAACAACTTTTGACCTATAGTATGTTTAATTACATGATAATGCTGACGTGTTAATTCAGCTGCACTAATGTTTTGCCACTGTTCATCTATACTCGATGTTTCTTATGTTAGTCTCCAGCAATAGTCGACCAGCATTGATGGGTTCCAATTAGCCTGATACTGTGTTTCACTGGTCAATAACCTGGTGAAACCTTTCACTATATGCTTGCCACTAACTACACCAAGATCAGCCAATGTTGTGGGTCATGCACAAAAGACAAAGCTATAAACAGAGGTTACAGTCTACTGGAAGTTTGTGAAATTTCCATTCCCAGTGATGGCAAATGCTAACTTTTTGCTTTTGACAAGCCCCAAAGATCTCTGACTTGGGGCCTGCACTACGAAACAGGGTTACTGGCTTATTGTGGTAAGTTGTCAGATTTAAGGTAGTCTGGGCAAAATGTAAGAACAAATATGAAGTCCATTTAAACTGTGGTACCTTAAATCTGATAGGTTACCCCAATAAGCCAATAACCCTGCTTCATAGTGCAGGCCACAGGTCTCTTAATTCTGACTCTTATTGGGAATGAATAGCCTGGCATAAACAGTTCAGCACCTGGATCAATGTCATTTTCTACATTGTGTTACGATCTTCCACTGCTTCATCTAAACTCCATCTCTGGTGGCTTCGGTCCTGGCAAACTGTCATCATGCAGCACTGCTCTCATGGCTGAAGGCAGATTGGGGAATGCAACAGATTTAGAGAAGTAGAGAAGCCAGATACATGGGTTCGGGCAGACATAACAGGGAGCTGGGGGTTAAGGGCTTTGCACAAGGACCTGCAGATGTGCTGAGGCTGGGTGAGTCGATTTATTGCCATAGACTTACAAATTCAGATTCTTTATTTTGTATTTCATGTATTTCTTCTTTGAATTACTGATGCAGTTGACACTGCGACTCTATACTGGGTAAGAGGTTAGTTGGATGGAACATTAAATTATAATACATACTCAAATAATCTTATGATACTGTAATTGTTAATCTGGTTTTACATTCAGAGTGTCCTGAATATTTTGTCAGTCAGTCAGCTTGTTTCCAGCTTGAAGCTAGTAAGGCTTCCCTTGTAATCTTAAAGCGGTCCCCACTGATGGGATGCCAGTACCTCATTGGCAGATATGCTCTCACACAGTTAGCTGGCATCTCAAAATGTGTATCTTTGAACTGTGGGAGGAGACTGGAATACAGTACCTAGTGGAAAATCACATAACACAGGGGTAGGTGAGATTCAAGACCTCAAGTTATAAAAATTATACAATATGAACAGCAGCACATGGGTATACGTGTATATGTATGTGTATATTTATCTTCACCTGTGCGCTATGCTCTTGCTGCTATACACCAGAATCAAAAAAATAATCGTGATCTGAATCTTGCACATACACATTATACATATATATTATATTGTGAGCAGTACAACCGGTCCGAAGAAGACGTCAGAAGTTACTTGGTGGTCATGTGACAAGGATTACCGACAGCGGGTTTCCGGGTGCATCACATGACCAAGGTGTCGTTTCCTTGAAGCCGAGCGGTGTTGTGGGACCACGTGACACGAGTGTCAGCGTGTCTATGGAAAAGGAACAGGTAAAACCGAACTGAACAGTGTCTGTATTGTCGCCACGAGTTTGGTCGGCTTGTTTCCCTATTCCGTTTGCGGATTTAGGGGACTCATTTTTTTGTTCAGACCCGATTATAAGGTCGTATTTAGACTGCTTAGGCAAATTGAACGCTGTATTTCAGGCCTCTAACCGGGTTTCTGGTCAGTATATCAAGTCTTATTTTTTTCGTTATTTGGGGCCTAGAGGCCTGACGAGAGCCCCGGTGTCAAGTACATCGGTGATGTCGTGGTGGTGTTTCCAGGACGAACTGAACTGTGCAGCGATGCTTAGTTAGTGAAAATATACACAAAGAGGGTGAAACAATGTGGCGATGAATGTCTTCTCGTTTGTAAATCTCTTATGTGAGATGTGTTTTGTCACGAACGTGTTTATAGCTGCATGATGATGTGTTTGTCACAGCTGGTGGCGCTCATCGGGCTTGTTGCTGTATCTGTATTCCCAGAGAGGCACAAGAACAAGCTACATAAAATCTAAGATCCGCAGCGTCGCCTGCGGATTGTCGGAATCCGCGGCAACTGTGTTTTTATGACACTGGGTGTCAAAATGTAAATGATCAAATAAAGTTACGTTCACTTGCCTGTTTTTTTAATATAAGTAGCTAATGGGTCTAACTTATCTGAATGTATTTTTAAAGTTTATTTTGATTTAACTACATTTCCCCCTTCAATTGTTTGCCAGGTTCATTAAGAGTAGAAATTAGTAGCAAATTCATAACCTGTCTGACATGGTCTGCTACAGTTGTCTGACACATTGTCATATTATGGCTACAATAACATAAGTAAGGTTAGCCAAATTCATCTAACCTGCAGTGTTTTGTACCAGTTTTGTCTCCAAGTCTATACTGAGTGCAGGAGACCTCTTGGCATGACCTGTATATTTTGGCTGATTTCTGGATATTCCTCATTGGTTATCTGCTCTATTTATATTGCTTATTATGTCATAATAGGCATAGGGAGATGTTTAAAACTAATCCCTTTCCTGTCCTACAGTTCATCATTGAGATTTTAATGGTCAATACAAAGTGAGAATTAGTAGAGATTAAATACGCGCAAGCTTGCATACATCAGCAATTTGTGATTCATGTCAGCTGTGTTTAAAGAATATTAATAAAACTTTAATGACCTGTTCAGCATCTCTGTTGTTTTCAAGACTGCAACAATTGTGACCGGGTATAAATTCAAGATTTTATATGTAATGTTAATACTATGTGATTTATAAGTAAATATGCTTAAATGTCAAAACATCTTTTGTTTGCCATTTGCTGTGCATGTTTTTTTATTTTTACTACTTATGAATAGTATGGAGATTGGCCCGTGTGTAAGTGTCCCAAATTGTCCCTTGCAGGTGTTTTTTTTGTTTCCCTTGTAAATATTGTCATTTGTATATACTGTAAATGATGACGTCGGTGGGACACAGCCAAGCTCAGACCAGCTTGGAAGCGACACAGAGCCAGGCACAGACCAAGCAGAGGCCTCAGGTAATACTGATGGGCCCGGAGCCAGCACCTTTACATGGAGCCCATGAGTGCTGCCTAAATGACACCCAGGCATTTCCTATACATTTAATATGTTTATTTTGGAGATGCTTTTGTCCAAAGCAACATGCAGGTAAGGCATACTGACATCTCCCATCTGTAATCACATACCTGGACTAATGGGGCATTTCTTCAGATGGGCTGTTTACTTTGGGTTAGGACATTGTTGGAAGGGCACTGGTTTGAATCCCATGCCTAGCAGGGCCCTTGAGTAAGACCCTTATTCCAGAAAGATGGGTGACCCCAGGCTCCTTCCTCACCATCTTGCCTGTCTTGCCAGAGATTTGCAGAAATGTACAAATGGCAAATAATATATGTGGTTTTATATGCGAGTATATGTAGAGTAGCTTCACTTACTGAGATGTGCACACCATGTCCTGAGGAATTTCTTATTTAGGGTTCGTGTTAGAGAGTTTGCGGTTTTTAGGAATTGAGTTCAGTAATGTCTGTTAAAATGCCAGTGAAGGTCAGTGTTTGAAAACTGAAACAGATCTGGACCACCCCCCAAACTTCACGCACATTTTTGTGGGGTTTTTAAAGGCATCATCTCCAAACAGTTAATTTCTCATGACCCAAACCTACCAGCAGTAAAAGGAAAAAGTGCCTTGAGCTGTTAAAGCTCCTAGTCTCCTGTGAAGAGCGCTTGTGTCAGAGCTGACTGCCCTCTTCCTCCCAGGCCACAGCTGAGCAGATCCGTCTGGCTCAGATGATTTCTGACTGCAGTGACACAGACTTTGAGGAGAAGGTGAAACAGGTACTGTGCAGTCCCATGGCATTCTGAAAAAGCTAAGAGGCCCTTTGCCTCAGTGTCGGAACAAAGGCTACAGCCCGGTCTGAGCAACATTAATGTACTCCAAATGGTAGAAAAATGTTCCTCAGAGTCCATTTCTATACCTTAAAAGTTAGTTACCTGCAGCGATGCTGACAAGCAAATAATAGATGAGCACAGTGGCAGCCTTTCTTATCTGATGCAGCCTTATTCAGTTTTGTCCTTTCTGCAGTTGGTGGACATCACAGGCAAGAACCAGGATGAATCCATGATCGCGTTGCACGACTGCAATGGTGATGTGAACAGAGCCATCAACGTGCTGTTGGAAGGCAGCCTGGACACTGTGAGTCTCAGCTAGGGGGTGGGGTCAGTCAGATGGTCCTGCAAGAGAGCTTCCAGGCATGCAGTGCGTGGTCATGCAGTGAGAAGAGCGGCTTGAGATTGGCTGAAGAAGGGTCTGAAGGACCTGCCTGAGGAAGGAGTATTAAGCATTAAGATCTGACAGTTGATACAGTTGCATGCTTCTAATGGTACACAGCTAGAATAGCTGTTTTAGACTGTGGTGGGTCTGAGATGTGAGACTGGGGATTTGTGCAGATGTCACAGATTGTACAGATGCAAGAGATGTCTTGTTTCATTGTTAATGTCTTGTTTCATTTACAATCAGCTGTTGTCTTTGTCTTACTGCTGCCTCATATCCCAGGATTCATGGGAAATGGTGGGCAAAAAGAAAAGTGTATCTGGGCAGAAGGAGATTGTGCAAGCCAAGGAGAATGGGAAGGAGAACCAGGATCACGGAGGAGAGAAGGAAATGGCTCGCCGTCGGGGGGCGCCATCCCGACGGGGCCGGGGTGCCAGTCGGGGGCGAGGAGGTAAGGGAGGGAGAGAGAGAAAGGTGGGCATGAGTCTGTGCCACTTGCTCTGTCCTGACAGGCCCATCTGGCGCATGCCTGGGGTCATAGCTTAGGAAGGGGTACAGGCTGCTGAATGCAGACCGCTTGGGATCATAGTACATGGCGGCATTATTAGGATGTCCATCTGTCCACCATAGCCTTTTCTCTGTGTTACTCTGGACACGTTAGAGTGGTTTCTGAGTGGTGTTTTGTTTCCGCTGCAGATTTTGTGCCTTCCTGCCTACTGCCCTGCCTCATCTTCCTCTTTCTCTGCCATCCCTTAGGCCATGCTCAGGAGAATGGGCTGGATAGCAGCAAGGGCGCCGGGGCGGAACACGGGCGCCAGGGAAAGAATCGGGGCAGAGGTGGGAGAGCAGCAAGCTGCTTCTGTTACTGCACATTTTCCTTAAATGACGTGAGCAGGACAGTCTAGGAGCTGATGTTTGCTCTCACCTCTTCTTCCCCCAGGGGGCCCTGGCAGGCGTGGGGGCAGGTTTTCGGCGCTGGCTATGGGGTAAGCCTGCGGTCCAGCTGTGCACGCTCCCCTCCCCAAAGAGCAGCAGCTGCACCCATGCAGTAAGCGCCGATGTTGTGGGAAAGCTCACGCTGATGCAGTGCACGCATGTCCTCCTGGGCAGCTCAGGCCTGTGTGCTGGTCTGTCTGGGCTGCTGCTGCTCTGTGTCTAGATTTTGAAGGGTAACAGGTGGGCCTGCGATGCTGTCTTTCAGGGTCAGTTGCTTGTCACCTCAGTCTCAAATTATGTAATTAGTAATGGGGAAAGGCAGGTGCCCCCTCTCCAGATGCTAAGCTGTGGGCATCAGTGCAGCAACCTGCTTGGTCTGCGAATAATATCGCTCTCCTAGAAAGGGACATTGAAGGCAGTTTTGTACCTCAGTGAGTGGACTTGATGTTGGTGTGCTCTCAGGTATGCTGAGCTAACTCTTAATGCAGTGCACCGGTACGCTTCCTGCACTGAAAAGGTGCACTCTGTCCAGCATGGTGTGCAGCGGCTTGCGTATGCGGTGCTGTGTGCTGTGCCGTGCCGTGCCGTGCCGTGCCGTGCCATAGCAGAGTCCTTGGGTGTGTGTGAATGTGACTCCTAGTAACACGGTGGGAATGCAGCTATGCCATCATTGTCGACAGCCTCATCACATGACTTATGGTTCAGATGTGGTTTAGATTGTCACACACACACACTTTCAGTCCTCAATTAAAAATGGATTCCCCCTTCTGTGATTGTATAACTAGGGAGCCAGTTCAGCATGTTTGCTGTATTTTGTGTTTTTGGCTGAAATGTGGAAAGACATGGACAGAATATGTTCATGCAAATGTTTTGCCTCTGGTTGCATTTTTTTTTGTGTGTTACATTATGTCTGCTACGTCTTCTGAGGGTTGCCTCATTAACAAAGCAGTTCTTGCGTTTACTCACCATGTCATATAGCGTGCATGTGGATTGGGCGGAGCTTGTCATCCGAGCCCCAAGCTTGTTGTCAGGCTGTCTTAACCTGTCACCCCCCCAATCTTCTATATTCATTGTTGTTGTTTCTCTCTAAAGCCAGAGTGATAAGGGGACAAGATATGATTTGTCAGGAGACGAGAGGTGAGTGGATCTTGAGTGATATGTACAGAGGTGGTATATTGGGGGGTCAGGTGGACCTTGCAGCTTTAGTGATTTGCCCCCCAGTTGGTGTCAGTACATCTGTACTGTAGGAGTTAAGCAAGTCAGGGGAACATGTGATCTAGAGGCTTCAGAGCAGGACCTAAGTCAGCTCCAGCACTGCGACCCACCCTGTAGGCTCGGTGTAGGTTGATGATGCTGCTACTTGGCTGCCGGTCATCATTTACTCACTATTGGGTCAGTATCTGTTTTAAGGTTGGATTTGCCTACAACTAGAGGGATTAGTCTTACAGCTGCCATTCATGTGCTTTGTGGCATTGTGAGAGGAGGTTAAAAGTAGGGAAATCCAGAGCTGGCGGTTATGCTAATGTGCTAACAGTAAAGCTTGGAAGCCCACCTGCCCGCCCTCAAAGCACTTTGCATGTGACTCGTTCTAGATCTGCATCTACGCAGAGCAAGATCTTCAGCATAATTTTGCTCACAGTAATGCATAGGACATCTTGAACGTAACTTTGCTTACGGTAACGCATAGGACATCTTGAACGTAACTTTGCTCACGGTAAAGTGTAGGAAATCTGTAACTTTGCTTACGGTAACGCATAGGACATCTTGAACGTAACTTTGCTCTCAGTAAAGTGTAGGACATCTTGAACGAAACTTTGCTAAAGGTAATGCGTCGGACATCTTTGCTAAGACTCAGGGATAAAAATGACAGAAAACTCCAGATGAAACACTTTCTGCTAAGTGATTTGTTGAAATTGAAGCTGCTTCTGACCCCACAGGAGTGTCTCCTTTCTACCAAGATGGATCCCATGAACTTGATTTGCGAGTCCTAAATTGTGGAGGGCACACACTCCAGCATTGTTGTAAGGGCTGACATCTGCGTATCACACATTTACTTCGGCCACCTTCCCCTGCAGCACGTTCAACCCGGCGGACTACAGAGAGCCGACGGCAGCTGGCAGCACCTGGGAGCGCAGGAGCAGCGCCAAACCTGAAGCTGGCAACAGTCAGTCAGTTACTATGTTACTATGAAGGTTTCTTGACCATTGTTCTTGTATATTTGCCCTTTTAAAATAACTTGTTTTCACTTGCTGTTTCTGCTGCATTACTAATGAACTGCATTTTTAAAATTAATCTCCTGAATCATTTACCAAGCTGAATCATTTTAGCCTAAAGATGGAGCAAAATATGACACCCCTTTGGTAAAGGGTTTGATTTTCTCTTAAGGGCTTGAGCACTTAGGACCAAGCATAGAAAAATGGTGGAAAATGGGCAGAGTGAGCTGGTTTGTTCATCATTCAGCATGAAAGCCCCTACTCACCTGATGCTTCTGGAGTAGAACCCTAGACGTCTCTGGGTGAATGTGTCACCTGATGCCGCTCTGCCTGTCCGCAGGGCTGCTGTTCTCTGGTGTTGAAGCAGAAAGCTCCCCCAGGAGGTTCGACACGACGCCAGGTGTGTGGCCTCCTCCAGCCCTTCTCGCCTGTGACCTTTGACCTTTTCCAGGCCAAATCGGGCAGCCCTGCTCACTGGTTAACTGCTGCAGTGAAACATCCAGCTCTCGTGTGTGCTCTTAGCCACATGCATATTTTTGCAAGTTGTCGCTGTTATGATGCAGCATAGTATTACTGCAGGAGAGCCCTGATTGGCTGGCAAGCTCCTGATTCTACCACTGGAGTTGGGAGTCTGAACGAGACGCATGTTTATGAGTAACTGAGTGTCCCGATCTTCCCAGCTACCTGGAGGACAGCCACTGAAGACTGGGCCGAGGATGTGAGTATGGGCACGGGGGTGGCTGTTGCAGTCTCGCCGTCTCTGCCCACGCCTTCCCTTTATGCGTGTGCCACTCTGCCTCTACCCATCACAGCTGGCAGAGACCAAGGTGTTGACTGCAGCAAGCGTGGCCTCTGCGCCACCCGCCACGCCAGCCTTCAGCATTGCGGCCGGACAGAGGTAGGTCTCCTGGCGTCAGTGGGGGGAGCACAGATACTGGCCCTGAGTGGCTCCTGCAGGGTGGCTCTGTTAGGTCCTTGAAGTTAAAATATTTCTGGGTGTTTGCCTCTTGCGCATAGTCTCTCAATTTTTATGTCAACGTTTCAAGTCAAAATCAAAGAACTGATAAAGGAGTGATGTTTGCCCCTTCGGCACGGCAGACTCGATCCCGGTGCTTCAGGTTGGTTGGGTGCCGCTTGCTGACTGCAAAGAAAGTGACACCTCAATTAACGGTGACTTTGATGTGATTTGAAATGGGACTTTATAACATTTTTGTTGTAATCCATGGTACTGCTTCAATAAGCTGGCTGGCACAGTAGCAATGGCAGATTACTAGTTCTCGGATAAACGCAGCATGGTTGTTTCTGTTCTTAGCTACATACCTGCGTCAGGTTCGGCGAGCCGTACCCGTGTGCTCTGTCAGCAGACACGTTCTGCCCCTGCAGGATTGACCTGGCAGTACTGCTGGGCAAACAGACTCCATCCTCATCCCCGCAAGCGGAGCCTGTGCCACGGGGCGCCTCTCGACCACCTGCCCCCTCCCAGCCCCTGGTCTTCAGCAGCTCCCAGCACGGCACCCCGCTGGTGCAGACAGCCCCCAGCGCCCCCTGTGGGAACAGCATGGTCAGTACAGCGGATAGACCTATAGCAGGCTGCTATGCTTTGCTGCCTTCATTCTTCCCCTCGCTCTTGGTGGTGATGTCGTTCCCAGCACCCCCAGCCCCATTTTGGCTGTATTCATTTGGCCCCCAGGAGTATTTAGCTTGCAACTGAAAAAAGTTGCTTTTTTCATGCATCTTTGCTCTCTTCCGCTGAATGAAACCAGAGTCCCAGTGTGACACCATTTATTCAGCACCCATATCAGCAATGGGAACAATGCAGCCAATTAACTGCTCCCTTGGACAGTGACATGTGTCTGTAGCCAAACCTAGAAAACTAATCCATGGTCCCCACATTGAGTCCTGCGCACAGTGCGGTCGGTACCGCTTGGTCTCCCTCTGTGTGTTTGGGGTAAACTAAAGTAACTGTGCTAACTAAAGTAA
>JAODUD010000046.1:17131209-17149687 GCA_026784285.1 Stomatorhinus walkeri | reverse complement strand
TACTGTATATTTAAAAACCCGCGAAGTCGTGAATCCGCGATAAGTGAACCGCGAAGTAGCGAGGGATCACTGTACCTAATCTTGATGCTGATGTACATATCAAATTACTTGCAACTAAACGTTTTAATGCTAGTTAAAATGTTATTTACAACTCTCTTTGGTTCCCAGAATGACAATAGAAACGTCCAGCTATTTATGAATCTTCTGTGTCACTTGCGTAGTACAGCAGGAGCAAGCCTTGGGCCTGCACCCACAGGCCAGGCCGGCCACTCTGACGAGCCGTTTTTTTTTGTCAGGGATCCATTCTTTGATGGCTTGACCCATGATGATGACGACGATGAAGATGAGGATGATGACTTTGGCAGTGCCTATGAGGCTAGTCAGCACAATCCCTTTGATGATGCCCTGAGGTTTGGGTTCAGTTTTGGCCCATCTGGATTTCGCATTGAGGAGCCCCATGTGTTTGGCCAAGTCTTGCAGGAAATGGAGGAGGTCTTCTCCTTTCTGAACACGTGGGACCGCCAGCCAGGCTCCCGGCATTTTGGTACTGACTCTTGCTTTCAGGCTTTTCAGACTCTCTACACCTGTACTATTCACCCTGAAACTATTACACACCTTCTCACCTACCGCCTGTTTATTGGCCATTTATTTACATTGTCTGTCTGTTTTTATCTGGAGTTTCTAAAGTGCGTTTACCTTTAACCTATGTAACTCCATAAAATATAGACACGTTTCTCTCTTTATGCGTGATTTTTCTTGTCATTCATTGCTGAATTTGTATTTATGTGGTGCAACGTGGGAAAAGGACCTACTGGAAATGTCACTTACTTGGAAATAAATGGACCATTTGTTTACCGTTCGTTCACCCCCACTCATTTGTACATTTTTCCAGATGTTAAGACCATCTCTCTGCTTTTGTAAGTAGTTTAGTAGGTTTAACGTCACCTTGACTCTGAGGGACATCATTCTCAGCTTCTTGACTCTCCATTACAGGTGTGCCTCAGATTGAGGCCCCGCCCGAGGACAACATGGAGCACAGTGGCAGAGGTGGGAAGCCTGGCTCCCTTAGAGACTTTATGCTGAAATCCCCTGACCAGCCTGCAGCTCCGCCCACTGATCTGCCCCCTTCACGCCATTGGATGCCCTTCTCCAAGGTGCAGCATGCTATGATTTTGAACTCTTATGGGCATTCGTGCCATGTGCCATTGTGACCTTTGCCCTTTACTTTCCCATCTTGACTTTTTCTTCTCCCCGTTCTGATGCTCCTGGCTTGCCAGTTTAATGACCTGTGGAGTGGAAGACTAAAGAAAGAAGAGGAACCGGACACAGTCCGGGAAGACAGAGGTAGATAGTAATCAGTAGCTTGAATCCTCCATAACTTCTGTTGAGTAATAAGTCACCACTCTCACTTTATTTGGTGGCTATAGCTGTCATACTGCTCACACGCCACTGATGGCACACAGCTGAACCATGGGCTGAGCACCATCAGCAAATCTATATTCCAAATGATTTCATTTCCGTTTACAGTACACAGCCAAATCAGACCATTTAACAATAGTCCAGTTCATTCGGACCTGTTTGTGGGACTGCATCCTCTCTCAGCTGAGGTGGAGCGAGTGCTGTGTCGATCACCGTGACAGTATTTGTGTGTGGCTGGTTATTCGGGTTTGCGGGTTGAGCTTTGTTGTTTTATTTAAGTTTTAAAATTATGGGTTCAACAGCAGACACCCACATTCAGGTTTTTGAATATTTAAGTAGACGACCATTAAGTCATCTACTATATGTTTCTCCTCATTTTTGTTTTGCCTGATGCCCCTTGTCACCTGTAGAACACAGGATCTGCCATGGGGGGCATGTAAATCAGAAGAATGTGGCAATGCATTCCAAGGCTGGTCACAATTAATTTAATCACGTTAATCAAAAGTCACGTTTAACAAAACCGTGAGAAAACTGTGTGTTAGGGATTTTTGACTGTTAGGGTTTTGCTTTTGACTGTATGTGTATTAGGGATTTTGGTTTCCAGTGATTATCAAAATAAGACAAAGTGTTTATTGCGCCACATTTGTCATGATGATGCTCCTGTTTTGTTATAAAGACAGAGGACCCCTTTCCTGGAATTGCTTGTCCTCTTTGGTGTTGCAGGGGTCTAATCTGGGATCAGCGCTAAAGCCCCTGTTCACACGCACACATGTGATTGTGGTCCCCTTGTGTGTATATGAGAGGGAGAACACCCATGTCATCATGAGGTTTCCTCCAGTTACCCCCAGCTGTGTGTGTGACTGACACACACCAGGGGAGACTTGAACCCAGGACCCTGAGGTGTGAGGCAGTGGTGCAGTGGTTAGCACTGCACACACAGCTGCGGGTACCTGGTGGAATCCTCATGACAACCCTTTTCCAGTTCCTACGTATTTTTTTATTAGTTGAAGTAAGTTTAGATTTGAAGGACATCCATTATTAAAAGGACAAGTTTTTTAAAGCATAGTCAATGCATATTTCCAAAGTCAATGAGTAATTATGTTAAATATTCATGATTATGGCTTTTCCCACCCTAATTTGGGCTCAAGGAGAGCATGATGGGATATGCGAACAGAACTCCGACCAGTGTACCTGTACTTGCACAAATGGCAAGTGAACCTTCATTTCACCATACCAGAAAAGCAAACGCCCTGTAGTTCCCTCTGTTACAATTTTTGTCCTTATCGTGTCCCCAGATTGCTGGCTCCTGTTGACCCAGGAATAAAATTGCAATCGCAGAACTACGCTTACTTACTCGTCTTTTATTAGAAATTGCCATTCTCTGAACACTGAGCTGTACTGTCTGACAACCGTCTGCAGTGAACCAATGCGGTTAAAGGGAAGTGGAGTGTAAAAGTATGTGACATAAAGCCCTTATTGTCATCCCTGTCTTGAGCCACTGTCATTTCCTCATTAGGTTTCACCATTCGCTGCCATCTCTTTTCAGACTTGGACTCGCAGGTCTCCACAAAGGGTCTGGAAGAAATCTTGAGTCCCTCTCGCACTCCATCTCAGCCCACAGTCAAATCTTTCTCGCAGTCTGTTATGATCACGAAGGTTGTGACACCGGATGGGGTAGGTTGCCGGGGTCGAAGTGAATGTAGCATTGCCAATGGGGAAATGGCAGGTGTAACCATTAATGTGTGAGTTACATGATGCTCTCAAATCATGTGTGTATGTCAGGCGGTGGAGGAGAGGCGTACAGTGAGAGACAGCCATGGGAACGAGGAGACCACAATCACACGCTCAAGAGGTCCACAGAGTCAACAGGAGCCACCAGAGCCTGGTTAGCGTTAGCCTTCTGCTTTTTTTAGGGGGGCAGTAGATAAGCTTTCCCTGTTTTGTTGAGCTCTCTCTTCTGTCACATGGTTTTCAACCTTGTTAGCAATAGATTTAATCACTCTTTGTGTCCCTTTGTAAGCATTAGCCTCATTGACCCCACTGGACCATGTATTTCTGCTCTGTTTATTTCCCGTCTGATTTTTTTTTTTTTTAGGGGTCTTACCTCCATCGGATGGACTCCGGGATGCATCTTCCATCTTCTCTAAGTTTTTTGGGGGGTTTAGAGGCTGAATAAAAGCTGGTACCTAATTTTGTCAGTCTCCCGAAGTTACTTACTTGTATGTGACTGTAGTACTGCGGTGAGTTAGGGCGGAGACCTCAGCCCAGTAGTACACTTCTGTTGTATTAAACCATTTAATTTATTTTATGGACATTAAACGAACAGGGCATAAAATCATAAAAGAGATTTATTAAATGATCTGCTTACTGTGGCATTAGCCTAAGTCACTGTTAAGCGAGTGCGCTTTCCCTGTACCGGCTTGCCAAAAATTCAGGCACCCTTTGTGGAATGATGTAGCCAAAATGTTTCCGCTTCGAATTAGCATTAAATTCGAATAAACAAGATCATTGTAAAATATGAGATATGTGGTGTTTTTTATAATGTAGTTTTTGTACAAGGTGTCACAGTGGTTTTCATTGTTGCCTGCAAGTTCATTCACAAGTTCCTGAGCACAGCGCTGCTCTATTCTTCTCTCCTATAATTACATGCAGTGAGCAATATCTGATATCAGTATCAGTCTGATATCAGTGCCTCTACCATAAGGCAATTTGCACAGAACACCAAAGCCACTTGGAAAATGAATGGAAGGTGCTCAACCTGCATGAATTTCAACCAAACTGGTCTCAATCGTTTGTAATTCGGGAGGGAAGGGGCATTAATATTTGTGAGGTCTATACCTGTGCATTAACTATACACACACGCAACCTGCTAATTATAGCTGTCAAGTTATATAACGCCTGTGTTTCACGAAAAAATGCACAGATAATGTAATCTGAACGTCTCTTTAGTGACACCAGTTGATTCTAAAGTAATACGGTGACTAATAATACATGCAGGTGGATTGCATTGTTTTTTTGGGGCCAGGATAACTGAAATTTACACTGTTAAGTCAAAATTGCCTAAGACACATATTGGTAACACCATGTAGAAAAAAGTGTAAAATGAAAATTAAAAAGGGGTGCATTATTCGGCAAGTCTGATTTCATAGCTGCTGAGATTTGCATCCCCCATTTTTTCACGAGGTGAATGCAATTCTCTGGAGGCATGCGAAACTCAAGGTAAACCATTCCCTTATGAACGTGTCAGCGACACTTAGGCTGACCAGATAATGCATGTCAGGGAGGACACTTCAAGCTACCACAGGTTTTACAAACTATTTTAAAACTGAAAGGCACCTGTGCTTGGCTAAATAGTTCACTTCTTGTGCTTTGACTGATTCGATTGAAAAACTCATCAAGCTGTTACACATTAACATTAGTGGCATATGCATGAATATAGGAGACTGACTAGTCAGCACCCAGCAAGAACTTGGTGCTTAACTGAGATCCAGCAGCTCCTTTTAATTGAAATGGTATTTTACAAATCCTGTCCTGGCTCGATGTGTCCTCCCTGACATGGATTATCTGGTCACCTTAGTGACACTAGGAGAGCAGGGGAGGAAGGAGGACATTATATTGTAAAAATATAGCGAAAAATATGTATGTCTGTATGTATGAATACGTATGTGTGTATGTGTGTGTGTATAGTTAATGCACAGGTAAAGACAAATATTACCCCCCCCCCCCCAAATTTCTAAAATGACTAAGTCTATGTACAGCTTTGTTTGGTGGAAATCAGATGCAAATAGGGGGCTAACTTCACGCTGGTGACATGTAAACAAACATTAATATCTCAGAAACTAAGGTAGCACAAAGGATAGTTTTGACGGCACAAATCAATACAGATGCAGCACACACAATTGCAATCGGTCTGGTGGAAATAACACGCAAATGACGGGGCCAACTTCACACTGATGACGTCACCATGTAAACAAACATTTATATCTCAGAAACTACAACAACACAAACAAAAATACTAATAGCACAATCCGGCACAAACGCAGCACATATGACCGAGACCAGTGGCCTGTACTACGAAGTGGGTTTACTGACTTATCACGGTAAATTGTCGGATTTAAGGTAGTCTGGGCAAAATGTAAGTGAGCGGATATAAAGTCCGTTTGAACTGTGGTAACTTAAATCCGACAAGTTACCCCGATAAGCCAGTAACCCCGCTTTGTAGTACTGGCCACAGTTTAGTTGAAATCTGAAACATTGGGGGGGGGGGCAACACACACTGAACGAAGACCGCAGAAAACCAGCTGGGTCCAATAATGCGTGTCACGTGATTTACATGCACCTAACCAAAGACGCTGCAATTAAACGTCTGTAAGCCTGAGGATGAAGGTTTTTTTTAAATGACAGTAAATAAAGAAATAAAATGACATATTTTAAGCTTTTAAAATATTTTGAATATATAAAATACAATCTCTCGCACCAGTTTGTTACAAATGTGCTATCTATTTTTTCCGTCCAGCAAAATAAAAATGATGAAATACTCAAAAGTAATCAAATAGTAATTAAATAGATTAAATTATATATTCTAAATACATGTAATTGAAATACTGCCCATCTCTGGTTATTTGTACCCTGTAAGCTGATGTGATATCATCTGTCCATATGTGGGCCAACTGTAAGACATTTTGGCATTATATAGTGTTATATAAGAAACATAAAGTACATAGGTACAGATGTATAGTGGAAAACCTGAAGTCAAAGTACAAAGACAAATGATGTCCTCAGAGACAAAGTAAAGATCTAATGGCTGTTTATTCTTCCAGGCCCAATCAGCAGTGAATATTGTCCTTTTTGCGGTAGAGAGTGAGCACTTCAATGCCGCATCATCTGCAGGTCTGCCGTTTTGTATGAGGTCACGTCATCGCCGTAGGTGAATTGTTTACCGAAGGCACCTAAACAAGCCTGGAAGCTCTCATACAGTGATGCATGGGGATCAATGCATATTCACAATGTACCATAAAGCGGTGAAATGCTAGCACAATGCTGCACCCCACCCAGCTTTTGAGGGAGCAAGTTTACAGGGTTATAGACTCATCTCATTCTGCCTCTCCCACCTGTATGATACCCAGACAGTGCAGGTGGGAGGAGACAGAGAGCGACATAAACCTGCCGGACGCTGCCGGTCTCCCATAGTGTCTGAGAGCCAGCAGAAGCCGGACGTCGGCTGATCACAGAGCGGTGAGTGAAGCAGACATTCATTGTTTGCTGGCAAAGTAACATATCAATTTTTAAAGTATTCATTTTATACCACTGCTGTTAAACTACACTCAGTGAAATTAACTTAATGCTAAATAACACATAATAAAAAGAAATTATTTTCTAACAAAGTAATACATTGGGCTCAAATGAGTATATCACAAGTAATTGTAAACTTTCTGTAAAATGTACATGACAAACTGAGACAAAAAGGCTCTACAGTGAGCACAGCTTTCATGTAACAGATTTTATCCATGTAATGCATATGTGCATGTATTAAAACCAGTCAGATGTACACATATTAATCATATGTCCCTACGCATGTCATATGTTTTGAAATGACTGTAAATCATTAAAACACAGGAAGACAGGTATATGGCAGCAGTTTTGTTGTTGGTGTATAGTGGTATAAAATAAGTGTAATAATACCTTCCATCATAATGTTTGGGGTTAACACTTTTTCTACATTCAAATAGAGAAATCACACCATTACAGCAGGTGCTCAGCTGGGGGGGGATCTAGGACCGGTTAAGGGAAGCGCTGTCACTCTTTTGGGCAATAGGTGCAGGTGCTCAGAATCCCCCCCCCCCCCACACCCTGAACATTTTTGCATAACAGGGAAAAGCTTTAAAATATTTATTCTGCAAGAACTTGTACTGATGGTGTTGTTAGTTTGACATGATAAATGTTTCATTTTCCTATTTGTGTTGATATCATACACTAATAAATTAACGAGGCATTATGCAGATTTTTTTGAAAGGACAACAGGTTCTCTGTAGTAAAATGTGTTCCTGCAGATGTTCTCATAACAAGGTGCTGGACACACGGCAATATCCCTGTGTGCCATTGTGATTCCCCTTCAGGTACCAGTGGGATGCCGGAAACTGCACGGTATCTAGGCAGCTGCTAGCACAGAACACATTGCATAGCAACGCACCCCATGGCAGCACTGGAAAAGAAACAGATTCATTAAAAAATAAATTACATCACTTGTTACAAGTCTGCTTACATAATCATGTTGCCATGGAGAGGCATTCCCCGACAATGTGAAATGAAAATTAACATATTAGCTTACTATTATGCCTACATATTGCATTATGAATATAATATAATATAATATAATATAATATAATATAATATACGGCAGCTGTCACCATAAAATTTGCCCAGTTTTTTGTTATATGTATCTCGTTATAAACTACAGTCAACCCATCTGCACATAATTTGCCTGTGCTTGAATAGCCTGCTATTAGTTTTATGGTAATAAATTTATTTATTCAAATCTTGGTATTATGGCGTAATATGTCTCCCTTGACAATGATCTTATGTGTTTCACAAGTAGCCACACAAAGTTTCCACTTATTCTACGGTGGGATTTAAGTCGAATCAACCAGTTTGAAAAAAAAAATACCTAGAACTCGATCTGAATCTCAGAAGTCAAACCGTGAACGGCGACCTAAGATAACTTGTACGCGGGTGAAAATGAGTCACGCGGCACGTCTCTCAGCGGAAACAAAGGGTAACGCTTCAGTCTCAGCCTCGCATTCGCTGTGACAGCATCCTGCATATTTACACTAGCTGAATACATATATTTAGACAGTAAAAATACATTTAGACAATGATAGAAAGTAACAGTGATTATTATTATATAATAGAATACATTTGAAAATAAAGATTTCTTAATTTAATATTAATAATAAACCATTAATATATTTAATAATAATAATATTGTCATGCAGTGCGGGGACAGAATGGAGACAAAGGCGCAGACGTCAGGGTATCCGGGAATACGGGTTTAATTACAGGTAAGGCAGGCAAAACGCAGACGGACAATACAATGACCGGACTGGGGAAACAAACTGAAACGCGGAAGAAATACAGAGGACCAATGACAACATCCAGAAAGAGCTGATCACGTGGGGATTTTACACGGGTTTAACGAGGGGGCGTGGCACACGGAAGGATCAGACAATCGGGGCAGGACACATTGTTTTTTTTTTAACTTTACACATTGTTTGGATACATTTATTTTCTTACTTTACAAATTACTGTTTGATTGTTGTGTTTAGATGTGTTTGGTACAGTATATGATCTTCTTGTTTTATCCGGTTCATTTTGTGTTTAAATGCTAAAAAAAAAAAACTAATTTAGGTGTAATTTTTTTGGGGCCGGGAACCAATTAATTGATTTTCCATTATTTCTTATGGGGAAAATTCGATCAGAACTCGAACTTCTTAGGATTCAATCTAGAGTTAATATTGCACTCTGTCTTACCAACAGCAATTCAGGATTAAGAGGAAACCGCCATGCTTATCCGGGTGGCGACTGTCGCCGCGCTCCACCTGCTGGTCCAGGGACTCGCAGGTGAATGTCCACGCTCTCTGAGTGCCTCCCGTCCGCTGATATTACAAAAAATGCATCATCCTTGATCATTTTATTTCTGAGATATAAATACTGCATTGTTAGGAAAATGACTATTATAAAGCTAAATCTACTAGAAAATAAGCATTTCTAAACAGATTTCAGATTTATTACTGTGGTGGTATTTCAATGTCTCTCTGATGCTGCCTCTGGCTCCTCATATAGTCGGTGATTCTTCGTCTTTTGCTCAGTGCTTCCACAGGATCCTGCACCATCACACATGGTCGCCCATAATGAGCCCCGGCTGCCCTTTCCTCCACTGCCATCGGATTTCAAAGACAAAGCCAGGAAACTGGTAACCCTCACTGCACCGCTGCAGCTTCACACATCACTGAGCAGCACCTGGACCCAGACTTACCTCCCTTTTCCATCCTAACAGATGAACAAGTGCCTCCCAATGGGTAAGATCTGTTTCTAATTCTTCCTCTGCCCTTGGCACAAGTCCCCAGGCTAAGTCCTCTGTAAGGGTATCACAAGCTGACCTGTAGAATTTTGTCGTCCATTTCACTCTGTATCTGTCTGGCTGCAGGACATCCGCCGCTCACCATGATGGACAACATGAGCAGGTGATCCTGCCTCTCACCAGTTACCTGTGTGCGTGTGTTTTCATCTGCACATTTATTCATGAGCTTTTGCACCTCATGGAGCAAAATGTATGTGTTTCCCTGGTTTTTTCTCTCAGTCCATTGGTGCAGAACGGCTCAGGGTTCAGTCCATTCTCCCTGTTCCTCCCCTTGCTCTCCTCCTTGCCTCCACCACTGCGGTCTGAGTCACATATGAATCAGTTTAACGCTACAGGAGACATGCCCTCAAGACCCATGAACTGGGTAAGCCCGACCTAGGCCACAGACATATGAATGAGTGGGTGAATTTCAGCAGAGCTGGCGGATGTTCTTGTGTGCAGTCTGTCCCTCACATCTTTTCCTTTTACTGGCTGGATGGGAAGAACATCACAGAAAGGCTGAAGAACTGCTCCTGCTTACTACAGTCAGTTGAGATCTTGAAGAACGCATCGGTGAGTTCTGCCACTCCATCAATGAGGTGCAGCTACGCAGCCTTGACATCTGCTGTCCAGTATCCCTTTGCTGTTCTGAGGTTCTGCCATCTCTCTGCTCCGTCTCTCTGTCTATCTCTGCCCCTCGTCAGGATGCACATCGTTGTCTCCTGCGAGCCTTTGTGGCCCCTCTGGCCTGGGAGGCCCTGGTGAATGGGTCTGGTTTGAATGCTCAGGAACGGGACCTGCTTCTCTGGGCATCCAAGGTTCTCCTCCAGGAGGTACCGTTACCCAGCTCAGCCTTGCCTGCAGAGTTGGATCACCGACAGCTGTCAGACATGTAAGCTGTACCTCCTTACTGGGGCTTGATAACACTCTCGAATGCCGTACATTTCAGAAGCTGATCCAAGTTAGAGCAACAGTGCTGCAACATCAATGAGAGTATAGGATATTTACATGGAGTGGTACAATAGTAATGCATAATAAGAAATACTGAGTTTAAATAAAAATGTTTGCTAGGGCTCCCCATCACCAGACACCAGTCTGCACACCAGACAGTCAGGGTTTGAGAGAGATTAATGATGTAATGATGCCACATACCCTTGTCAACCACCTTGGGACAAATCTCTTGTGAAGGGCACTAAATAACAAGGAAATTTAGTTAGGATTAGAAGGTCTGTCTCCTCAGGATGGGTGTGTTCAATGAGATGTTCGAGTCGATATCCATGGATCAAAAAGTCAAGATCGTGAACTGGGCCAAACAGCAAATCAGTCAGAACTGCAGGGTCCCACTGCCTTCTGGACCTACACCAGCAGGTCAGCAGAAAGCCAGAGGTCTGGCACATGGATTTAGTTGGCTAATAACAAATACCCCCATAACATGAAAATGCAGTAAGTAATTATAGAATCACTGTGGCCACTCTCACCAGTAGCTGGCACCAAGGAGCTCTGTCTGCCTGCCACGTGGCTCTCCGCAGAGGTCATGGCCATCCTGCATCGCTTCCTTACCATGCTGCCACCCTCGGAGTTTAAAAGTGTCCCTAAAGAGCAGGTATGATGCTCTTTATCCGTATGGAGCTCTGGGTAGTGTTCACAATCAGAGTGTACTGCTATGTTAACATGCGCCTCTCTGTGCCTCTTCATCCCAGCTCTGCCCATTTGTCCAGTCCGACCAGTTTCAAGTCTCTTTCCGCAAACTGGGTGACGATGGTTCCACCCTTGGAAAGACTTTGCTCAGCAGAGTAAAGCAGGACTGTTTCTCTAAGCAGCAGGAGTTCCTCCAGAACCTTGATAAGTGTGTGTTTGACTCTGAATTGGAGTCACTAATGATTACATCACTTCCTGTCATGGTATGCAGAAGCAGCTTCTAAAGCAGCTCTGTGCAGACTGTACTGTGCACCTATAAATGCAATGTGATTGGGTTGCTTGTGTCTATCTTGCATGTTTTTTGCTTCTGTATTTATCTTTACTTGTTCGCTAGACTGGGCCCCCTGACCTGTTTCTATGGCGATGCCACACCTCTCAATGTGTCCCTGATTGAGATCCTGCTGCCCCAGCTTGCTAACTGCAGTAACTCTGACGCTGATCAGGTATTCCTGCACCAGCACCCAGCCTCACCCCTGTCCAGTGTCTTGGCTTCTCATACCTACATCTTCACGCATCCATCTCCTGCTCCAGCTACGGACAGCGCTGGTGAATAAGCTTGTTTCTGGGAAGGGGAACCTGAGCCCGCAGTCATTGATGTGGCTGGGTCCGGCGGTGTCAGCGCTGCCTGCTTCCTGGCTGGCCAACCTGTCCCTCCCCGTTATCCAGAGCAACCTGGCTTCGCTGGGTATGGCCAAGTGGGGGCCAGCCCAGGCCCGGGTGCTGGCGAACACCCTCCTGCAGGGAGCCCAGGTGGGGGTCTCTGCCTGTGTGGCACCTCCCAGTCTCTCCGATTCCTGCTTCTTCTCTGGGTCTAATTGCAATAAATAATACACGTTTCCCACTCCTATTCCATTGCAGTCAGTGTCCAGTAGCGACTTGCTCTCTCTGGGATCGGTGGTGCGGGGGGTACGCAGCTCTCTGCTGTGCAAGGTGGAAGCCCAGGGACTGCTGGGGTCACAAGGCCTGGGCAGACTCAGCCGGGAGCTCTCCACCCTGCAGAAGGTGGCACTACTAAATGGGGTGAGGAAGGGCAGAAGGAAGATGATTCAAAAGCGAGAGACTAGGACAATGAGCAGGCGAGGGAAGAGTCACAACACACAGACAGACAGACAGACAGACAGACAGACACACAAACACTAGGGATGTAACAATACACTGAACCCACAATTCGATATGATTCACGATTTTTTAACAGGATGAGCTGCAGACAAATATATTTAAAAATATTTCTTTATTTATCTTTCTGTGCAAAAGTGTCCTCTTCTTAAAAGTGCAACCTAAATTGAATAAAATACTTAAAAAAAAATCCCAAATAAAAAAACTTCAAATACTGTAAATAAACGCAAACGTTTTACATTAACTGCACCTTCATAATACTTTTATATTGCTTTCATAAAACTTTCAGTATATATTCATATTCAAAATATATTCATTAAGTATTCATGAAACATTTATAAACATCATGTACAGCTGTAATACACACTAATAACAAACATAATATAATATTAACAAACATTATAATTGTATAATCATTAATTGTGATTAATGTATATTAAAGCTATTCAGGGATGTTAGAATGTTAAAGTGTACTTGCATGCTGCTTATGAATGTTCTATGAATGCATTATGAAGGTGCACTTAATGTGAAGTGTTACCAAATAAACTAAGGCTTGCATGTGCAGCTTTTTAGCGTGGTTTGCCCTTTTAATAATCTTCGCTCTGGCGGCAGTGAATTGATGCTGAAGCATGATCGTTGTACTATTTGTGTATGTTATCAGTCTTTTACAATGTTTGCACGCAGTATTTGTCTTGTTTGTGCTTTTCTCGCCGTTTTCGTTTGTGATTACCGGATTTAAGATCGGGGCTGTGTGTGCTCAATTTCAGATTCGCTCGCCACCTCGATCGCATTCGGTCATCGTTACATGCGTAACAGACACACATGTAGACACAAACACACACTACACCGCCACAGCTGATGCTGCTGTCTGGCTGCCTCCAGCTTCACAGAAACATAAGCATGCCGGAATTGGTGAGCGGCCTCCCAGACGAGCTGCTGTCCCATGTGTCTCTGGAGATGCTGGCAAAGGCCAGGCTGCAGTCTGCAGAGCAAGTGAGGGACCGAAGCTGGAGCCGTGCCCAGGTGACAGCCTTGCACCCGTCCACCATAAGGGCACCTGCCCTGGCACAACCATCTGCCCATCCACAGGGGCACCTGCCTGGGCACAGTCACCTGCCCATTCACAACACAGGGGGCACCTACCCTGACACAGCCATCTGCCCATCGACAACACAGGGGGCACCTGCCCTGGCACAGTCATCTGCCCATCCACAGGGGCACCTGCCTGGGCACAGTCGCCTGCCCATTCACAACACAGGGGGCACCTACCCTGACACAGCCATCTGCCCATCGACAACACAGGGGGCACCTGCCTTGGCACAGTCATCTGCCCATCCACAGGGGCACCTGCTTGGGCACAGTCACCTGCCCATCCACAACACAGGGGGCACCTACCCTGGCACAGCCATCTGCCCATCGACAACACAGGGGGCACCTGCCCTGGCACAGTCATCTGCCCATCCACAGGGGCACCTGCCTGAGCACAGTCACCTGCCCATCCACAACACAGTGGGCACCTACCCTGGCACAACCATCTGCCCATCGACAACACAGGGGGCACCTACCCTGGCACAGCCATCTGCCCATCCACACGGACACCTGTCCTGGCACAGTTATCTGCCCTCAGCCGTTCACACTCATCTCTCTGTGTTTGCAGGCTGCCTTCATCATGAGCAAGATTCTGAGTGGGAAGCTAGCTCTGAAGGAGCTGGGGTAAGTGTCAGCGACGTGGTTCCATTTCACTGTACCACCTTATAAGGTGCCCACTGGAGTCCAGATATGTCCTCTGCCTTTTAAGGAAGCTGGGTCCAGCAGTGCAGGGCGTGACCTGTGAGATGATCGATAGAACTAATCAGAGTGATGTCATGGAGATGATCCAGATGCTGGCTCTGAACGCACAGTGGCTCTCCAGAACCCAGGTTTGATCACAGTCATGGTTTTGGGGTTCAGGTGAGGATAAACTTATACAGTGGTACCTGAGAACTCAAATTTAATCCATTCAGAACTCCGGATCGAATCCTAAAAAATTCGAGTTGTGATCGAATTTTCCCCTTAAGAAAATTACATCTAAATTTGTTTTGTTTTTTAGCATTTAAACACAAAATGAACCAGATAAAACAAGAAGAGCATATACTGTACCAAACACATCTAAACACAACAATCAAACAGTAATTTGTAAAGTAACAAAATAAATGTATCCAAACAATGTGTAAAGTTTAATAAAAACATTTTTTTCAAACTGGTTGGTTTGACATCAAATGAGTTTGAGAACTGAGGTATCATTATATTTGGAACTGGGTGTAGTTAGGGTTAAGATAAGGTTGTTATTGTAGCTTTGATGGGAAGTTGCTGAGTATGGATTTTAGGTCTGTTTTTATGTGTGACATATATAAATTGGTGTTTGAATGTGTTTATGACTGGGTTTGTTTTTTACATTGAATGTTAGGGTTTCAGATGTAGTGTTTCACTCTTCCTGAAGATGTTTTTCCAACTAAATGGCTCTGACTCAGTGCCCCTGTCTTGTTTTTAGGCATTGTGTGCCAATGTGAAGCTCTTTTACAACAAGGATGGTAACTTCAGCAACTTCAGCAGCATCGATGTGAACAGCATTCCTGCGGTTATGCTGCTTGAGCTTAAGTGAGTCATCCATGTAAAGCCCATGATCCAGTTAAATTGTATTTGTTACTGATTCAGTAATTTTTCATAGTTGTCCTCCCAAATCTCCTTAACAGCCCTAAAATTATAGCAAGTCTGCCAAAACATCAGTGCTCATGTTTCCTGGAGAAGATGGCCGTCGTCAACATGTCTTCCCTGCCAATCAAATCCCCCTCATGCCAGGCCCTCGCTGATAAGGCTCTGACTTGTCTGGTAAACACTGTCATCATAATCAACCATAGCAGTTCTACTTGTCTAAAGAGTAATGTGCTTCATTCATGCATTCATGCATCATTGAAATGAGCAGCCCCACTCTGCACGTGTTGAATTTCCAGGGAAGGAACCTGTCCACCCTCTCACCTGAAGACATCAGTCACTTGGGAAATCTAGTGTGTGCATTAGATGTTAGGCGTCTCTCTGGATTGAGCCCAGAAGCCACTAACGCCAGTCTGCTGGCACTGGCCAAGTGTCCCACCCTCCGTCGTGACAACGCAGAGGCCATCTTCACACTCCTGAAGACCACATATGGGTGAGTATTCCCAGCCACATTTTTTTCCGTCATGCTCTGACTCCCAGGTTCTGATGAGTGGTTTGTCTCGCTGTCTCCCAGTGACCCCTCAGAATGGACGGTCACCACGGTGATGTCCCTGGGGCCCCTTCTGCTGCTGAATGAGTCCATCCTCACATCCCTTCCTTCTGAGGTGCATAATAAAGAGCTCATGATGCATGAGTGCTGTCATAACTCCCTTTACAGTGTTTAATGTCACCATGCTCCTTGGTCTCTTTCTGTATGTTCCCAGGCATGGGTGAAGGATGCCCTCATGATCATCAAGGACAGCCTGCCCCAAACTCTATCCTCTGCCTCTCCAGAGGTGTTTCCCACGTTGACAGACATTTCTTTCTTGAATAAGAAACTATTTATCCTCACTACAGGATCTGTACCTGCCCGCACTAAACGAGACGGTGAGAAGTCCTACTAGAAAAGGTCTCTTTTACCCAGAATTCTCCTCTGTGCACTTTATGCAGTGTGGAACCATACTACATTTTCTTTACCTTTTGATCGATGCCCCTACCTTCTCACAACCCCAGTACCAGCATTCTCCTCCATAAGCATCCCCACAGTGCTGGAGATCAAGGACGTAGGAGAGAGTAATGTGTACTGGAGTCCAGCTCAGCTTGCAGGCATCTCCCCCCAAACTTTCAAGGATGGGGTGTCTACCCTTGGGACGGTCCACAATTACAGTGCCTTGCAGCTTCAGGCCCTGCGCAATAAAACGATGGAGGTAGGTGGCCTTGGGCATCAGGGATTACCCAGGTACTCCAGCATGCTGATTCCAAGGAGTAGTTGGTCAGGTGTGCTCAGGTACTTGTTCAACCTCTTGTCATCTTGAGACCAGACTACTATAACTGACTCCTAGCAGGTTCTCCCACATCACACCATTGTTAAGCTACCTCCACTGGCTTCCTGTAGTTGAACGGCTCAAATTCAAAGCACTATTGCTTGCCTACAAAGCCAAAAATGGAACAGCACTCTCCTATTGAAAAGAACTTATATCACTCTGCACTCCACCATGCTCTCTCCGATCCTTCAGCACTGCTCGACTGGTTCCACCATCTCTCAAGGCACAAGGAAGACATGCATCTAGACCCATCTTTGTCTTGGCACCTAAGTGGTGGAATGAACTTCCCCTAGAAGTCTGAACAACTGAGTCATTGGGTGTCTCCAAACGATGACTAAAAACTTACCTCTTTCTGAAGGAAACTTGGACTACTTGGACTAGCACTTCCAGGATTATACTCTTATTAAAGAAAAAATTAGTTCTTTCCAACAGTTTTTTAGAGTGATAGTATTCTTAGCTGGGTTCAGTTGAATGAGTACCAGAATGTATTCACTGATGATAATTCTAAGCTCTTATGTAAGTCGCTCTGGTTTGGAGCATCTGCCAGATGCTGTAAATGTAATGTAATGTAGCTGCTGCTGTGTATAAGTAAGGGTTAGGGGCGTGTGCTGATTACAGCACGTTGCTGCACTCACCGCACAATAAACCACCTCAGGGATGAGAACCTGAGTGTAGCTGTGCAGTGTGTGATACCTCAGCACCACATTAGTCCAAATGGACCAGATCTGGATGTAAATTAACATCATAACCAGGACACTTTGTGTATAGCAAATCCATAAAGACATCAGTCTCACTGAATATGTGCAAGTCAATTTAAATAGTTCCATTAGTCTGTCCACAAGCTTTTTATATATTTGCATAGGGACATTTTCCTTGATCTTGTTTTCCTTGAACTGCCATGTATTCCAGCCTCTTATGTTGCTCGTATTCTCATTTCCATCGTCCTTCACTGGGTGCAGGTCTGGGGTCAGCCAGGGCTATTGTCCGAGGAGCAGGTGCAACAGCTGGGCTGTGTCACCCAGAGTTTCCTCCACACTGAGCTCCAGGAACTCAACATCAGCTCCCTGGACACCCTGGAGACGCTCTCCTCATGTGTCTGGGAGCAGAGACAGGTCAGCAGGTTAGAGAAGTGGTGAAATGTGTAATGATGATGATAATGAATATTTGAGTAGTATTTGAATATGATGAATATTTGATAGTGATGAAGGGCAAACATCTATTTCGTTATTATTCCCTGGCAGAGGACAGCAGTGTGGCTTGGGTTTATGAACCGTACTGGTTGCACACCAGCCAAGCTGGGAACCATGGAGATTGTGGGACTGGGCCAGTTTCTGTGTGGACTGAGTGCTAAAGAAATTGGCCAGCTGAGACCAGAGATGTGCAGGTCAGCAGCCCATTCTACAGCGTCCAGGCGCAGTGGGCGGTGGTGCCACCAGCAGTGGCCTTGATGGAGGTGCACTCTGTTGCAGGGAGACGCTGGGGGCGCTGGGCAGGATCCACTGCCCACTTGATGTGGCTATGCAGCTGAAGGTGCAGGTGCTGGAAGCCATCGGAGCACCAGCAAACTGGTCAGCAGCCCAAGTGAACAGTGCAGGGAACATCCTGGGTTAGTTACAGAGCAGTACTACCATTTAGGGCGCTTTCTACAGCACCAAGTACTGTACTTTCAGTACTTTCTCTTTTCCTTTGACTACTGGTTGATATGACAGAGTATCAAAGCAAGAATATTTCAGTGAAACTTTAATGCAGACTCCTATAATATAGCCTACTATAGCCAGACTCCTATAATATAGCCTACTATAGCCAGACTCCTGTAATATAGCCTACTATAGCCAGACTCCTATAATATAGCCTACTATAGCCAGACTCCTGTAATATAGCCTACTATAGCCAGACTCCTATAATATAGCCTACTATAGCCAGACTCCTATAATATAGCCTACTATAGTCAGACTCCTATAATATAGCCTACTATAGTCAGACTCCTATAATATAGCCTACTATAGCCAGACTCCTGTAATATAGCCTACTATAGCCAGACTCCTATAATATAGCCTACTATAGCCAGACTCCT
>JAODUD010000046.1:17073116-17085508 GCA_026784285.1 Stomatorhinus walkeri | reverse complement strand
AATACGTTTAATTAAAATACATACATGTATTTGATATCTGTATGACTAATAATAATAATAATAATAATAATAATAATCAATCCTTTATTTATCCCCATGGGGAATTTCCTTTTTTTTTCCTCTTTGTAGAGCAAGCTGTCTGCAAGGGGCAGCCAGGGGTAGGTATATGATTTTGAGTCATCTAATTGTGTTAATTTCAATTTGCTTTTATAACAGTACGTATCCAGCGCTGGTCTAAAGAGCAAATACAGGGTAACAGTGCATATATAGATCTACGTTTGAACAATCCACTAACAAGCTACTATGTAAATAATGCAGCATTCTGCACATCTTATAACCTGACAACGGGAATCAGTAACTTATTTGCACATTGAAATCTGTTTGCGTTTTAAACAGATGAAGTAACGTACCGATTCATATCGGTGAGGTTCCAGCCCCCGCGGGGCTGCAGAAATGCCGTCTGTTTTTCAGCTCAGCCGAGCCCTGCTGTCCGGACACCCGGCCTTAGCCTCGCTCGGTCCGAACGGCCCACAGGACGGCAACACCGAGGGCCGCTCCCCCGTAAGGGTGAGGTAACAGTCTTCACGTAATGGGCTAAAGGCCGTCTTGGCACCAGGCTATGCCCCGAATAGCCGCCGGTGTGTCAGCCGCACCAGCCGGATAAGGTTGTAGGTTTATTCACGGTTCACTAACGGATTACATATTCAGCTGCTCCACAAGATATAAGCACTAACGCATACAATAAACGGCATAGCTACACTACCTCCGGCGGCCAGTCCTTCGTTTTGCTTTCGTCCGTCTCCTCGGAGACCGACTCTCTGCTTCTCCAGCCCACCGCGTCACTCAGTGCTACCCGCGGCCGCAGCACACTCACGACCCGCCGTCCGAAGCAAGGCGCGGGCTCCGTACCCTAGAAATCATACGCTAACTAGAAACGGCGCGGCCTGCATAACGGATGCGCGACAAAACTGGTTTCACTGGGAATACCCACAGGCACATAATAATTACTATAATAATGATTCTGTTTAAAATGAAAATATTATCCGTTTATATACATTAATAATTTATTAGCAACTTATAATAACAGATACTGGATGGTTGTTCAAATCTTGTGGCCAGAAGAGTGATCATATTTCTGTGGGGCTCTTAACACTGAAAACTCCTTCAGAGCCACTGGGAAAATGGCCTGATACAGTGCTCTGACCCCAAGCTTCCCTCTCACCTGTGTGTGTGCGTCATGGGAGAGTAAGATGGGGTATATGAAACAGGGGTTGGTCTAAGGAGTGGCTATGACCATCTCTGTTGCCACCAGATGTTAAATACTTAAAACAAGCCCTCTTTCTTCGCTTGTTAAACATGTTGGCATAAGGTGGCGCCAGATAGCTGTGAAACGTGGTAGCCAGTGACGTTCCATATGTTGGCATACTGCGACAAAGCTTTATCAGAGCATATGCAAGCAGCATTGCACATTTCAAAGCATGTAATTCACAATAATACCATGGTAGGCCATAAGGCTTAAATGTGCTCACCTTTTTCACATTAACACATTCAAAACTGACAGGTTAATGTGCACATTTTGTATGTGTTAACACGTAATAACTTGTTAATACATTCAAAATGTGCACGGTAACATGTCGATTTTCAGCAATTTAACACGTTAAGGACATACTGATAACAAGGGCTACACGAAGAACAGGGGTGGACTATTAACAGTTGGATACAAAAAACGTAATGAGAAAGGTTATAGGGCATAACCACGAAACTAGACACATGCAATGATAACATAACAATGGTGCAAAACTAGAAATCAACACAGAAATACAAACACAAACATCATAAACATAGAATAAACAGATAAAAGTTTGGGGCACACAACAGCACAATATTCACGATGGTGAGGGACGCTCGGTTACTTAGCCGCATGCTCAGTTCATTCAGGCATGCAACGACCTAGGGAGCAGGGAAGACACAAAGGAATGAAAGGAATGGCTAGAGACCCCTGCTGGCCAAACAGGGAAACAATGACAGGATAGGACGAAGCAGGGACCGATCCTGACAGGATGAATGAACACATAAATACAGCAGTTAAGAAGTAGTGTTCTCAGGCTACGTCAACCACAGAGAATCTGTACAATGACATGTTATATTTGTCACAGTCTTGGGAGAGATAATGTTAAATATAATCCCCCCAGTCAGGTCGGTCAACAGGCCCAATGTTTTGCTACCTCCAACTGCATGGGTGATTTTCGTTTTTCGTACCTTTCCCAAACGTGTTGTTGTAGAGTACATTCTTACTGTACTCTATTCCACCTGAAAAGGCTGCCACTTTCCCAAAACAGAGATTCCATTTCCATTGCCAAGTCACATGGTCCGGTGTCTGTTGTAACAGCCAGAGGTTGCTGTTTCTGGGGCTCAATAGCCAAAAAAGAAATGAGAGAGAACTTAAAAATGATGTGGGATAGTGGGATGATGATCAACCAGGGAGGGGGGTGCAGTCAATAAGACTTGTAAAACTTACCAACTAGGCTAGGGGGATGCCGGTAAATTGATCAGTGAGATTTATAGATGTGGGGTGGTAACAGGGGTGGTGACCGCTTAGATATGCTCATAAGCATAGAGAAAGACAATAAACGTGTGATTCATGAGTGTGATGTGTCTACATGAAATTCCCGGATATTATACAGATTATTCATCCACAGACTTAGACAATCATCAGAATTGAGAAAGTTTAACATTGTGACAAGCTGAGCTTGCTTGCTCCTGTATATAAAACTGGAATGTGATTTTTTTGACAAACAGAAGCCTCCTTTGGCAAAGAGCTTTGTATTATAGGCATATCACAAACAAACAAAATCAGTTTACTTTGCTGTCCTCCCAGACCACAATGAATTGTCCCATATCAATTCTCTGCTTATTGTATTCTCTTTAAAATGTTTACTTATATGACTCGTGATCAGTAAAATGAATCAGCCTGAAGCTTTTAATTCTTTCTTGTGGGTATAAATAGCTGGTTAAACAATATTCCATCTAATTCAGTTTGTTGACCTGTCCACAGGCCACTGTTTTACAGGATTTATGTTATGTTACTAACTTTCAAAAAAAAATTGGAAGGTGTTTTACCAGGTCATATTTAATTAAAACAAAGTAATAATATTTCATCTATTTCAACTGCTTATCCAGTACCTGCTCAACAAGAACTTTGAGTATAATATATTTTATGTGGGGGTGTTGCTGGAAATTTAGGGCCCCATGTAACCATATCATATTGGGCCTCCAACCCAGACCAATCCAATTCCGTTCCACATTTTTTAGGCCACTGCCACTCGAGGGCCCTTGGAATCGTTCTAACTCTGTCATAACCTTTTATGATGCCCTCAGTCTAGGAAGCACGGGAGAAAAGGCAGGGCAGACCTGGGATGGGATTTTTTACTAAGTAGTGGCCTTCTAAATGCTTCTTCCGACTGATGAGAAGTTTTGAAGATTATGATGACAACTGTAATGATCAGCCTATTGGGAACCTGCCACACTGAAACGGGGGTGAACACCACCACATGGGGCAGTGTCAACCAACCACCAGTGAATAGCACTTTCTTTTAATCCAAGCATACGAAACAAATTTAAAAATTGTTTGAATTTTCTTCTGCAGCTCCTAATCACATGGAGGTAGCGCAGACTTCCACTGGGACAAATTCCAACTGCACAGCCCTTGTCCTGTCATGTATGATCATCTCCATACCACTGTATGATCTTTAACAGTGCGGAATTCTAGAGTAGGAGAGATTCCACTGCCGAATTAGAGGTCTATTTCCAGAACCCACACAATGCATGGAGGTAAGGTGATTATATCTAATGTATACCTTTGTATACCTTTCTTCTACACTAACAAAGAGTCCTTCCCAGTGAGGTAATATAATGCATTATCAAAGCCAGGGTCCATTGCTAAGGTGTAATCTTTCTTGGTACCTCCTGCTCATGCCACTCAAAGGCAGTGCACCTGACCCTTATCTGACACTCACCTTGCTGCTGGTGAGTTCCTGCAGATGCATTAAGAAGACATGTTGGGTTTGAGGCCGGTTGAGTTACATTGGTGGCCCATCCAACATGTGCAAGCTGGTGAACAACACCCCCAGCCTGGTTGTGCTATTCTAGGCAGGATGCACTGATATTCATCTGTACTTTTCACTGAGGTCTTTCTTTGATAATAGTCTGTCTGGCCCCATAACCACAAACTAAACCCCAAATAACATAACTCTATGGGTCAGTGAAACAAAAAGAATCCTCACAGGCCATATGATGTTTGAACTTCTTGGTGAGGACTAAAACATTCCGTAACGTTCTACATTCTTCATATATCTCAGTAGCCAGACACTTACCAAATTGCCTCTGAGGAGTCTTCCAAGTGTAGAGGGTTATGATTGGGGCAATTTCTGATATGGCTCAGGGTATCTGGCTCTGCAAGCGGACCTCCAAGACGCAGGGAAACATTTGTGGTTGGAGGCAGACACTCCAGCCACCATAAAAACTTCACCCAGCTCCAAAACGAGAGTCAGGGCTCTTCTGCTCTCCGTGGGAGTAGCTCTGCTGCAGCCGCCTACAGGGAGGATCCAGACATGATGAAGGGGATGGGGGAAGCCCTCGGGAGCCTCATCTCCAGAGGAGTCGTAACTGCTGGAGAGCCAGTCGGGTCAGGCCTGTTGGGGATCGGAGCTGGTGTGGTGCTGAGGCATCACCTGCTGCACGGCGGCATTCGGGTCCTAATCTGAGGTGACCCATCCAGGTAGGTGTGTGGAATGTCCTGCCTCTCCGGCATGATAACCATCTTCCCCTGCTGTCTAGGGAACTTTGAGCACTCTGCATCTCAGTGACTGCACTCTCTGAGGTATGCAGGCCAGAGAGTCGCCAAATCTCTGTAGGTGGTTCCAGCCGTTATTGGTTTAAAGCTGATCCTCCAGTTAAGACGTTGGACACCTCTGGGTCCGTGGTTCTTGAGACTGATCCTCCGATTAACTGTGAGCGACCCAATTTCACTGAAGCTGCACGGGTTGCAAATCAGCCAGGTATAAGTTAGGCTGCAAGGACCTGTGGTATCTTGGGTGAACTTCTCCAGGCTGATGGTAAGGCTGTCCTCTTGGCATTGCAGGCAATCTTTGCTTTCACTTGGGAGACGGGCATCATCCCAACTGACTGGAAAATGGGATTTGTTGTCCCTATCTGGAAAGGGAAGGGTGATCACCTGGATTGCAGCAACTACAGGGGAACAACACTGCTCTCAGTGCTGGCTATGGTCCCAGTTTGGGGCTGCGGTCCTCAACAGGATCTGTGATCACTTGCTTGCCTAACACACGACTGGAGCAGTGTGCTTTTACTGCCATCGACCGCATCCTGGCACTGGGGGTGCTCATCCAGCGCAAATGTGAATATTGGCAGAGTTTTTTGGCAGTGTTTGTTGAATTTTGAAAAGCATTTGACTGAACTGCCTTGTGGGACATCCTGAGATTCCACGGTATCCACCTGAAGTTGCATTACGTCACGGCCAGCCTGTACAGTGGCATTGTGAGTGCTGTGCAGAGTGGGGGCAGTACCTCTGTGCTCTTCCCACTGAATTCTGGGGTAAATCAGGGGTGTGTTCTTGCTCCTACTCTGATCAGTGCTTGCATGAATTAAGCGGTGGACAGGGTCGTGGAGTCCAGTGGCTGTGGGACATCTGTTGGTGAGGAAAGATTTACCTTATCTTTACTCCCTTACCTCAGCAGAGACTTTCATTTGATTGATGACTTTTCCTATGAAGTCAGGAGATGGACTGGGACAGCATGGGGGGTCATGAGGTTGCTGGAAAGGGGTGCTGGTGCGAATGTCCATGTCTTCAGAGTTCTGTTGCTCCCTGTGTTGCTGTATGACTGCAAGACATAGACTCTATCCAGTGACCTGAGACAAAGACTGGACTCTATCCAGTGACCTGAAACAAAGACTGGACTCCTTTGGTACTGTGTCTATTCGGAGAATCCTTGGGTACCACTGGTTTGGACCATGTGTCGACCTTGGGGGGGTCATCAGAATCCCTGTCTTGTTGACAAATCAAGTTGTTAGAAGCAATCAGTTTGCGAGGCATACTACTTGATAGTTTGTTTTCCCTTATTTAGAAACTTAAAATCATATAATTTAATTAAATCTTGTGGACGGTTTAGTCCTCTTTTTCCAACTTTTCAGGCTGTGTCCCCTTCCAAACACAGCGAACAAGTTCATAAATCCATCAGTGTCTATCAGAAAACATTTCCTGTCACGACTGCTTGTTTTAGTCCGCAGCATATGGATAGCAGTCAGATTTTATCTCACACTGTCATGTGCAATGAAAAACCTTCCCTAGACTCATAAGTAAAATTGTAACAGTATTGCATGTGTGCTGACAGTCCTAATATTGAATTCAAATTCAAAAGATTTTATCGGGAATTTTTATCAGTGTATTTTGCAACAGGTCCACAAGGGTGTTGCATTATATTCAGCACTTTGTCTGACATCCCTATTATTAATTTCAGAAAGCCATTTATATTTTCTTTTCAAAAGTCAACCTCAGATCATATGTCATGTTGACATCAAACTTGAATGGTGCATTTCTTTTGTCTGTCTGGCATTTCTATGTTACCATATAGTCATGCACTTTTGTTATTGTTTGATCAAAAACATTATTTGTAACATATTACAAATTTAATGTAGAATATAGAATTTAAGATCCTTAATTACCTTGAGTTAATCACAAGGAAAGCATCTTACCCTATTTTTTTCTCACACTGTATTGTTTAGTTTTATTAAAGATTGCAGAAGAGCTTGAATCATGTTTGTTAAATGTATGACGTCTTCACCACATGGGCACACTTTCAATTAAATAGTAAAGTAAATAACACACACTTGGGCACATGTTCTGTATGAGAGAGACACCTATAGATGAAAGTTTGTTATTCTCTAGGTTGTTTACTTTATGGCATTGTGAAATTTGAAAACAATAGAAAATGACACTCCCTACACCCATCAATTTGTCTTCACACAAGCAAATATAAATTGTTTGCTGTGGTTTTCTTTTCATTGAATATCTGAAACCAATCAGGATTTATCATTCATTTAATCCTTACTTTCTTTTAAACGCTCAGTCAATTCAGACGAATTATGATTTTATGTCAGAAGAAAAACCTTCAATATTTGTTGATGTCAGTATCTACGGTCCAGTAATAAATGTACCATTTCACATAATTGTGTTATTTTAAATGGGGTTCTTTTAAAAAATGAGAAAGGGGTTGATAAGTGTTTATCTCTTAAAAATCTGCATGCTGTGTAATTCAGTTTTAAGTATCATTTTAACGTTTATTAATATCCATTCAAACTATAAAAAGACGTCCTTCTTATGATTCTTATTGCGCCGATGATTTATAAGCTGCAACTTCCAGAGAACATTCATGTTATCAAGAAAATTATTACAAAATGAAGTAATCCACAAAATTTAGTGTAACTTCTTTAAATAATTCTCAGCCTCCAGGGTGCTGGCGAAGTCTTTCCAAGACAGGACATGAGTTGTGGGTCTGTCTCCCAGACCGTCAAACATGCATGGTCTAACCTGATTGGCTTATGAGTGGTGGGTGTGTCTCCCAGACCGTCTAACATGCATGGTCTAACCTGATTGGCTTATAAGTGGTGACCCAGCAGAATTTAAGGAACGCACCTTAAGGCCACTTACCATTAGGCTAATTGTCCAGATCAGGTGAGTGACGTCTAGTTGTTTCTTTCAGCTCTCTGTTCCAGAATCCTACCTGCCAGTTATATATAGTTATAAAGTACCTGTTTCCTTTCATACTTTCTATACATAAAATGCTTATTAATAGAATTTTATGATTTTTCAGTTTTTAACGTAACATCTTATGGTATGTATATTGAGTCTGAGCATAAGGAGCCACAAGTTATCCTTCTTAGCTTTCGTAGCTTAAGGCAAGCCCGGCTTTCCTTTAAACCTGTTTTGACATTACACCCTATGCATTGTGGTCCAGAAATATTTTCCTTGCAGGATTAACTGAATGACGTAAGTCGCTCTGGCTAAGAGCGTCTGCAAAATGCTGTAAATGTAAATGTAAATGCGCGTTAATCTGGAAGACTGACTATGCTGTATCATTTCAGCCATGGGGATCAGAGGGCTACTCTCATGCTGTGCAGCACTGCTGCTGTGTGGTAAGTACTGAAGGACACTGACTTCTGTTTCTTTCATCATAATTTTACCTTGATGATCGTCCAAAATTGTAGCAGAAATCACAACTTGTTAAATGATCATTTCTGACTGAAATAACTTGCTTCCTGCAAGCAGAATGGAATGCTTAATAAAATCACACATCGCTACAAAGAACGGTTTGTTTTTCCCTAAAACACTCATACATAGTCAGAACACAGCATCTAGAGCCAGCTGACATTACATGATATTAACCATATTAACATTTGACCTTTAGTAGTTTTCAGTTCGTTAAACTGATGAGAACCCCAAACGCATTTCTTCATTCTTAGCAGTTTGCACAAAAAACACATTTAATATCATGCTTTTGGTGAAATGGATTAAACACTGGTGGCACAGTGGCAGATGCTGCTGCCTGAAGCCTCAAGGGTTGTGCAGGTTTCCACCAACAGAGGTGTAAATCCATTCCAACCATCTTTCATGTTCGTAGGGTTCTGCTCCGTGGGACGTGCCGAACCCGTGTCGAAAGCTGGTGCCTGTTGGGCTATGGGTGGCCCACACTATCGTACCTTCGATGGACAATACTTCAACTTCATGGGGAACTGCACCTACATTATGGCCAAGAACTGCCATGTTGATGACGATCACCCCAGCTTTCAGGTGGAGACCAAGAATGAAAATCTCGCTGGGCTGCAGGTCACCATCAGAATCTATGATGCTGTCATATCCATTGTAAGCGGAGAGTTTGGGCTTGTCAGGGTAAGCGAACATGAATCATACTATCATTCTAAAATGTGTCATAAAATATGATTTTGTCAATATTATTTTTGCATTATGTGTGCAGTGATATGTTGATGAGTTTTGGCTTTAAGCCATAAGAACGACTATCAATCTGAATGTTAGATCTTAATCTGAATGAAATGACACATTTATAACAACAGTTATATATGCATTAATTTGTTCATTCATTTTTCACCTCTTATCCGGTGTATTAAAATGGATGAGATGGATATAGGGCTCTCGAAGGAACAAACAGGCACGCTTAGGTTCACTCAAAAACACTTTAATAAGTAATACCAAATAATCTCACATTAATATCAATATTAAGCTATAATATTGAATGCGATGCAAAATAACATTGAACTACAATGGGTATCAAATTATATAGGCAGCAGTCTAAGTAGTACTGCCCAGACCTCCTTCAGGGGAATACCCAGGCGTTCCCAGGCCAGCCAAGTGACATAATCTCTCCAGCGGGTCCTGGGTCAGCCCTGGGTCTCCTCCCAGTTGGCGTCCTAGATAGTTGCCCGAACCACCTCAACTGGCTCCTTTTGATGTGGAGGAGCAGCAGCTCTACTCAGTGCTCCTCCTGAATTTTTGACCTCCCCGTGTCTCTAAGGCTGGGTCCAGACACCCTGCAGAGCAAACTCATTTCTGATGCTTGTATTTGTGATCTCTTTTTTAAGTCACTACCCAAGGCTCGTGACTGTAGGTGACAGTAGAACCACAGAACGACCACAAAATCGACAGCTTTGCCTTCTGGTTCAGCTCCCTCTTTACCAGAACAGAACAGTGCTGGCCCTACATTACTGCAGATGTTGCACCCATCTGCCTGTTGATATCCTGTTCCTTTCTTGCTTCACTTGGGCAGTAACCCATCTTCCATGAATCACCGCTCTATCATGGTGGAGGGGTTTGTGTGCCTTCATGATCCTAGGAGCTATGTTGTCAAGGGCTATTGCTCCTGGCAGGGTCCACAAAGGCAAATTGGTCCAAGGTGAGTGTGGCCAGATAAAGTGTCATTCACAATGAAGATCAACATAAACGATCATGTGACCCTGCCTGGAATGGGGAGACCAGGATGGGAGCTCGTTAGCGAGAGCCTGGTAGCTGGATCCCTACCCATGGGGCCCGGCCGGGCATAGTCCGAATCAATTACGTGGGTCCATCCTCTGTGTGCCCCCCCACTTGCAGGGGGGCCATGGGGGTCGGGTGCAAGGTAGATCGATGGCAGTCGAAGGAAGGGGCTCAGTGGGCCATCACTGGCTACCAAATCTAGCTTTAGGAACATGGAACATTTACATCTTTCCTGTTATTATACAAATAAGCAGGTGCATATTAATTACACTGTGATTCATTTTTGTAGATTTACGATGAGATCGGGAGTCTCCCAGTCACTGTAGAAAATGGAAGCAACACGGTCTACATGTACCAGAGTGGTATGTCTGTAATCCTAGAGGCAGACTTTGGCTTGACGGTTCAGTATGACTGGGAAGAGTACATCTTGATTACTGTAAAAGACAGCTATGCCGGCAACGTGTGCGGTCTTTGTGGGAACTTCAATGGCAACCAGAATGATGACCTCACCACTCCAAGTGGCACTGAAGCTGGCAGCATAGTGGCTCTGGGCAAGAGCTGGAAGGTTCCAGGGGGACCAGGTGATGCTTCCTGCCAAGATGAGTGCTCAGCTCAGTGTGAGAACTGCAAGAGCAGCGGGATCAAAAAATGGGAGGCAGAGGTCTTCTGTGAAGTTCTTACAACGATCATGGATGGGCCCTTCAGAAGCTGCAAAGCCATCATTGAGCCCAAGTTCTACAAAGAGATGTGTCTTTATGACTTCTGCATGGGCAAGGGAGTGAAGAAGTACCTGTGCGACACCCTGCAGGTGTACACCGACACCTGCCAGCGAGCTGGAATCAAGGTTTTCAACTGGAGGGGACTGGCTGGCTGCCGTAAGTAACCTGTAAAATTAATGTATATGATACAGAAGCATACAGTATACAGGTCTCTGAAGTAGGTTTACACAGATGCATAAAGCACTCAACTAGTATCAGGCAGTATTCTGTTGCCATGGAAATCTTTTTTATTCTCAGGATCTGAAATTATTCCTCTCCAATTCATCTACAATCCAATCATTGTAAAGTAACAGAGGCTGAGTATGTTTCTTTTGTTTTGTGCTTGTTCTTCTCAGCTGAGCCCAAGTGCCCAGAGAACAGTCACTACGAGCTGTGCGGAAACCCCTGCCCTGCTACATGTGGAGAGCCCAGTTTGTCCTCCTTGTGCAGGGGTGACTGTGTGGAGACCTGTGCTTGCAATGCAGGTTATATACGGAGTGGGAACAAGTGTGTGCTTCCCTCCGAGTGTGGCTGCTGGTACAAGGGTCGCTACGTACAAGCGGGAGCCACCTTCTGGGGAGATGGCAGCTGCAACAACCAATGCACTTGCAATGCTGGTGGAGAAATCACATGTGAGGAAACCAGCTGCCAGAATGGGGAACAGTGTCAGGTTGTTAAAGGAATCCGAGACTGCTATCCAATTTCTTATGCTACTTGCCTGACTTATGGAGACCCCAACTACATTACCTTTGATGGGGAGCAATACGACTTCTGGGGCAGCTGTGTGTATCAGATGGCCAGTGTTTGCTCCAAGAGTGTCAATCTGGAGCCTTTTGAAGTCCTGGTGCAGAATGACGTCAATGGCAACTTGTTTGGCACCAATATAGAATCGATAGAAGTTAAGGTGTACGGCCAAACCATCATTATCAGCAGCGAGTACCCAGGTTTGGTGACGGTGAGTGCATTTACTTGAAACTACTTCAACGTCACCATTCAATTAAGACTAATTTGTTATCTTAATTTATTTAAAAAAAAACATCAAATGAGATACAACTAAATCTGCATGGTATGATTCTTTTATGACTTAATAAAGTCCCAGTTTTTCTCTATACAGATGACCCATAGCATCTGCCTAGAAATTATTCACTGATAATTGTTAATAAAACGTATGAATTTTAAAAGTAAGCAAGATAGTGTCCAGTGATGTCTCACATTTTACTGTATTTGACTCTCCCCGCCGGCCCCTGGAGGATGGGCTCCCCCTTTGAGTCTGGTTCCTCCCAAGGTTTCTTCCTTCTTGGGAGTTTTTCCTTGCCACTGTCGCCTATGGCTTACTCACTGGGGGCTTTGGGTGGGGATGCTGTAAAGCACTTTGAAACGATGTAATGTTGTGATAATGCACTATACAAAAATTAATTTGTTTGTTGTTGTTTGTTGTTGAATTATCATATTAAATGTTAATTTTGTGTCATTGCCAATTGCATTGCAGGTAAATGGTGAGCTCTCCTTCCTCCCTGTAATACTGCTCGACAAGGTGTTGATATACATAAGCGGCTTCTCTGCTACAATCCAAA